>JARHVA010005751.1:0-57500 GCA_037957365.1 Torreya grandis
ATATGTACACACACACACACACACAGACACAGACACACACACACACACACACACACACACACACACACACACATATATACATACATATATATATACATATATATATATATACACATATATATACATATGTGTGTGTGTGTATACATGTACACACACACACACACACACACACACACACACACATATGTATCTATACACACACACACACATACATACACATATACATATACAGATACATACATACATAGATACATAGATACATACATACATACATATATGTATGTATGTCATATATATATATATATAATGTATGTATGTATGTCTCACTTGATTAAGGATTTATAAATTATCTCATACACATCTATATGATATTACACATTAAGAAAAATTACCTTATTCTGTCCATATTAAGAACTAATCACTAGGAGTAATCACAAGACAAGTTTGAAGCATACCAAAATTAAGTTAGAGAAATCAATTTCAAGTATTAAAAACCAATTATAATTAGTTTCTTTACTATAGAAAATGGTGATAATTTCATATCTAAATCAGCTGTGAGAGCTATGTGTGGCTTGATTTCCACACTTAGAGTATCAGATATGTAAGAAATACTCAATCATCAATGGGGGTGATTGGGGTCAACTCTTCACATTAAAATTTATAGGTTTGTGTAGTTTTTCTAGTCCTCATAAGCACAACTAGGGTTTTAAGGTGAAGGTAGATTATTTATAGATTTTCATGCAACATTAGTGTTTCACATCACACATACATATATTTTAGGAACATATGATGGTAACTATATGGTCACATACCCATTTTTCAGCACATATCATTACCAACCACTAAAAGTTGGTATCAACATTTGATATTAACCTAGATTTGATGAAATTTGCCCCATGCAAATATAAAAAATATTTCCAGAATTGAACAAATCACATTGTTACATCAATCCATTTTCCATTGTTAGAACATAGTCACAGTCAAATAATTAGTCAGAAAAGATAAGTATTTATTTTGTTGTGTACTTAATATAATTTTCATATACACTTCTAAAATCATTGAGATATATTTCAAATTTTTTAATTTAAATTCATGGTCAAATGACATATTTAGTAATGTCAATTAACATACTAGTTATAACTTAATTTGATTAATTAATTTATATTATTGAAAATTAGGGTAAAACATAGTATATCTTTGATTTGTAGCATCATTGATCATTTTAAATAGCCTCCCAATATTGGTGTAATTTATTATCTATTATATTGTTTTATTTCAAAATGCATGTGTTCATATATGGTTGCATATTTCAATCTTCTAGACCATGGATTTTTCTTTCACTTGGCCCTTGATTATTTATTGGCATCCTAATCCAAAGATATGTAACACATATCCTATAATTATTCTATTTCACATATTGTTTGGCATTTTTATTACTCACTCCTATATATGGACTACTTATATGCATTAGGGCTTGCATTAAGCATACATGATTATTTACATATTGGCGATAAATTACATGAACACACATTCATTATTTAATATTGTGGGAATGATGATCCTTATCAACACATAATCTATTGATCTATGTTGTTTAATTTCACATGTGTAGTGGGTGTTTATTTATTACTTTTATTTCCTTCACATTGCCATGTTATCATATCTAGTGTGTACTATATCTTGACACATATTGCAAGTTGTTAATATCCTTCCTATTATTATATTTTTGAAACCATTGACACTTGTACTTACTTGGTTATTAAAAACATTTTGAAATATAAAATAAATCAAATATTTCAATAATTAATAAATGTTCAAAATATTCAATAATTCAAAATTGATAAATTAGCATGATGTTATTATTAGATTACATTATTTACACATGTTTGGTAGATTGAATATTATTTTCATATACATTCATTTCATGATATATGAGTGTGATTCAATATATATAAGTTACACATGGTGATATAGATGTTGGAATTTCCTCTACTTAGTGGTCATGCCAATACTGGTAGCATCTTACTCTACAATTTTCACTCTCACAAGTTACATATTTATATGATAACAATACCATGTTGAACTATCTATACTTCTTAATAATTTCTTACTAGTTACTCATGCATTTCATAATTCTTAATGGATATGTTATTTTACTAGGATGTGATATTGATACATATGGATGGTTTAGACTAGTCATTAATTGTTCTATGAGAAATTAATGTTGTTACTCTCTTGCATGATATGCTAGTTTGACATGTCTAGTAGGTGTGTCCATTATGACTTGTTTAGGACATTTTTATGTCTATTTTTTTCAACATATTTATGTCCCTTACATGTTTCCCTTGGCCTTTTTTTTATATTTATTTATGTCCCATTTTGTGACATATTTATGTCCCTTGCATGTGGCCTTTGGTTGTGTATTTTTTGACATATTTATATCCTTTTTATGCATCCCTTGGCCTTATGTTTGACACTAACTCTTGATCACATTGAGCTTGTGGTGCTTGCTAAGACTGTGTGGTCTCATGATCCATATTATGCATATTTATTGTGTAGTCTCATTCAATTATATTTTTAGTGATAATTACTACTACATGGTTCATCAATACATACATACATACATAAACATGATCAATATATTTCGTACATTACATATGTTACATACATGCCTTGATTTACATATACATTGATATGATGACATGTTCACACCATTACACATTATTATATTTTTATACATGACATCATACAATTAAGTTTTCTAATAATATGAGTAACTTACATGACACATCCCTAATCTCAAAATGTGGGAATTTTACAAGGATTTTAATAGAGACATAAGCTTCCATGAACATAAAAAATAAAATTTTAGGTATAAAATAAAATTTTAGAGATACAAAATGGTTCAATTATTAGAAGAGTTTATATAGGTGACATATATTTCACACATCAATATAGATTATGACAACATATGTCATGTATATCCACTAAGTATACATATAATTAAGTAAAAATTCAAACAAAATTGAGTGCATATGAATGGGAATATGTACATAGTTTAAGGAATAAAAATTACATGTTTGTTTTAGATACACATATTTGAGATATAGTTTCTCATGTATAACGTATAGATGGAGAACATTATATGTAAGTAGGTAGATATTTATGGGGCATGATACTGGCTCATAAACATATATACAATTTAATATTCACAAGGTATGATAATTTTTCATGCAAATACATAATATGATAGATTATGTAAGGCATAGTTCCATAGGGGCATGATATTGATTCTTGCACATTTACATAACTTAAAGTAAGCCCTATCAAAAATGTTTGTTTGTAAATAAATTTTAAATTCACATCAATTAGTGAGAAACCTTGAATCTAAAAATGTGTCTACATCATTTTGATTCATGTTTTTAATGGTAATGTATGTCGAGGTTCATCTATGCTAAAAAAACATGGAATTATTTATAGTGAACTCATTATGTAGTTTCCATATTCTTAATATAAGAGTATTATTCAGATTAAAACATCATGTACTTATCCCCACATTTATGATGGTTTGGACATGTTGTCTTTGAAACCCAATTAATTTCATACTAAAAAAAAAGGGATTTGATTACCCTGAAACTATCTAAGGTTCAACAAAAAGAACCAATCTCTAAGTGCTTCAACAAAAATCACCTTTCTAAAATGCTTCAACAATGAAACATCATCTCCAATAAGTTGTAATAACAACATGGTTTTCACTAATACACAAGTGTACTCCTTCCTTGATCCGTGATTAAAAATTTCCAAGTTCAGATTTAAAATTTTAATCTCTATAAATTGACTACCATTTTTTTTTAAGGTTTCTCATTTGAAGGACATGAAAAATTGGAGTTTCCTACAAAATATAATTTGTTATACACAATCAGGTATACCTTTTACTTTTAATTTATCAATTCCATTAATATAATAAGAGGTGTAATTTATGGACACTAAAATTTGGTATTAATTATTTGAGAAGGAAAATATAAACATACATTTACCACATGATTTTCACGTAAAATTCTGGTTTTGACCTACCATTATCTCAAACCTACATGCAACCTTATGAGTTTGAACTTTTATATTTGATTTCAAAAACCTACACAAACCTTAAATTTTTTTCCAAACCAGCTTAATATCTCATATAGACATCCATATACCTTTAGTTATGTGCTTCTATGTATAGATCACTATCATCATACTAGGTCAATATCTCCAGTTGATACGAACATGTTCTTGATTATAATGACCATCTCCTAATAACGAATACTTATCAAAATTAAATACTTATTTAGGTTCAACCCATATTCTATGAATGTATGTGGCATGATAAACCACCTAATTGAGCTCATACATATAAAAATAAAGGCATTGCTTGATATGGGACAATTTCACTAATCTGGTACACATCTTTACAATATTTCACATTTAAAAAATCTCCACTTTTCCTCCAAAATTCAGAATAAATCATTATAATAATTCATATTAGAAGTTTTAATCATACCAAATCCAATTCAAAACAATCATTTTCAATTATCAAAGGTAAATCATTATTTGCATTCATATTGATAAAAAATAGAATTTCACAATCACACTAGGTGGGAGAACTACATGTAGCTTGATTTCCTTCCTTGGAGTATCAAATATAAATGTATTTGTGAATCATCAATAATATTAATTGGGGTCAGGACAATCCCCTAAACTTTCCTAATTTTTCAAATTTTATTCCCTCACAAGCACACCTAGGGTTTTAGGGTGAAATGGATTAAGATTTATATTTATGTGCATCATCAAGGTTCAATTTCACACATACAAATATTTTAAATATAGGTGAAGGTGAATAAATAGTCATAGACCCCTCTTCTTTCACATGATATTATTGAACACTACATTCAATATTGACTATCGATAATTACCTATATTTGACGACTAATCTTACATAGACATATACGTAGTTATAGACCCTAGTAAATAATAGACATGATTTAATATATATTCCAATATAAAAACCTAGTCATCTTCATAAATTCAGTCAAAAAAGATACATATTTATCCATTTTTATACTTACTACATTTATCAGATGCCATTTGTCAAATTATTACAATATATTTCAAGATTTTGCATTTGGTACTTAAATTCCATATTTAGTGATCTAAATTTACATATTAATTATATATTAAATATGTTATGTAATTAATATTAATCCAAATTAGGTTATAACACTATGAACAATAAATCCTTCACAATGAACTTGTCTGAAATTTTTTCTTGTATGTGTATGGTATATGTTTGGTTCTTGACCCTATAATGTTTGGATGCAATAATTTTTAATTCCAATATCACAATAGTATTGTTTGAAAAATAATAATGGAATATGTTAGTGTGTATAGAAGGGTTAAAATAAAAAGAAACATACATTTAATTTTTTATTTTTCTACATTTAAATTTAATAAGCTACATAATAAATCCTTCTTGCAAATCAATGGGTGCAACAAGAGAACTGAATTTCCTTTCTCAAAGGCATATTTATAAATTAAATTTGTTATAAATTAAAATGCAAAGATGCATATTTTTTTTATTAAACATGATCATATAAGAAATATCTATAATATTTTCAAAAATGGGTTTGTTTTAATATCTCATTTGAGCAAACAAGAATAAACATTTTTAGTTAAAATATGTAATCATCATGCTATTATCATTGATTATCATCTTGATATGAATTTTCTTAACCGAAAAAATTGAAAAAAAATTATTTCTATAAATAAAAAAATTTGAAATAAATGAATTTATTTTAACTGAAATTAAAAACTCGTTCCTTTTATGAAATAGACAAATATTCAAAGGAGTGTGTTACCTTAGACTAAAATACTAAATATTTAAAATAAAATATTATTAAATAATAAGACATATATCAATAATATCATCATTAATGATGGGAATAAAAATTCCTAAAATATTAAATTATATCATTTTAAGTAAGTGTACATTTACTTTGATAAATAATTACCATTATGCATACTACATTAAGTATATACACTTTAAAATGATAAATTTTATTTTTTATAATATAAAAAATATTTATCAAAATTATTTCATATGTATTCCAAAAAAGTACAAATAATATCTATACTTTTATAAAAAAAAGTTTCTTTTCTCTCATAATTTTATATGTAAAATCAATTCAATATTTTGTTCTCTAAAGATTTAGAACTATGATACCCATTTTTCCCAATTTACACCTAGGTTCATATTCTATAGTATGAAAGACACTATCATAAATAAGATAAAATCCTCTAGATATAAGGCCAATAGTGTACATTTTATAGGAATAAATAACACATTATTACAAAAATTGTAATTGAGTTTTCATCATTTCTTCTATCTCTAATGATGGAGGCCTTGGTTATATACAATGTTTTTTTTTTACAAATTATGATCTTGGTGCAGGGCTGCTCCACCTCAGCGTTCACAAAAAACACAATATATTTTCTCATATAAAATTGTTAATAAATAAATTTAACATATTTTTTCATCATAAAATTACAATTCTATAACAACATGGTCTATTTTACTACATACAATATTAACCAATAAGCTAGAGTGGAAACTTGTACTAATAAAGTTTAACTACCAAGTCCTAGAACGTGTTACAATGACCAAAACCTCTCCCAAAATCTCCTCCAAAAGCTTCCAATATGTCCTCAAATTAAAATAAATGTGTAGTAATATAGAATATACCTAAGTGTGGCACCAAAAATCAAGATTCCCTCACATAAGAAAGGTGACATGAGTAGAGAAAGGAAACTAGTCATCATCTTCATCCACTTGCTAATTTTTCTTTTATATCCTACTTATCCCTCTTTAATTTAATTTTACAAACTCAAGGACAATAATGCAACACAAATTACTAAGTTTCCTTGAAAACCCATCCTCATGTTATCTTAAATAACCATGCCCCACTTTGGTTAGTTTACTTCACCTAAAATTCATGCCACCTTGATTATCTTCTAATTTCAAAATAGAAACATTCCATAGAGTTCAAAATTTTTGAGAGACATATCTTTTGAACTAGGCATCTGATTGATGAATCATTTATTCCATCAAAAATATTATGATTTGCTCTATGACATACTATGTGTAAAATTACATATCCATATATACACAAAAAAATAGCTTACAAAAAAGTGTAGGTTACTATTATTAGCCTTCATAATTTTGATAGTCCTAAACCATTGGAAACTTCAACATGTGATATAACAAAACTAAGAAACATCAAAAATAATTCAAAGAAAAAAAAATATTAGTTATGGTGATGCAAGATTTTCCTTACACCTCAGATGCTCCTGCATTAGACACCTAGGGTAATTTGAGATGTGACCTAGTCACATATCAGGTGTTTGAGGAAAACCAAGACTGTCAACCTATGACTTGGTTAACCATGATGAATATTTAACATGCCTTTATTTCCACTTGACTAAGTATTCTTCATACTGCCTATTTATTTTAATTTTTACCACATAGCTATCCATGATTTCTTCTATCTCTTCCTTCTCTGGAGTAGTTTCTATAATTTTATATAATTCCTCTATTGGTCTAACCTCATTATCTCTTTCATGGTATTTTTTTAAATAAGATATGTTAAAGGAAGGTGAAATGTTAACTCCATCTAAAAGTTCCACCTCATATGAAGTTCCTGAATCATGTCTCTTCAAAATCTTGCATAGCCCAAACCTCTTCATTTTTAACTTTTTATATGTTTTAATAGGAAATATTCTTTTCATCAAGTGAACCATAGTTTTATCTCCAACCTTGAATTCCTTAAAATTTATCTTCTAGTCTTCCTTTACCTTATATTGAGTATTCATATCAATAATATGCCTTCTTACCTCTTTTTGCAGGTTATTCATGTGTTCTTCAAAGTCCTCAACATCAACACTATTATTATCCCCTTTGTGTAGCTTCCTCAACTTAGAAGCATTCCTCAAACTACGACCATATACAATCTTGAATGGGGATTTGCTAGTAATCCTATTGATGGAATATTTGTATGCAAATTCTTCCTGTGGTAAAATCAAATCCCATCACTTGGACTTATCTCCTATTAAGCACCTCCATATATTTCCCAAACTCTTATTCACCACCTATGTTTATCCATCAATATGTAAATGGTGTGCAAAATTGAACTTCAAATTTGTCTTCAATTTCTTCCATAAGGTCCTCTATAAATACCCCAACAAATTTGGTATCTCGATCTAAAACTATACTCTTTGGTAGAAAACGTAGTATTATGACCTCACTAAAAAATTATTTCAATATAATTTTTATTTATTTCCTTAGAAGAAAGAGTAAAACTAAAAAAAAGGGTAAGGTTGGTAAAACCAAGATTTGACTTGTGCTCCATGATCTAGATGGTTGTGAGATCTCCTCTTTGGCTTTGGATGATGACATAAAAATAAGAAATTACTAATGAAATGGTTGATTAGTTGGGTAGAAGGGTGGATTGCCTAGAAATCTATATCTAAGAAGCACAAAGTTACTTGGAGGCTTTCAATCTAACTTTTAAGATAATTGAATGTTAATAAAGTTGCTAATAAAAAAGGTTGCATAACATAAATGAAATTACTTAATTGAAGTGAAATAAATTCTATTCAAAATAACTGCTTCAAATAGATGAATTTGACTAATTATAATAATAAACAGATTGATATTAATGCTAAATGAATTAGGTGTGGTTCAAAAAATAGGGTGAGGTTCTATGATCAGGCAAAGGGAAATAAAGTTGGATTTGGTTGAGGTCTAGTGGGTAAAAATAGCTTGTTATTTTGTCACATAGTAACCTTCAATGATTAGGGTGACCATCGGTGATTAAGATGAATGTTAGTGGTCAGGGTGATCATCGATGGTGAGGATGACCATCAGTGGTTAGGGTGACCATAAATAGTCATTGTGGGTTTGGAAAACTTATTGGTTATGGGTAGAATAGGTTATGGGTTGGTTACAAAAAGGTTTTATGGGTTGTTATAGGTTGGTTAATGGTCATGAGGTCAAGAGAGATCTTCAGAGGTATCAAGGGTAAAGGTTTGTTACTTAGGTGGTTACGAATGGTTAGAGGATGTTATAGTGGACGAAGTAATATATATAGCTACATAACTATTGAAACTAAATAACTAAAACTTAAAATAAGAACAATATACTTAACTTATGGTTAACACTTGATGGCTTGAAGAAATCCTAAATACTTGCATAAGAAGCTTTGATCTCTTATCCAAGAAGTTTTGATGATGATTAATGATCTATATCATTCCTCTCCTCTTTCACCTCCTCCTCCTCTCTTTATATAGAAGGAAGGGAGACGTAGAAGTGTAGGTTTAAGAGGGGTTCAACACCGCATTCTAATTTTAGTCTTAACATGCATAATTTGTGAGTAGCTAAGAATAAAAGAGAAAATTAGAGTTGTTATGGGAGTCAGTGTTTAGGTAGTGAAAACCTGACCATCAATGGTTAGGGTGACCATTAGGGGTCAAAATTCAAAGGTTAAATTGGTCAAAATGATGGCTTTAGCCAATTTGAGGTTTGGTGGGGTAAATGGATAGGAAGTGGTTCAAGGAGGTTATGTTGTGACATGCAGAACTATGGTGTACAATTTTTTAGTGTCTACATTTTCCCCTTTTTATTATTTATTTTATATCAGCAAGCTACAAAATAAAAATGGATTATGGGTTGAAGGTCAAGTTACCCCGAGTATGGGAGTAAGTGATCCCCCTCAAATCAAGAATCGTTGAGGTCAAATACAATTAGGTGTGGGTTTGATAAGTGGGTAAGTTTGTGATGAAGTGGGTGACAAGTTGGACACTTAGGCATAAACATGGACACAAATTATGATGTAGAGTGTGATATCTAAGATCATGTATTGACTAGGTTACCATAGTGGGTAAAAATTAAGGTCAATGCTACAAGGATGAGTGACAATTCGACCATGTGACTATATTTAGGCATGGTAGTTGGGAACACTTGTATATGCAAGTCTCCTAGGTAAGGTCTATGTTTTTGTAGGTATCCAAGGTAGGAATTACTCCCAATAATAACATAAATTGGTTTGGTGCAGTCACAATTATTTGAGGTAGGAAGTGCTCCCAAGAAGACACAAGTTGGTCAGGTGTACGCAAGGTAGTGTAAGTTTAACATGGTAATTATTATTGATGCAATCAGAAGGACCAAGGTAAGGTAATCATAAACCATGTGAGAGTTTGACCTAAAATGGACATTAGCAAGGTGACATGGTTAATTAGTGGTTGGTGGAGAAGGGTAGTCTTCAATAGTTGAATATTTGGGGTAAGGTGGTAAAATAAGGTTGATACTAGGAGGATAAGTGATAGGGTAACCAGGCCATAATGTTAGGCATAGATGATATGGGTTACCCATATAAACTTATATCTCCTAGGTAAGGTTGATGTATTAGTAGGATTATAAGGTAGGATGTGATCATGAGAAGACAAAAATGGTTACAAATGTCGAGACTGCAAAGGGTCGTCCTCCAAAGCATCTAAATGGTCGATGCGTAAAAGTAGCACAATTTTATCAAAAATGGTAAGGTAAATAATGGGATCAAAATGACTAAGGAAAAGTTATCCTTTAAAAAGTTCTAAAAGTGGGATAAGATGACTAAGTTGAGGTTAATTGGTTTGCTCCTTCCATGGACAATTAACAAAGTAAGAGACAAGGTTGGTTAGGTGATGATAGTTAGGCTTTGAGTTATCTTTTAGGCTTGTTGGTTGTTGGTTATGGTTTAAGTTGGTTTGGTTTATTGATAAAAGATTGGTCAAGGTCAAGGTTTGTTTAAGTTTAAGGTTGGTTTGGTGTTAGGCTAGGTGTAGGTTAAGGCATAAGTGCCAAAGGTTAGCCTGGTCATTAGTTAATGTTGGGGTTATTGCTTGGTTGAAGATTTTATAGGAGAAATTCCCCTAGACGCTCTTTCCATGAAAGGTTGAGGTGAAAAGAGGCTCTAAGTGAGGATGTTGGTTAGTAAAGAAGATTTAGGAAGGATGACTATGACCTTATTTTCCTCCTAAGGGTTTTTAGTTGTTATTATGGAGTTCAAGTTGTAGGTGGTGGTTCAGGTGGGGTCTCCCTTATAGTGCTATAATAAGGGAGATAATGTTGGGTTAGATTTGGGTAGGGTTGGGGTCTAGAAATGATGTTGGGAACATCATCCTAAAATAAATGTGGGTTAGACAAGAGTGTCAGATTTTCCCAATGAGGGAGCTTAGGTGAGGTGTGGGTAGCTTGGATAAAAGGGTAGCCATTAAGAAATCTTGAATGAATGGTTGATGTTGGTTTGTGTTGATAGATAAGTTGCTTATGTTTGGATTAAAATTTGGGTTGATCGTGGTTAATTGATTTGGTTTAGAGGTTGGTTTAATTGTTTTGGGGAGGTAAGATGGGTGGTTGATTTGGTTTATTAGTTGGAGTTCCTTGTTTATTTGATTAGGCTGGTAAGGTAAGGTGATAAAGATTTGACTCTACTAAAAAGGGATTTGAACCAAAGACAATGTGATTAGATAATGAAAACAAGTAGATTATATAGGAATTGAATGGGTTTGGTTCTAGTTGAGTTTAGATTGGATTTAGGTGAGGTAGTTTGAGTTTAGGTTGGTTCTACTAAAATAGGAAGTGGAATAGGTGAAGGGGTTCGAGTTGGTTGCTCAAAAAGAGGAGGTGGAAAAGATATGGTTGTTTAGGGTGATTTCACCTTTCGAGGGAGTGGGTGAGGTAGTTTGGTTGGAGGTTGCTCCACTAATATGTGAAGTGGAAGAGGTAGGTTATTTTCCTTAATTATGGTTTCAAAGGAAAGTTAAGAAAGTTCTACTTGGTAAACAAGTGGATTGGTTAAGGTTGATTCCTCCTTAGTGATGATAATTGCTAAGAGAGGTTGGGAGGGTTGTACTTGGTCAATAGGTAAATTATTTGGGGTTTTGATTATAGTTTCCTTAGTCATATTTTCACAAAGGACCAAATCTAATGGATGGGCCTCATTTCTTTAAGGGTTTTATTGATTAGTTTGCATAATAATGGGTGTAGAAAGAGATTCAATGATGGATTTCCTAATGATATTTAAGGCTAGGTTTGGGGGAACATGTAAAATATCCTTTGGAGCCTCCTTTTAATTGATAAGGTTTTGGACAAACATCTTAAAATACCCACATCTATCTACCACATGTCCATTTGTATGATGATATGTAAAAAAACTCATTCTCTATGAACCAAATGGTTTTTGGAAGAGAAACATTGATAGCTTTGACTTGAGGGAGTTTAATGATAGAATCCCTTAAATTTTTTTCAAGTATTAAGGCCTATTATTGCCCAAATGGGGTGTACTACCTAGGAAGAGGGTACACCAATGGTTCTTGAGATTGCAGGTTAATTGGTTGGTTTGATGAAGTTAGTTGGTTAAATAAGTTGGATTGACTTGGCAAGTTTGACTGATTTGATGGGTTGGATATGCTTGATAAGTTCAGTGGGTTGGAAAAGTTTGGTTGGTTTGATAGGTACATAAGGTAGGTTTGTTTGAGAGTTTGGTTAAGGTTAAGGTATTTGATCTAGTTGACATGGTTGATATGGTGGGTCAGTTTGATATGGTTGGGTGGTTTAAAAAATTTGGTTGGCTCAAAGGGTAGGTTGATAGCTATTGGTTAGATTTTATGGGTTGATAAGGTTGAAAAGGTGGGTAACATAAGTTGGATTTATAGGTTTGATAAAATTGCTAAGGGTGATAAGATTGATTGGTTAGAAACATTTGATTGATAGTTGTTGGTTTGATTTGATGAGGTTAATATAGTAGGTTGATAGTGGTTGGTTTGATAGTTGTTGGATTGATAGTTGGTGGTATGACTAGGGGAATAGACCAAGTCTTAGTTTTGAGATAAAGAAGATTACCAAAAAGGAGTATAGGTGATTGATATGATGGTTGAGGTAGGTAATCAAAAGTTTGATGCAGTTGATATGATGGTTGGGATAGGTAACCCAAACATTGGTGAGGTTGAGATAGTTTAGGTGGGTTATGACAAGGGTCAAATAATGTTTGAAAGGTTATTGGTTGGTTGAGGTGATGATCAAGTGGTTGTTTAAAGGTTATTAATTGGTTGTAGATGAGTTTGAATTGATTACAGGCAAGGTTGGTTATAGGTGATATTGGGTTGATGGTAGGTAAGGTTGGGTTTATTGTGGCTGAGGTTGGGTTGATGGTAGTTTAAGGTTGGGTTGATCATATTTAAGGTTGGATTGATGGTAGGTAAGGTTGGGCTGATCATATTTGAGGTTGGGTTGATGGTAGGTAAGGTTGGGTTGTTCATAGTGTGGCATAAGAGCTCAAGTGGCTCATTATGCAAGGTAACACTCTAAGGAAAGATGGTAGTCTTCTCAAAGTTTAACAAAGTTAGGATCTCCTGGATAAAATATAGAGGTTCTACCCATTAAATTAAGGAAATGGAGATGAGCTAGATGAAGGGAAGATGGTGGAATTTTTCCTTCCCAAGGGGCTAACTCCTCATAACACAAACAAAGAGAAGACATGAAAAAGTTCAAGAGGATAAAACACACACTCAAGCATGTTAAATCCTAGGATTCCTTTTTAGTGTCTCTTGTGGCTTATGACTTAAGTTTGAATTGTGTGACTTAACTCGGTTTATAGAGTAGATACTATCAAAGAAGTCTATGGTTGGTTTTAGGTTGTCTTTAGGCTCTCAAAGGGATCTACATTAAGGATTAGTATGTGGCTTAATATTTGGGCCTACCCCCTCACTTCACACACCATATTGATAAGGGTATCAGGTGCTTATCCAATATATACTAATTTTTAGAGTTTATACTCAACTAGAGAGCTGAGTTGGTTCTCCCCTTGGTAATAACCTCTAAGTAGGATTTCTGGTAAAGGTAAGGTGACTGTTAGGTGATGAAATCCTAGTCAGGCCTTATGTCAAGTTTTTTTAATGTTTGATTGATGTAGGTGGTTTGGTTTGTGTGTGTGATAAAAGTGAAACTATTATTGAATTACTTTGATTTAGTTAAGCTATGTGAGATAAAATAAACAAGTAGACAATGGATGTAGTTGATTTTAAACCCAAAAGAAATTTTAATTTTGTCTATGAGCACAGAATAAGGAGAAGAGCATGTAGATTCAAAAAAAATAAATCCCAACTAAAGATTCAAGGGTCCCACTAAGCATGCCAGAATGTTTCACTAAAATTTTACTTTCATTTCCTCAAGAAGAAATAGTAAAATTGAAAAGAAGGGTAAGGTTGGTAGAAACTAGATTTGATTTGCACTCCATGATCCAAATGATTATGAGAGCTTCTCTTTGGCTTGGGAGGATGACTTGAGAATAAAAAAATAATAAAGAAATGGTTGATTAGTTGGGTAGAAGGGTGGATTTCCTAGCAAGCTAGATCCAAGAAGCACAAAATTGCTTGGAGGCTGTCAATCCACCTTTTAAGACAAGTTAATGTTAATAAAGTTGCTAATAAAAAAGGTTTCATGACATAGATAAAAGCACTTAAATTAAATGAAATAAATAATATTCAAAATAAATTCTTGAAATAGATGAATTTGACTAACTATAGAAATAAACAAATTGATATTAATACCAAATGAATTAGGTGTGGTTCAAAAAATAGGGTGAGGTTTTGTGATCAGGCATAGGGAAAGAATGTTGGATTTGGTTGAGGTCAACAGTCATGTGGGTTTGGGCAACTTATTAGTTTTGGCTAGATTAAGTTATGGGTTGGTTATAAAAAGGTTCTATCGGTTTTTTGTTGTTGGTTAATGGTCATGAGGGAAAGAGAGATCTTTAGAGGTATCAAGGGTAAAGGTTTGGTATTCGGGTAGTTGAGAATGGTCAAAGGATGTTCTAGTGGAAGAGGTAATATATAGAGTTGCAGAACTATTGAAACTAAATAACTAAAACTTAAAACAATAAAAATATACTTAGCTTGCAGTTAATAGTTGATGGATTAAAGCATTCCTAGAGTTGGGATACTATAATCTATAAGAATACTTACACAAGAAGCTTTGATCTCTTACACAAGAAGTTTTAATGATGATTGTTGATTTGGATAATTCATCTCCTATTTCACCTCCTCCTCTTCTCTTTATATATAAGTAAGGGAGAGGTGGAAGGTTTAGGTTCAAGAGGGGTTAAACACCGTGTTATAATTTTAGTCTTAACATGTATAGTTTATGAGTGGCTAAGAATAAAAAAGTCAACTGTAGTTGTTGTGGGAGTTAGTGTTCAGGGAGTGAAACCTTGACCATCAGCCATTAGGGTGACTGTCGATGGTTAGGGTGACCATTGACAGTCTAAGGTTAAAGGTTAAATTGGTAAAAAGGGTGTGTTTATCCAATTAGAGGTTTATCAAGGTAAATAGCTAGGAGGTGGTTCAAGGAGGTTAGATTGTGGCATGCAAAACCTTAGTGTGTGATTTTTTGATGTCTACAAAAATAAATCTAAAATGTGGATAACATCATGAATCCTCTGAAATGGAATGAAATATTCCATATTTTAAAATATCTCAACCACTAAAAATACTAAATAATATCCCCTTTATGTCCTTGGTAAAAAAAGAACAAAATCCATATTGATATCTTACCATAGTCTCTCTGGTATAGGTAATGGTTGATATAATCCAGTGTTTTGACTTACTCCTTTGTCCATCTAGCATACTCTACAAATTTTCAAAAATTTATTCACATCATGGTGCAACTATGGCTAGTAGTAGTTCTTACTAACAAGAGTAATGGTCTAATCTTGGCCAATGTGTCCTGCCAACCCTCCACTATGCTTCTCCTTAATCAAGTTCTCTCTCATAAAAATATTTAGAATACACTATTGGTTTCCCCTAAAATACATACCATATTGGATCATGCAATCCAATCATCTTGTCCTATCCAAATTAATAGGTTCCAAACAAGATTTACAAGCCTCTGTAAATTCTATATCTTCAGGATATAATCTTTTTATTTCATCAAACTCAACAACTTCTATCTTCATCTCTATCAACAAATTTTTCCTTCTACTTAAGGAATTTTCAAATCTATTTGACCTCCCACTCTTATGAATTAAAACAAAAGATAACTTTGTAAAAAATCAACCCATTTTAAGTGCATTTTATTTAAATTTTCTCGGATATTGAGATAATACAAAGCCTAATGATCAATATATAAAATAATCTCCTTTGGTAACAAATAATGTCTCCATTTATTCAAATCTTGAACTATAAAATTAAACTTTGAATCATATAAATAATACGTTTTCTTGACATCATTAAGACTGATTAAAATAGGCAATAGGCTTTCCTTCCTAGCTCAATACAAATAACACTGCCACTAACATCACAATCTAACTAAAATACCTTATTGAAATATGGAAGTGATAAAAATGGTTACTATATGACGTTATTCTTAAACATATCAAAACTCTTATTTTTTCATGTAGTCTACTTAAACACCTTTCTATCCCTTTTCATTGTTTCAGTTAAGGGTGCACAAATACTATTAAATTTCTTGATAAAATTCCTATAAAAACTTGTGAAACCATGAAAATATATTACCTCTATAACACTCCTTGGTGTAGGCCATTCAATAATATCCCTTACTTTATCTTGATTCATCTTAACACCCTCAGCTAAGATAAAAAAATCTTAGGTATACCAACTCCTTTGTAAAATTACATTTCTTCAGGTTGATCAAAAACTTCTCCACCCTCAACATCTCAAGAACTCATCTGATATGCATCAGACACTCTTCCTAAGTCTTAATGAAAATAAAAATGTCATATAAATAAATAATAACAAACTTTCCAAAAATTTCTTTGAATACCTCATTCATGATCCACATAAATGTGCTCAGTGCATTGGTTAGCCCAAATGGTATGACTAACCACTCATAAAAAACTTCCTTTGTCTTGAAGTATGTTTTCCACTCATCTCCTTCTCGGATCTAGATTTGGTGATATCTACTCTTCAAATCTATATTTTTGAAGTACTTGTCTCCACTCAAGAAATCCATTATGTCATCCATCCTTGATAATGGGAATATGTACTTGCTTGTGATATTATTGATTGTTCTCGAGTCTATACACATCCTCAAATCTCAATCTTTCTTTTTTGATAGTATTATGGGTACTACACATGGAATTAGGATCTCCCTTATTAGCCATTTATTCAACAAATATTGAAATTATCTGTTCACCTTCTCATTCTATGCAAGATTCATTTTATGGGATACCTTATTTAGAAAACTAGTTCCTCATATCAAATCCATTTGGTGACTTATCTTCCTCATTGATGGTAAACATTTTGCTACATTACCAGATACACTATCTTAAAAATCCTCTAATAGATCTAAGAATTCTGTTGGGACATCTCCACATTCCTCTTGTTGATCTTAGGGATCAATGAAAAACACATATGCTCATGCCTCATATTGTCTAAAAATTTCCTTCCACCAACCATACAAATTTAGGCACTAGTACATATTGTCTCTTTTACCTCCTTCAAGGGTTTCAATTTGTGAAAAAATCTATATTTTATCAAAGGAATAGGTGTTTGTATGGACGTCATGGACAACACACCTATTATACTTTCATGACCTCCAAAATATCAAATTAAATGCATTCATTGAGATGATGTCACATAGTACCTCATCATGGTAGTCTCCAATCTTGAAATTGACTAAACACTACCTATTAAACAAAGTTTTATGGTCCTTATGAAACCATGAAATATGATATGGATGTGGATGCTTTCTTCTCTGAAACTAGATTATTGGTATTACTTCTATCAATAATAAATTCACCACATTTACCTTTATATTTGCATATTATCCATAATAAAATCTTCCTCTAGACTGGTTCATTTTATTATTTTCACAAGAATCTCTATATGATATGGGATTCCTCTATTTTAGCATCTTCATCTACATGTGCAACTCATGCATTACCTTCAGGTCTTCTATTTTTCCTTCTTTGATGTTGGGGAAACTTGTAAGCTCAATGTCCCTCTTCTCCACATTAGAAATAGGTTCCTCTAAAGCCTCCTCTTCTACGTCCTCCTCTAGGTCCTCTTTTATGTCTTCATCTTCCTCTTTTTTCACCATTCTTTTGGTATCAAGGGTGATAGGCATTACCTCCTCTTTGATTCTAGCTGGTGCTTGCTTATTCATTTTTCTTTTGACCTTTATTTTGTCCTCCATAAGATATTCTACCATTATTTACAACATGATAGTTTCCTCTTTATTTTATTTCAAATATTTTATTCATTTTCTCCTCTACCTTCATGGAGTACTAGTATGCATCTTCTATGGTAGTCATTTTGACTAGACTCAACTCTTCTTGAATGCTTGACCTCAACCCATTAATGTAATCAAATATCTTCTCCTTGTTAAGTTCTAAATTACTTATTATTATAATGATCTTTTAAAATTATTCCATATATTCCTTAATATCCATGTTATATTGTTTCAAACCCTACAATTTTTTCAAAAAATCCAACTCATAATCTACAGGAATAAACTACCTATTTAATTTTTCCAGTATACTATCCTAATTAGTGATCATCTCTTTTCCTCTTTGATTTCTCTCTTACTAAACTTCCTTCCACCAGAAATTGGCATGCCCTTTTAGCTTGGTCTTTAAAAATTTGATTCTTTTAGGGTCTTTGACATCTTCATATTAAAATTACTCCTCCATCTCATTAATCTAATTGATTAACTCCTCTAGGTTAATATTTTTGGAATATGTAGAAACTTCAACCTTTGGCTTTTTTCCAATCTTAGAAATGGCCCTCAAAAACTTAACTTGCTCAGGATATCCTATAGTATCTTGTTATTATTTGAAATACTCTTCTTCATGTTATTCATCTTTTCTTTCCTCTCTTCTTCCTATATCAAATCCTCTCTGTAGCTCCTCTTACAATGAATTGATTTGTCTTTGTAGGGATTTAAAACCCTCTTCTATCACATCATTCCTCCCAAAACCACCATGGTTATTTTTTGGATTCACATTGATATCTATACAAAAAACTCAACCTAATCTCCTATTTCTAACTACCTTATAGTTGGTGGTATTTCTACACACTCAGGAACTATTGCTTTGATACCACCTAGTGCAGGGTTATTCTACCCCAAAATTCACACACAACATAATAGATATTATCATAGAAAATGTGAATAAATAAATCAAACATATTTTATTATCATAAAATTACAATTCTAAAGAAACATGTGATATTTTACTAAAAACAAGATTAACTTTCAAGGTGGAGCCATAACTTGTACTAATAAAGTTTAACTATTAAGTCCCAAAATTTGATGCAATGAACAAAATCTCTCCTAAAAGCTCCTATAAAAGCTTCCCATTCCTCCTCAAACTAAAAATAAATATATTAATATAAACTATACCTAAGTATGGAACTAAAAATCAATATTCACTCATTTGGTAAAGTTGACATAAGAAGAGAAAGGCAACTATTCATCATCTTCATTCACTTGCTAATTCCTGATTTAGATCATGTTTTTCCCCTCTTTAGTTTTTCTTCCCAAACTCAAGGATAATAATGCAAGATAACTTAGTAATAATAATTGAAAATTCATATTCATATTATCTTATATAACCTTGCCCAACTTTCGTTAGTTTCCTTCACCTAAAATTTATTCCACCTTCATTAGTTTCTAATTTCAAAATAACAACATCCCTTAGAGTCCACAACTTCTGAGAGGCATATAAAGTGTCTGATTGATGAATCGTTTGTTGTATTGTAAATATTGTGAGGTGATATATGAAATTTTATGTGTAAAATTATATGTCTATATATGAATAAATACTAGCTTACTAAAAATAGTAAGTCATTAGTTTTAACTTTCAACAAATTCTGATAGTCCTAAACCACTGGAAACTTCAACTTGTTATCCAACCAAACTAAGAAACCTAAAAATAAAAAATAAAAGCAATAAAAATATTATTTATGGTGATTCAATATTTCCCTTACTCCTTAACAAATCCTAAATCATATCTGTTTAATTTTTATTATCTCATAAATTATGGTGTATTAATGTTTTCCCATATTTGGAATTTGAAAACAATATGTAAGCACTATTGACCAATTTTTATCTACATACCAAAAATGTGCCTAGTCCAAGAATCCAATGGAAAGAGTAGGATCATAATTGAAGAGTGAACCAATGTCATAATAAATAGGTCTATAGAGTAAATGGAGGATCCAGATAAGTTTGCATAGGTAAATTTTTAGTACAGTTCATTAAAAAGTTTGCTTATGCTTTAGAAGTTCATTTGAGCTTCCAAAGATCAAGAAAAAGATCAATAGAACAAGTCTAGGATCCAGATCATCATTAGGATGTCATGTGAACCAGATATGGACTAGTCAACTTGTAAATTTTATATCTTCACTTGTAAGGATCCTAGGACCAATGGATCAAATGGGTTCATCCCTTTCAGTCTCAAGAACATCCCTTGCAAGTTTTGTGCCTCCATGATTTTTGCATTTAAAGAGATATATTATAAAATGTGATCAAATAATAAATGACAGTTGTGTGAGATTCAAAATAAAGACACTAAGAAAATCCATATAAGCTTAAATTTGATATTCTATGAAATAGCAAATACATTTGTGTAGATGTTAAATGATGTTCACGTGAATGTCAATTTTGATCAAGGCAAGTAACGATTTAGGTTTTAAAAAGTCCTTAAAAGGTTTGAAGTTAGTCAAGATCTAATGGTCCACAATAATCCTCATACTAACACAAAAGATTTAATGATTGGTATTAATTCAACCAATTTAAAAGGTCCCTAGGTTAAGGCCGTTTAAAGATATACAAGGTGGACATAATCTAATAGTGTAGGATGATCAAGCCAATATCCTATAGAGAAAAATCATTGATAAAAGAATGGGCCCATGTTAAATCAAATGCTCATGCTAAATCATACCAATGGTCTGATAAAATTCAAGAAATGATAGGCAAGTGAGACCAGGGAGATCTATGGTGCACATGAACTCACACGTCTTGATCAGATGGTACATGATGATCAAAGAGTCAATAAATCCAAGGAGATAATGAGTCGAGGATAAGTGGCACAAGTGCATTTAGTTGGTAGAAAATCAATGGCTTGTATGCATCTGTTCATAGACAATCCAATGAAGTGAGATAAATAAAAAAGGGTCAAAGGATCTTGATGATGATTACAAAGAAGATAAGTGTCCAAAGTTAGTGGGTCCTGGGAGAAGATTGAAGACTCACATGTATTCCAACATCCATATCTAACAGTTTAAGGTGGAGTTAATAAGTTAGTATATCTATAGAACCAATGAACATATAGATAGTTAGACATGATGTAGACAATCCTAGTTGGTTTTTGATAGCCAATAAGTAAAGAAAAGCTTAGAACATTTTTTATGAAAGTTGAAAAGGTTATTTTAGACCCAGGCAAAGAAAATGTAGAAGAGTCGATCTCGAAGGTGAATGAGAGTTGAACTAGGGCCATAGTTCATAAACCAAGCATCATCAACAAAGATTCATATAAGTGACATATATCCTTTAGGTCTAATATATAATTCAAATATAAAGCAATGACTATGTGAAAACCAATGGTCTAAGATTGGTTTTCACATATAGTGGACCTATGTCTCACCTCATCATGGTTTGCATTTTCAAGGTCAGATGGCCACCTAATGCAGATGTAGCACTTTTTGGTGCATAACTATTAAAATGAATAGCCTCTTTAGTAAAATTATTTATTCATATCAAAATTTTCATTCCATTTTCTAGACAAAAGGTTAATATTTGTGAGGAACCTCCAGAGAAAAAATAAAACCTTCACAGTTAATCTAGAAAATGCAAAGCAAAGCTTCAAAATCTCCTTTGATTGTAAATTTTAAATATGAATTTGTTTTTAATAGGAAAAACCATTCTCTTTCATGAGAATTTTCACAAAATCTTTATAATAATATTTTTTTAAAATTGAAATCAATTTTCAATCTCCACCACAATACCATTCATCTATTAACATAAATTATAGCATTCCTGCAAGACTACTCTCCATGTTTTCTTATTATGGTTAATTATGTGATTTAAAACCACAATATTTCCCTCTATAATTTCTAAATAAATAATATTTTGATTAATTTACAACTATATTTAATCTATTCTACAACAAAATATCAATTTCAAGCTTAAATATTAAACAACTATAATTTTATGACTATATTCTCCTCAATTCTCATTTAGAAGCTACTGTAAATTCCTTCCTAGAAGCTTTCTATGCCCCTTTTGGATTTCCACCTTTTATTTCAATAATTTCTAATAAAAATAAATCCCTTTTAGGCATTGGAATAGAATAAATAAATTATTCAACAAGATGTCTTGCCTTAACTTGAGTTGACCACTTCAAATTCTTTGCATGCATTCAATGTTTTAAATAATTAGTCCCACCATGCATATTCCATGCCATATTTCAAGAGGAAGAATTTAATTCATGCAAATTCCCATGCCAATTTTCAATAAGGAGAATTATTTTATTAAATAAGTGTAATTCCCTTTCTCTTAAATAAATAAATTGAATGAAACCTCTAATAATTAATTCCTCAACCATAAATTTGTGAAAATGGCACTTTTAGGTGAATATGGAGATAAATAAATTAATATTTGAATTTAATTCACTACCACTTGAACTTACAACTTCCTATTCACTGGTTACACCTCTTATTTGAAGAATTAAATATATTCCACTTGTAACAACAACTGTATCTCCTTGTTTTCTCCTAAAAGTCAAATATTTATTTTTTATTCATAAAATAACATCCTAAAACATCCTAAAAAGCTCCAAATCTTGTCTTTTTAAACTCTCTTCATATCCGGTGAATTTTTGGAAAATGTCAAGTTGAAGCATATCTATTCTCCCTATTATTCTCTTGACTTTTCTAAACAAAGGAGATAAAAGAACAAATAATATTTATCTATAATTCTATTTTTAATGACTTAATTATCCACTCTTGACACCTAGACTCTCTAAAATACTTCTATAATTTACTACGATTCTTCATAACTAAAATAATATAATTAATAATTAAATTGGAAATATGATCCAATTTTAATTATTAAAATGTTTCTATTTTAAAATAAACTAAATGGACTCAATAAAATTATTTGTTTCATCAATATTCATTTTGATTCTTTGAGTCTGGATGCTCCTGCATCAATCTACCAAGGTTCAAAAGAAGTTTTCTTGCTTTTTTTCTTTGGTACTCTAGTACTGCTATGTCTTGTTATCAAATTGCATCCTCCAAGATCTCATGATTCATATGTTGATATAAAATCTATTTCACCTTCAATGGATTGAAAGTGAATTTTATTAAAATCTTGGATGTCTTATATAATGTTTTGAATACTGTCATGGTTCTTCATTATACCTGCATAGTACACAAACATGTCAAATAAATATAATTCTTCTTTTTATTTTGGATTTTGAAGTCCACACAGTTCCTCTAAAAACATTATATTTCCATTTATAGCATGAATATGCACTCCTTGTTTTTATTTTTCCTTCTTTATGTTTTCATCTTCCTAAATGGCCACCAACTCTTTTCCATTATCTAATTTGACGTTGTCTTTCAAGACAACTTTTCCTTCTTTCTCTGTTTCCTATTCCTCTATCAGTTTTATAATCACATTGCCTTCCATGGAAATTTTCTTCAATAACTTCACCTTTTCAACAAACCCTTCAATAAATTCTACACTTTTTATAAAATTCAAACTATTAGACAAATCTAAAAATAGCCTTTCAACATTTTTTTTGTGGAAAAATTTTAGGCTTCAAAGTAAAACTACCTTATTCATCAATTTTATCATTTACCTAAGGTTGATTAATTGACATTTCATTTATTTAATTCACTTCTTATTTCTGCAAAAACTCCTTTTCACCTATAATCAACACCTTAGAAGCATGCTCAACAACTGTAGTTTCATCTTTCAATGACAAGAATGTATGTTTACACCCTCCTTTTCAAAAGTATATGTATTTAATTTTCCATCATGGATGGCCTTCACATAATAATTCCATGGCATTCCTAATAGAATATGACATACATCAATTAATATTACATTACATATTACCTCATCCTTATAATTTCCTATCTAAAATTCTACCTGACATTGTTCATTCACTAAAATCTGATGATCTTTTTACAGCCAAGAAACTCTATAAGGAATATGATGTCTTACCATTTGTAAATTTAATTTACTTACCATTTATGTAGACACAAGGTTTTCAGTGCTTCCACTTTCAATAATTACCTTAAAAATTTCACCTTGTGCTTTGTAGGTTGTCCTGAATAATGCCTTCCTTTGAGGAGGTTCTTTTGTGTTTTCCTTATTTGATTTGATTAGAATATTTTTCATAAGTAATGATTCTATAATTTTAGGAACATTTGCATACATAATAGATGCAATATATACTTCATCTTGAGTAGCTTGAGTAATATGAACATTTCCCTGGTTACTAGATGCATACTCTGGATATTCATAAGACCTATGCCTAAATTTACCACATTTAAAGCACCCACTAATGAAACCAATACTTCTACCTATATAAAATGGCCTCTCACCTCTGAATTCTTGACCACCTCTTGCAATTGGTTCTTGTCTTTGTAGGTTTCTTTCTTTATTATGCATCTATAACCATTTTCTTCTACTTGATTATTCACTGAATTGTCATTTGCCCCTAGCATACTGGATATGTTTTCTTGACACTTTATCTTCAGCCTTCAAAGCAAGTGATATGCCTCTTCTAGTGATATAGGTGCTAAGAGATTGATTTCATCTTGTATATTATATCTCAGTACATTGAGATACCTAGACACCTTGTTTGCATCATCTTCAATATGCCCTGCTTTGATTGTTAGTTTATAAAAGTTTTCAGTGTACTCTTTTACTGATTTTTCTTTTTGCTTTAAATTTTGCAATTTTATAAACAATTCAACCTGATAATCTTTTGGAATGAATTTACCTTTGAACTTTACCACCATTTTGTCTCAGATGTTGATTATAGCCTTGCCCTTTCTTCTTATTTCCGCTTGCACTCTATCCCACTAGAGGGATGCATGACCCTTCAATTTGGTCATAGCAAACTTAACCTTTTTTTCATCATTAACATTCTCATAATCAAAATATTTATTTAATGCACTTACCCAATCAATGAGATCTTCAATATTGAGGCTACCTTCATACACTATAACCTCTATTTTGGACCTTGCACTAACATTCATAATTGTTCTAATCATCCTTTCCTCCACTATCTCTTCTTCCATCACCAATTCCTCATCTTCATCTTCTTCTCTTTCACTGACATCTCCTATGTCAGCTCCCTTGTTTTGAGCTAATTCTAAATCTTATAATCTAGTTCTTAGGTTCCTTATTTATTTCTTTATTGCTAATTACCTAGCTTGTCTTGGTTGCCTCCTTCCTCTACTTCTTGATCTCATTGCCATTTTTATAAATTAATTTACTTCAAAATATCTAGATCTTTTTATAGAGCCTATTGCTCTGATACCAAAATTGGTGTACAATTATTAAAATGAATAGCCTCTTTAGTAAAATTGTTTATTTAGATCAAACTTTACATTCCATTTTATAGATAAAAGGTGAGAATTTTTGATGAACCTCCAGATAAAAATTAAAACCTTCATAGTTAATCTAGAAAATGCAAAGCAAAGCTTTAAATATCCTTTGATTGCAAATTTTAAATATGAATTTATTTTTAATAGGAACAACCATTCTCTTTAATGAGAATTTTCATATAAGCTTTCTAATAATAATTTCTTAAAATTCAACTCAATTTTCAATCTCCACCACAACACCATTCATCTATTAACACAAATTATAGCTTTCCTACAAGACTGTTCTCCATGCTTCCTTCTTTCTGTTACTTTTGTGCTTTGAAACCACAATCTTTTCCTCTGTAATTTCTTAATAAACAATATTTTGGTTAATTTACACATGTATTTAATCTATTCTCCTATCAAAATATCAATTTCAAGCTTGAATATTAGACAACTACAATTTTATGACTATACTTTCCTCAATTCTCATTTAGAAGATACTACAAATTCCTTCCTAGAAGCTTTCTATGCCCCTTTTGACTTTCCACCTTTTATTTCAATAGTTTCTTCAATTTCTAATAAAAATAAATCCCCTTTAAGTGTTGGAATAGAGTAAATAAATTATTCAACAAGATTTCTTGACTTAACTTGAGTTGACCACTTCAAATTCTTTGCATGCATTCAATGTTTTAAAGAATTAGTCCCCCCATGCAAATTCCATGCCATATTTCAAGAGGAGGAATTTAATTCATGCAAATTCCCATGCCAATTTTCAAGAAGGAAAATTATTTTATTAAATAAGTGTAATTCCCTTTCTCTTAAATAAATAAATTACATGCAACCTCTAATAATTAATTCTTCAATCATAAATTTGAGAAAATAGTGCTTTTAGGTGAATATGGAGATAAATAAATTAATTCACTACCACTTGAACTTACAACTTCCTATTCACTGGTTGCACCTCTTATTTTAAGAATTAAATATAATTCCACTTGCAATAAAAACTATATCTCCTTTTTTTCTCTTGAAAGTGAAATATTTAATTTTTATTCATAAAATAACATCCAAAAACATCCTACAAAAGCTCGAAATCTTGTCTTTTTAAACTCTCTTCATGTTTGGTGAATTTCCAAAAAATGTCAAGTTAAAGCATATCTATTCTCCCTATTATTATCTTGACCTATCAAAATAAAAGAGATAAAAGAACAAATAATATTTATCTAGAATTCTATTTTTAATGACTTAATTATCCACTCTAAACACCTAGACTCTCTAAAATAATTTAAATAATTTATACATAATCCAATGGTGTAGGATGATCAATCCAAGATCTAATGGATAAAAATCACTAACAAAAGAATGGGTCCATATTAAATTAAAATCTCGTACTCAATCATACCAATGACCTGATGGAACACAATAATTGATAGGAAAATGGGACTAGGGAGATCTATGGTGCATGTGAACTTGTACATCTTGATCAGACAGTGTGATATGGTTAAAGAGTTAGTGAATATAAAGAGATAATGAATCAAGGATAAGTGGTACACGTACATTCACTTGGTATAAAATCAATGGCTTAAGAGCATCTGTGCATAGACAATCTGATGGAGTGAACCAAGTCAAAAAGGGTAAGAGGATCTTGATGATAAATACAAAAAATAAAAGTGTCCAAAGTCAGTGGGTCTTGGTAGAAGATCTAAGAATCGCCTGCATTCATACATCTAGATCTAATGGTATGAGGTGGAGTCTATAAGTCAGCATATCTATGAACCAATGATCACAGATATAGTTTGACATGATGTAGATAAGCCTAGTTGGTTTTTGATAGCCAATAATCAAAGGCAAGTTTGAGACATTTTCAATGAAATTTTAAAAGATTATTTTGGACCCAAGTAAAGAAAATGTAGAAGAGCTAAACTTGAAGGTGAACCAAAGTTGAACTAGGCCCATAGTTCAGAAACTAAACATCATCAACCAAGCTTTATATAGGTGAAATATATGTCTGGGTATAATATAGAAGTTGAAAATAAACCATTGACTGTGTGAAAACCAATGGTCTAAGATTGGTTTTCACATATAGTGGACAATTGTCTCACCTCATTATGGTTCATAATTTTAGGTTCAGATGGCCTCATAATGTAGATGTGGCACTTTTTAGCTAGTTTCAAGACATGATCCTCATCATCAGATCAAGTAAATGATGACATGATTCTAAGAAAATATCTGGTGGTTGGATAAGGGCAATGGACATTTAATTATTTTACAGAGTTGGTTCTTTGTTGATAAGATCTGAGTCAAGATCCTCGAGAGTGCTAATCCATCAAAAGTGGTTGGGATTTTTCCAATGCACATCTCTCTCTCTCTCTCTCTCTCTCTCTCTCACACACACACACACACACACACACACACACACACACACACACACACACACACAGAAATATAAGATTCTAAGCCTTGATATTGATCTATTTATCCCTCTTTTTAGTATGACCAGACTCTACCAAAATTTATACTATGACCCCTTTTTGATGCAATAAAGACTAAATTCCATCCTTTTCTAAGCCAGATTGAAGTGTTTTCTATGAATTCATGTATTATTTTAAAGTGAATGTATGTTCCTTGCTTATGTCTAATTTTTCTCACATTCAGGAAGTGCTTAATAGTTTCACAGGTCATTATAAGCACAATCTACAATTTATTATTTAGTTTGAAAGTGGATATTTGCCCTCTTACTAATTTGGTAACTGCTTAATGCCTTTCTCTAAAATATTTTTGTGAGATTGATGTTATTTGTTTGAAAAGTGTCTCATAGTATGTTTTGTATGAGTTGGAGTGATCAAATCATTGGTGTATCACCGTTTTTACATGCTTTTATAATTTTTGTCAATTCTCTTTCCATTTTCCAAATAGGTGATATTTTATGTTTAGTGTAGGTGATATATCAATAAGGAAGTTGGCCTTCTCTAGAGGTCTGATCCACCTTTAGGATACCCACAACCTAGGATCGGTCCCATGTTGGACTAGATTTTAGTAGGAATATCTAAACAATCCTCTCCTCAGCTAGGGTACAAATATAGAACCTTAAAAAGTACCAAGTAAAATAATTTACATTATGATATGTTTCACATTAATTATTGGTTTATTAAAATATGACTTGAATAAAGCAATAAGAATAAAACTATATTTGATTTTAAAATAAATCGCTCTTTTTTACCTACTAATTATTTACATTAATTGATTAAAAAACTATATTATCCACTATACAATTTTTCATTTTTTCCTATCTTTGGAATTCGAAAAAAATATGTAAGTACTAAATAAAATAATTTACATTATGATATGTTTCACGTTAATTATTGTTTATTAAAATATGACTTGAATAAAGCAATAAGAATAACACTAGATTTGATTTTAAAACAAATCATTCTTTTTCACTTACTAATTATTTACATTAATTTATTAAACAACTTTATTATACATAATTGTATTTAATAGAATATATATATATATATATATATATATATATATATATATATATATATATATATATATATATATATATATATATATATATATGAGATAATATAATAAACACAATAATTAATTAAAACATATAATACATCTGACATAAAGAATAATCTCAACTTCATTATATTATTTATGATAATAAAATCAAAGTATATTTTATATATATATATGTATATATGTATATATATATATATATATATGTATATGTATATATATATATATATGTATATGTATATATATATATGTATATGTATATATATATATATATATATATATGTATATATATATATATATATATATATATATATATATATATATGAGATAATATAATAAACACAATAATTAATTAAAACATATAATACATCTGACATAAAGAATAATCTCAACTTCATTATATTATTTATGATAATAAAATCAAAGTATATTATGTCTTAAAAAACCTCACTATACATTGATTTGGCCATTGCAAGTTAATTGTAACCCAAAACACCTAGTTTCAATTTTTTATTAAAAAAATACCAACCATTCATTATTGTAAAAAAAATTAATTTAATAATTAAGTTTTTAAAAATATATAAATATAAAAATTTATTCAAGTAATCAAAATCAATTATATAAGATTTACCATTCCCTTTAGACACCATTATAGATATAGTCACCAAAAAATATTTTCCAAAAGTTTATATATATATATATATATATATATATATATATATGATACTTAAATATCTATGATAATAATTATTTATCTCTACCAAATATGAAAAATAAATACATCAAGTAAATAGCATTTACTATTAACAAGATTTTTTCAAATTAAATAATTAATTAGATTACCAATCATTTACTATTACTTCATTATATTAAGAGGCTATCTACAAACATATTGTATTATAAATAAACTAATCAATTTAGTTGATGTAAAAAAACTTAATATAATATTATATTGAAATTTCAAAATATAGTATAGCTATGAAAACTAATTCATTGAAATAAGAAATAAATTAAATAATTCATCTTGGGATGTATCGACGAGGTTTCATTTTTTAAATAATTCCATCAACATAGAATAATTACTAGCTTCAACAAAGGGGCATGTGCCCAAATTTTTATTTAGATAAATTATACTATCCATTATTATGACTGTGTTGATGCTTGAATTTGCACCAAGAATCTTTGCCATTTTTTGAGGAAAGAATGCATGGGAATTATAAGCCCATGTGGATGTTGAACTGCCCACATGTCACCAGAGCAAGAAACTTAGTAGAAATAAAATACTATGCTATGAAAAAAGTTAATTTGGAAAATCAAATATGACCACTTAAGCATTCCAAAATCCATGTGAGGGGATAGAGGGGGATGTAAGACAAATTCAATGGGACTTTAAGGTTAAAATGAAAATTAAAAGAGGGAGATGAAAATTTGTGGAACTATTGGGTGGATAAGAAAGTTACAAAACACACTTTTATAAAATACACATTTCAAAGTGCATCTCAGATTCCCTAACCCATAGCTCAAATCAAATGAGAGATTTTAAAAGGCCAGCTAGTTGGAGAGAGAGAGCCACCCAATTAGACACCTACCACGTGGAAATGTTAAGGAAATAAAACAAATTAAATATTTTTTTTGGCTAGGAAGTGAGTGGATGAAAAGAGTAATTGGTGGATATTTTAGCATTGACTGCAAGTTTGACCAATATTCAACTTGCAAATTGCATCTGAGTTTCCCAAACCTACCAATCAACACTGATTGAACATGAAGTCATAATTCAAATTAGAACTCTCAAGGCTAATTGTAATTTTACATTTGTGTAAATTATAAATTTTATTTGATGTTCTCAAGTCTACTAGGGAACTTTTCAAGGGAAATATAATTCTAGATTGCAAGTTGTGAAATTACAAATTGAAAATTTTGCTTGAAGTTATAAGATCCTCTAAGGGAAATTCTCAGGGGAACTGCAACTACAAATTTCAAATTGCCAATTTTCAAGTTGTAAATGTGTTTCTAAGCTCCAGAATCCTACCATTAAAAGAAAGTGTAAAATTATGAATTGGACCCAGATTTCCCCATAAAGTAAAAAGGTGAAAAATAATGCATGTAAGCATTGAAAAAGTTGGTGGCAACCCTAAAAGTCAAAATGTGAAAAAATTGAAATGTTGAAAGGTATGTTGAAGTAAAAGCAAAAAAGGTAAAAAAATTGAGTTAATTCTTGCATTTTCCATTGTTTTGCATGTTCAAACAACTCCATGGGATAAATATTGTATATTTGCAAGATCAAGGTGGGAAATTCTAAAGTATATATCATTAAAATGGCCATGGATTTAGAGTGTTATAATGCCATCATTTAAAGAAAAGGGTGTTATTTGGCATAAATAAGAGGAAGGGTAGTTGTCGACATGAGTTTCTAATTGGGAGAATGATTGGTCAAAAACATGTCTAGGTAGTTGTACAACAAGACAAAGGGTTTGTTTGGCTCCAAAATGAATATTATCCTTCAAGCTTAGCTAAAACATATTTCCAACCAAACATAGCAAGGTTTTGTTTCAAATCTTGATCATGACATATAGAGGGAGTTACAAGAATCATTTTACTTACAAAAACATGAAGATTTTAGGCGTGACAAGGAGCATATTCTAGATAGAAGCATCTTGGTATAAATTTCAGTGCTGATTTCACGTTTGAAATATTTAAAATTATAACACATATTCCTATATTTCAAAGTGGTGAGAAATTGTTTAAAAAGAGGGATTGTCTTCTTTTCTAAAGTTGTTGGTTGTTATTTGTTCTCTCTAGGCCTAGGCTCTTTCATTTTTGGGATCCATTGTTGTGTGTGTATTTTTTCTCTTTTTCTAAGGTGGTTGAAGTTGTATAGCCATTATCAAGCTCTGAAAGCATTGTAATATGTCCCCCTATCTAATAAGGAGCAAACTCACCATGCTTGTCCCCATGGTTGCATTCTAAAACAATGATGTATGTATGATCTCTTTTTAATATAACAAAAAATACTTATGGTTTTTACTATTTCCTAATAATTAAATGAAATAAAAATATTTATAAGTTTTTTTGATGGGATATTTGGTTTTGTGCTTATGAATGGTTATCATCTTGGGCATAAATCTAGGCTATAAACCCCCTTCTACATAGTGATTTAGAAATATGTTTTTGAATACCTATTAAGGGCACCCTAGGTTTATGGATTTGATACGAAAGAGTATTTGAATCTCTAGTTGTAGTGAATTCTCTAGGGTTTCAAGAATCATTTGGGTATGTGCATTGTATTGGCACCAATGGATGCAATTCACTCTTGGTAGTTTCCATGGCTTGTATCTCAATATTTTTTAGCTTTGCAAATCAATGATGCATGTATGTTTAAATAATTCCTACTATTTGAAGACCATTATCATACCACTCTCTTTTATAACTATTCTAACTCATCCTATCCTGTTCAACCCTATAAATAATACATTTGTTGCATATTTTAAGTATTATTTTCCTGTAGATGCATAAATGTTGCATACTTAAAATGTATCTATGTTTAATGATTTGAATCCAAACATTTTCAATCTTTCATTTGACTCCCTATTGTTGTAAATTATTTACAATGAAGATTTCAAGCATATCATCATCTAGATTTAGTATCTTGTGCATGACTTAGAGCATTTGTGCATTCTATGTGATAACCATTCCTATGTGGAGTGTGCAACTTTTGTTATGCCCTGGTTAGATTTGCATTTTTCCCTAATAATCCCCATGGATATTGAATTGTAGTATCCCTCCATGTGAACAAGATACCCCTTAGGTCCACTCACCTTGATTTAGGTAGAGCCATAAGGAAAAGGGAGCTAACCATACTCTATATTGGCATTTTACAATCACTGTATGCATTCAGTCCATCTGTATGCTAAATCCTTCCCTAGATATAATAACATATCAATGGGTTTATCATCTATGTTTTCCATTTTTCTCAAGTGTACAAGGCTAAGCAAAAGAGGTGTATAATTGGGAACCAACACCCAACTGATGTCATTACCAAGGAGAATCTTTACCATCCATGTTATCAAGGACTCTTATAGAGAGCTATTAAAAATTCATGTTATCAAATTCTCTGCCTATATTAGATGCATTAACCTCAGCTATATATTTTTAGACATTCTTATCCATATTATCTTATGTGTTTTAAATATAAGTTTATTTGATCATGTTCTACTATCTTCACTCTTAAATACCCAACAATCCACTGGGGATGTGTTTGGATTTGAAAGACTTGGTAAATTGACTTTTGTTGTGTTTCTTGTAAAAATTTGTTAACTTATGCATATTGGAAGGTGATTTCCCCTTTTTAAAATAAATTAGAATTTTAAGTATCTTTACTTTCTATCTCATCATTAATCTTCAACAAATTTTAATTTTATCATGTATCATAACCTGTTCATAAACTATTATATTCTAGAAGTTTTATTCTAGTGTTGACTCCAACTTTATCATCTGGTTTCAAGATAGATCAGTGCCCATTTTTAATATTTTCATTCATCTTTAAGTGTTATTTTACTTTCAAATCTAGAAGGACCAAGATCATCCTTAAAAGGTGACTCATCAAACTAACTTGTTTTGCCCTTAAGTGTTCATCAAAGAAGGAGACAAGTTTGGAGGCCAATTGAAAGACAAAGTTTAGCTACAAAGGAGTGTCTAGACTATCAATATTCTAGTAATCCTAAACTTTTATTTGTTAAACTTCATATTATTGAAGATTATCATAGCTTTCCTAACAATTCAAAACCTTATAGTCCCATTTATTATCCAGATCCTTCTCAGCCAGTTTAATCTCCTCTTGAGTTTGATCCACCAAGTCTACCTCATTCACCCCTCACAACCCTTTTTGAACCCACCATTAAACCAATCATGAGGCATAGGGATAAATATGATAATGAGTGTCCTGCATTATACATTCCAAAATTTAGACCAATTAATTTTGATGAAATGGAAGGTTATCCTAATTAATTCCTAAATGAAGTAAGGAATGACCTTATTAAGTTTCAAGGGAATAATGCAGTGACTGGTGATCAACATTTGAGGGTTTTAAAATTATCATTAGGGATTATGAGGTTGAGCATTAGTATTTTTTCAATAAGTTATTTGTGCACATGTTGGAAGAATATTCTCATGAGTGGTTCAATTTCCTTCCCCGTGGATGCATTGATTCATGGGAAGAAATTAAGAATGTTTTCAAAATTTGGTATGGTGATAGGATTGATCCTAGGTTTCTTTTGGAAGGATTTAAAAACATTAATAAGAACCCTAATGAGTGTATACTTGAATTTAATAAAAGTTTCAATAAGACCATGATGAGGCTACCTAAAAACATTAGGCCTAGTGATAAAATGTGCTTGATTAAATATTATGATGCCTTTGAAAAGAAGGTTGCATATTAATTGATGGACAAGGCTCCTATAAACCTAAGATTAGAATGCAACATGGCTGCCCAAATTTAAAAAAAAATATAAAACTTGTGGGCAACCCCATGAATAAGTGGATTGATGTAAAGTTGGTTAATCCAAAAATATTCAATCCACTAAGATAGCCAACCTTGAATAGACTGTTAAAACTTTGGCCTCCACTATCAAAGAGATGTTCTACAAGCTGGCTAGAGCTAAGAAAGGGATGCCTCTTAGGTCTACAAGTTAGGAGAGATATATAAATATTAATCAATCACAAGGGATTCCTACTTTCCACATTAAGGATAATGATAGAGGGAAGAGGCCTACACGTGATGATAAAAATTAGAATAGAGAGGTTGGAAAGGAAATGTCTGATCCATTGAATGCCAAAGTGAATGATGTAGGTTATGGCCTTGAAATTAATTGGTGTGATAAGTTATTCCTTCCATATATTCCATGTGACAATACTAAGCCAATTGATGAAGATATAGATGAACTTGAGTATGCACTTGATGATGATGAGATTTTGATGGTCAAATGTCAAGTCTCCTAAAGCAAAATAATTGCATCCACAAAATTGTTGAGTGTTACTACTGTTGATAAAATTTGGAGTGAAATATAGAATATATGTGTCCCAACTCTTGATTTTTCTTGTGATGTTAATATGATATAAAAATACGTATTACCCAATCATGATTTCATGTTTTTACATTTCATGATGATTAAGAAATATGATGGGGGAATTCCTTTAGTTGAGGACATGTAACTGCTAATTAATGTAGTAGTTTCCCAATATAAAGAATATAGATTGAGAAGTAAGCAAAAAGGTATTTCTCCTTAAGACACTACACCTAAAAATCTAAAGTTAGGGGATGTAAGTCTTTCTTCCTCTTTTTCATCACTTTATACAAGCTGAAGACATTAATGATAGTTTTAATGATCAAAATTAAAGTGCCCTCTCATACAATGGGCAATGATTGATCTTTCATCCTTTTCTATTTCATGTTACATCCCCTTCACCAAGGAAATAATTGACTCTGTTTGTGCTTACACTGAGGATATAAGGTCCTCTACATACTCTTGTACCTCTCTGGGGCTAGCCTTCCTTTTTTGGGTCAAGATGAAGAGGGGATATTGACTTTCATGAATCACTATAGAGCATGATTATGGATATTCTAATTATATTCTAACCACCCTTTTCATGGTGTTAGTGTTAGGATTGAACCTCATGCCAATTTGGGTTGCATCTTGTCTTGCCTAAGGCCTCTCTTGCCTTATTTCCTACATCATGTCCCTTACTTAATTTAGGGTGTTTGTGCGAGAGGATGCTATAATGGGAGTGCTTGGGTAGAAGAGGAGGCCAAAACTATTTCAAGGATGAATAAATTAGTTGGGTCCAATTGCCCAAGTGATTCAAATAAGGATTTAGTGGGGCCTATGTTAAGAATGAATGAAGGCAATTTTGAAGCCCCAATCATTTTGGTAGTTATGGAGAGGTTGAGTGTCTTATGGAAGGGGGATATCTTTAAGATGGGTTATAATGGCTTGGTGGATGAATGGGAGCCAAGGGCAAGTGATGCACTAGAGTTAGCTACCTAAGAAGGAGTAAAACCTATAACCTAGCTATCACTAGTGCTCTAGGATCTTGATGGAGGTGGAATGTTGATAGTGGAATGGAAGATGAAATGGGGAATGGTGACTCCAAAGGAAGCAGTGGTAGGGGATGTGAACATGGGAGTAGGGGAAGAAATAGAAGTAAGGAAAGTTGTAAATGTGTTAAAAAATGGGAAAGAATACGATGGTGTATTACTTATAGTGAGGGGTTGGGAAGTTAATGGAGGAGGTGTTGTTCCTCTTATGGTTTCCCTAGGAGACTTTTTCATTGTGTAAACCTTTTAAATAGTTCTCCCAGCTAGTGTATGTAGTTCTTCCATTAAGAATTCAATTCTTTGTTGATCTTCTTTAATATCAATGACATTGGGATCCAGTCGATCCAAGCTTTGTATGGTATCTTCCTCATTAGATATAGACAAAATTCTAAGACCTTGAGAAGGACTTGGTTGGCTACTTCATTTTCCTTACTCAGGTCTTGGAGGTAGGCTTTGTCCACTTGGAGTGGATTATAGTGGAGGCCTTTAGGGTCCACTCCTGATTAGAGGAATGTTATCCTCTTCTTCCTCTTCTTTTTCTTCATATTCCACATTGAACATGATCCCATGAGTTGATGGGAGTTGAGGCTTTACTATGTCCTCCTCCTTCTTCTCCATGTCGAGCCTCATTTCTAGCTTGATATTCTTCTTTGCTACATTCCTTAGGAATAGATCATCATTCATTAAATCTATATAAACACATTCATGCACATCATCTTGGTACTTATATTGTATAGTCACATCCCTTTTGAACTTAAATAGGTATTTGGAAATGACTTGGTTTGGATCCCACATCCTAAAGTCATCCTTGGGCAATAGGTAAGAATCCCTATGCCTTGTATCCACTATAACATCTTGCCATTTCATTATATTGGTTCTACCTAGCTTATAAAGAGCCTTGTGGGGGATGCATTATTATTCATTTTAAAGATGTTGTCAAATCCATGTAGGAGTTGATAATCCATCTCCTCTTTAGCTAACTTCATAGGCACACACATGGGCAACCTAAAGGGATCTACCATCACCCCTTTCATTTGAATGATTGTGCAGTCAGGGTAGATCTATAAGTTATCCATTTATCTTAATGTTTGTATAAATTTTAGAGGGACCCTTGTCATTTAACATTTAGTGATGGATTTGTAAATAAGGGGGTGGAAATATTTTGTAATTATCTTGATGTGGTCCCTGAAGTGGTGAATATGCATTATAGAATATGTTTGGGGCACAACTTCATCTCTCTCAAGAGACCATGTGTTTAGTCCTAATTGTGAAATCTCACATATAAAATCCAAAAACTATACATCATGTATAATGGAACCCCATTATGGTAAGTATAATGCATAACTAAGACTAGGTTATTGCTAATGATATCCCCAAGTGAGGGGATCAATTGATCTTCTAGAATTATTTACAAGTGGTATAGATTTTATATCTACATACCCAATGTGTACATTGCTAAATATTCTATTTAGTAGGGAGAGACAAACCCTAAATCCATTTCTAAATTAGTGAATGGGTATGTTCCCTTGGTCATCTATGAAGACCACTCTAGTTAGGATTGTTACACATGAAGCTAATACTATCTCTAGCTTGTGTGCCTGGTACTAGTTGTCAATAATGCTTTGATTATATTCCAACTATGGTAGGGGTAGGTCATAATATTTTTGAAAAATCAACCTTGGAATGAAGGCAATGGGAAGCTGTTGGTTCAATGACTTGAGCAATCCATCTTCATATCTCAACCTCTTGAAGATGCCATAGACTAAGTCAGTGCATAGCATGACCTCTAATTTCACTATGACCTTGTAAATATAACTATTTTAGATTGCAAGGATATATGAAGTGAGTTTAATGATGTGGGGAATGGTTTTAGATTCATCAAGATCTCTATATACCTCAATATTATAATAGATGTTGTTATAATTAATGTCTTCTGAGTTTATGACTTCGAGGATGAACTATGTGTCCTTGAACATGACTAAATCACCATATTAAAATAGAAAATCATCATTCCCAAATGAAATTCCTTTACCTGGAGTGGAGGTTCCTACCTATGCCATTCCCTTAATGTTTTATGTAGCATCCAACATGCTCTTTTACTTCTCTATAACTTTATAGCTTTGACAATGGTGGCCTAGGTACAAATCCGTAAGTGGTTTGAGCTTTGTTGAAAATTTGAAAGTACAGATAGTAGGGAGGGAAATTGCTCATATATTTGAATGAAAATGTGGGTATCAATAATTGATTTTGGTAGATTTTTTAATATTTCTTTAATTAATGCAAGGTTTGATAGCGATTTTGGTGCATGACATATTCATGGTGAGCTCATCACCCTTGAATATTTTGAACTATTTATTTTGATATTTAATTGCATTAGAATTTAAATTTGTCACTAATTTTCCTTTTATCCACCATTAAATTTATATTTAAATCTAAATTTTTCCACATTTTAACACATGGCATGCCACCTCGGATCAAACTAGGTGCTCACGGGTCTTCAAGATGATTAAGCTTCTTAGTTGGATTCAATCTAGACACATGACACCTTTTGATTGCTCTCAAGCCCTTGAGATTCACTTTAGTGTGATTAATCATTTATATCTAGACACATGACATATTTTGATTCATGGTAAGCTCTCAGGCGTGCCCTTAAGAATTAATTTATTATAAGAATGCCATATGTCACTTTTATAGGCAATCAAGGTTTTTTATTTTCCAAGTGGCTTTCTTATATATGATCCTGGCTTTGTTTATCTAGGTATCACCTTAAAAATTATTATGGATAGATGTTAATAATTTGGATCAAGTGTAACCATGCATCACTCTCAGAGGTAATTTGTTGATCTCAGATTGCAGCTTAATGAAAATGATAAGTGGCATCATCACACAGGCCCTTAGTGGATATGCATCACTTTAGTGGGTCTTCAAAGGTGATCTAATGGATTTTTATGTAGAATTAGTGTGGACATGATATATGTCATCATCACATGGTTCCAAAGGGGACACTCATCATTCTCACAAGTTTCTCTTCATTCTTCTTCCTCTTGTCATTCTCAGAGGGAGATTTGGACAGTTGTGCACCATCATGCTTTGATCAGATGGCTCAAGTGCATCCACATGTTCTCCTTACAATATTTCATTAAATTTATATTAGATTCAATGAATTATGGACATGCATCATTCTCAAATTAATTTTAAGGGAACACGTGTCACTTTAGAGGATTTTTGAAGTTTGGATGGTTGTGCTTGTGACACGTGGTAATATCTCATGGGATTTTGGATTGCAATGGGATGCACAGTGGCTCAAATTAGATGGAATAAGTTACAGGGGCTAGGATCTTGACATGTAGCATATAGATTTTAATTTTAATAGTTGACTCCCTCATGATCTCTTAAGATGATGCCACATGGTTCATGGGTTTCATATATTTATTTCAAGTGTCTTACACAGGGCGATGAATTGTTAAGGCATAGCGAAGGCTAGTGAGGTGGACACCTTTCCTCTTTAGGGCATAGTCTTCAATTTGACATACTATGAGGTGTCACCAACCACTATTTTAACTTTGACATCTAATTGGGAAACTGAATGGAACATCCTTAATGAAGGCTTGCCTACACATTTTGAATCAATCCATGGTTAATTATTTTAAATAAAAACTTAAAGAAAACTTGTAATAATTTAAATACTTTTAAATACTAATCTATATTTCAAGATGAATGATCAACTAGAAATTTCTAAGTATTAAATAAATTTTTTATGCAGTCAATTATTTTAGAAAGCTTGACATCTTAGTCATGTCAAAAAAATAAGAAAGGAGGGTCCCCATTTTGGGAATAGGGGGTAGTTGAGCATCAATAGGTCCCAAGTGACATTTCACATAATAAATTTTAAACACTTATGATTTGTTTATATCTGAAATGATAACTTAATTTTAATCAAATTGATATGTCATCCCTTCAAACTTTGCATAATAACCCACTTTATATAGAATTAATCATTTCTTGACATAACATTAAATGATTCCTCATAGAAAATGGTTTGAGGTTAAATATTTTAACTTTAAATATGGTCAAACGTTTGGGAGACATAACAATAGATCTTCACCATATACCATTTCTATTAAATCATATGATAATGAGGAGTGAGAATCTTAGGGAACCATTTATTTTCCTATTATCATTAGGCCTCTAACCCGTGATACTCTTTGCCATGTCCTTGACTTGGGGATCTCATATAATTTTTTCCTTTGGTAACCTTGAATTCATGAAGTATGTGCCATACATTATCCTCTCCATAAGTGCATCAAATTTACCCATTAAGGATTATAAGTTACTATTCTCGATGATTTTTAGTCGTACTAATTTTGTAAATAATTGAATGGTATGAAATATATAACTATCGTCTTGACATAGAGACCATTCCCAAAAAGGATAAGAATTTATTTGATCAAACACTTGAGTCCAGTAATGTGGATCTAAGTACTCTTTCCTCCACTTCATCTATAGCACCTACTACAATAGATAATCATTTTACTATTCAAGATAATGGCCCTAGAGAATACAAATTGGCAATGCTTTTTGTATAGCCAATTTGCCTAAGATGCCTAAATCATATGGTAGACCTAAATTAAAAACTAATAAAATGGAATGGTGTAGGAAGGATGATTATCATAAAAAAGGACCAATGATTTTCATAAAAACCACTTCTAATGAAAAAGAATAGATCAAGTTCAATGATGCTTCATGGTTGTATAATGATGATTTTTCCACATACTACCAAAACAGAAAGTATCTTATTCAAAATAATATAATGTATAATCAAGCCTACAAGGGAAATGTATGGGGGGCAAATAACAAGGACCTATTTATACAATATCAATTTCCAAAAAAAAAGAACTCAAGGTATTGGATACAAACAACTTAAGGGTGGCCCCTTAGATCTCGAGAGTGATACTAATTTATTGTCTAACACTAATAATGCTGATAATGATTTAGAGTCCTATTATAAAATTTATGATGAGTTGGATGACATTAACATTTTTTATCCTTATACCATATATAACATTAATTATATCTCATATTATTTCCCTCTTTTCCTCCACCATATGAAATTAATTGACTAGGACCAACAAGACTCATATATACCATTGGATGATTTTAAGAATGATGAGGGAATTTTTGAATTTTTAGGCCTCAAAGATAGTTTTCCCCTTGGTGATCATAAATAAGGATTTAGTATTAAATTAGACACTAAGTATTATTTTTGAGAGTAGGTGAACTTTCTTAGTCACAAAGAAAAAGGAAAATAAAATCAAACATTGTGGTCCCAAAGTGAAAACCTCTTTGACACAATTTTGGACTAGAGAAAAAGTAGAGAAAAAAATGAGTCCCATGGTGAAAACATGTTTCAAGTATCATTATACAGGGAAGTTTAACTACTTTCAAATAAATCAAAAGACTCTTCTAGTCCTAGAACTTCATGTTGATTAGGAATCAGTTTATAGGATTAGAAATTATTTGATCAATTAGCTCCATATTTTCTGCATGCCTTTGTAAAATGGCCTTTTCCAACCTTTGGAAATTTAGATTCATCTTGCATGGGTGAAATTGATGAGCTAGTCAAACCACAAGACAAATATTAAGACCAATTCACCGCATTATAAACTATTCTATAAGATGGTTCCACACTGCTTGTGGAGTATACCACATAAGTCAATATGGGAACACCCTCTGATCCTAAATGAATCAAAATTTGAGTGTCCCTTACTAAGGAGGAATGTGAGATTATTAATTCCTTCATTAGTTTGTTGATATTTTTTCCTAGTCTTACTCATATATTCCTAGCTTGGACCCTTATTTATTAAAAGTCCCATTCAAAAAAATACAAAATGAATTTTCTTATGTAAAAATTTGAAAGATATTAATAAAGCATGCCCAAAGGATGACTTTTTTTTGAAAAACATTGATATGATAGTAGACACTTCATCAGGGTATAAAATGTTATCTTTTATGGATGACTTATTTAGATATAATTGGATAAAAATAAAACTTGAACACCAACACAAGATAATGCTTACCACTCCATTTGTTATCAAGTGATTTTGTTTAGCCTCAATAATGCTAGTGTTATGTACCAATGTTGAAGGATTGTCATTTTTCATGACATGATGCATAATATTGTTCAAGATTACGTGGATGATATTTTGGGAAAATACAAGACTAGAGTAGGACATCTAGATGTGTTATGAATAGTATTTGAAAGGCTTCCTGAAAAGAAAGTGACGCTTAACCCCAAAAAGTGTCTTTGGCATTACTTCCAATAAATTACTAGGTTTTCTTGTCTCCTATAGGGGAATTAAATTTTATGCAATAAAGGTTAAGGCCATTACATAAATACCTTCACCTTCTAATATAAAGTATCTCTGTACCTTTCAGGGAAAAATCCAATCCATCAGGTGATTCATTATTCAACTAGCAAATAGGTGTCACCCTTTTGCTCATTTTATGAAGAAAGGTACCACCTTATCATGGAAGGTTTATTCTCAACACACCTTTTTGTAAATAAAATAATATCTAGAAAATCCACTTATTCTAGATCTTTCAACACCTAGAAAACTATTACATCTCTATATCTCAAAAACTTGATGTGCCTTGGGGCACTCCTAGCACAACATAATGATCATGGGAAGAAAGAGTAGTGTATTATTTGAGTTTAAAATTGGTAGGATATGAACATAATTATAGCTCAGTTGAAAAATATTTCTTATAGATGGTGTTTGCATCCCAAATTTTGTGACATCATATGCTCAATAACAAGAACATTGTCATTGAAAAAGTGGATCCACTCAAATATATAATTTTCATGGTATCTTTCATTGTTCATATAGCCAAATGAATCTTGTTATTAAGTGAACTTGAGATTAAATATGTACATCAAAATTTCATTAAGTGGTATGCACTTGTAGATCATCTTGCTAAATCACCCTTATCAAATACCAAGCTACACACATTAAATTTTCTTGATGAGTCCATCATGACTCTAGATGATAATTATTTTATGTCACATCATTGGAATATTTATTTTGATGGTTGATATACTTCTCATGGATGTGGAGGTAGTATTATATTAAAAACACCATTGGTGGATATTATTCCCAAAGCATTCCACATTGGTTTTTCTTGTACCAATAATATAGTAGAGTATAAATCACTAATTGTAGGGATTAATCTAATAATACAATGGAATATCAAAAAATCACATGTTTATAGAGATTCTTGACTGATTATTAACCAAGTGACAGAGCAATACCAAACCAAAGATGACAATCTTATTTCTTATAAGAATATGGTGGACCATATTAAACAAAGCTTTGAACACATCCAAATTAAACATATCTCAAGGGCCAACAACAGGATGATGGATGAAATGGAAACAATTGGTTTATTAATAGTAATTGTAGACCATTTTCTTGATTACCCGTTCCTTATTGAACATATTTTAAGTGAGATCTAAACATTCTAAATCTGAAATGGTATGTGATATTATTGTTACAAAATCACCTTGGTACTTTTATATATATGCCTACCTTCATGATTATATTCTCCACTATAACATTTCCCTTAATAAAAAAATCCTTCATTCATAATACCTCTCATTATACCATACTCTACCAAAATCTATCATAGAGGATATGATGAAACTCTATTTCATTATTTAGCATCAAAGAAGTCCATATTAGTGTTTAAAGAAGTAACTGAAGGGATTTATGGGGCTCACACTAATGGAGTGATCAATTCCAAGAAAGTCCTATGTACAAGGTATTATTGGCCCACTATGGAGGTCGATGCATGTGGTTGTGTAAAAACATGTGTGGTTTGTCAAAATCATGCCAATCTCATTCATGTGCCGACTCAACCACTTTAGATGATCACTACAACATGGCCATTTTCCACATGGAGAATCAATCTCATAGGGAAAATCAATATTGATTCTTCAAATAGCCATAAAATATACTCATTTCAGTCAAATATTTTACAAAGTGGGTTGAATCCATTCCACTTGCTTATGTAATCAATAAGCAGATTTCCAAATTCATCCTTAATCATATCAATTACCACTTTGGTATTCCATTTGATCTCATCTTTGACAATGGTGAATCCTTTAAAAATAAGGATGTCAAATCCCTCTGTGAAAAATACCATATCAAGCAACATTCTTCCACTGCCTAATTTACTTAAAACAATGGCTAAGCTGAAACATCTAACAAAAACCTAGTTCGATTACTTTAAAATATTGTTGATGGTTTTGGTTGTGATTAGAATTTTCAACTATTTCCCACCCTTTGGGACTATTTTACTAATACCCAAACTCCAATAGGAGACACACCATACTCCCTTGTTTAGGGAATTAAATCTATTCTCCCTATTAAGATTAATTTGTCTTCTTCACACATTTCATTTTAGAATATTGTTGATTAGGAGGAATATAAAGTCTACTAGCTTTAAGAATTAGAGCTACTTGATGAAAAAAGGAAGCTAATTTGAAAAATATCCAAGAATATCAGAATAGGTTACATCATAACTACACAAGAGTATCAAACACAAATACTTTGAACTTGGTGACATGGTCTTAAAATCAAATACCAACATCACCTATGAAAAGAAGGAAAATTTTGACCCTAATTATATGGGCTCATTCATCACTACAAATAACTATGGATATGGGGCATACATATTGGATACACCTATTGGGAAAGAGTTAGATGAGCTCATTAATATTATGCATCTCAAGAATATTTTCACTTGATTTACTTGAACATTGTCTATGAGGATCCCTATTTTAGGACATGGCCTCAAATCACCCTCCCTTCATTCCACTTATAATGTAGTCATTCTATCTTGATATTATTCCTCCATCCTATTACCAATCCTAATCTTTATTCTAGTTCATAGGTACAAAATAAATTTTCAAATGCCAAAATTTAGAGAAAATTTCTAACAGAACATTCATATTTGGTCACCATCAACACATCTAGGACATGTGATATCTCAAAGTAGCTTACGCATGCTTTTTTTACATGATGTTCTTCAAATTTCATCTTTTGGATCTCATAAATCCTATGCCATTTATTCTATTCATATGCCATTCCTATTTTTAACCCTACTATTTATTAGTAATATCTTTTGTTGTATGTTAAACTACATTGATGAGGTCTCTTTAGACTATATAGGCAATTATTAATTTTTGAGGTCAACTCTGTCACCCCTTTTCCATACTCTCTCTATTTTATGAGTTAAAACATTTTACATCTTGTAATCCTCCATTGATTTGAGATGCCAAAATACACAAAAAAAAATTCAAAACAATTAAAAAAATCTAAAAATTTGAAAAACCAAAAAACAACCTAAAAATTAAAAAAAAAGTTCACAAGAGGGCTTAAAATCTCCATGAGAGATATAAATCACAAAATATTTTCTTGTTTTGTCATTGTATTCACTAGTGGCCTTTGAATTTGTTATAGATGGCCTGGTTTGCCGCATTTGCTAGGTGGGAACCCCTTATCCAACCATGATCATTTCTAATTTACCATTGGTATTCTTTCATTCACACTCCCATATATGGGAAAACTAGATTGGCTTGATGTCCACATAGACTATGTAGGCAACACTTGGATACATGGGACATCTTGAGTCAGTTTGACCAATCTTATTACCAATCTAGTTTTATCTATTTATCTAAATGATTTTTCCATTTTACAAGTGTACATTTCCTATTTTATTCCTCTATAATCAAGTCTCTTACTTGCCATCATTTTTTTTCTTTCCCACATCCATAGAAGAACTAAATATTTCCTAAAGTCCATTAGACTATGTAGGTAGCATCCACTTGAAAGGGGAATTTGGAGACAACTCAACCACCCCTTTCTTTTTATTATATTCCCCTTTTGTCCAGGTTTCCATCTTGACCTATCAATTTCCCTCTAAAGCTTAGGGGTAGAATCTCCAAGAGTAATGCCTTATGTTCACACACACACAAATGACTCAATAATTACTTATTTTATGGTTTTTAATGTGTTTGTCAAATAATGATTATTTTTATTGTTTGTGGTGAATTTATTTGATTTCATGTTGAGTAACATGATCTTTTATTTTGTTTTTCTTTTTGGTTTGTGTTTGATTATCTTTTTTTTTGCTTGTTTGTTTCCTTTTTGTCACCTTGAATCAGTCCATTGTGCCAATAGGGTCATCATCATGGTGTTTGTTATCACACAATTGTAATTTAGTACATCCATTGATGTATGCCAAAATTTTCATCATGGATTTTATCATTGGTGCATTTTTTCAACTATCTACTTGATCAAGGGTACATCCTTATGTACGTTGTGCCTTGGTCATCACGGTGTTGTATATCATGGTGCATATTATTATGTTCTACACAAAAAATAAAGTGTTAGAAGTCTCACAGGTGATGTTATAGGAATAAATCTCTATGTATATTATTCTACAACCCAATCACTAAACCCCATGACTAATTTATATGTTTATCTTGATACATGTCAACAAATGAACATATATAAAAAGTCATAAACATTTCTCAAGCTTGATCAAATATCCATATCACATGGCTAAGATGATCACATTATCACTATGTAAATTCACATTGAACCATTATTCTATTCTTCATAGGCCCTCTTATAGGTCCCATTGACCATTTTTTGTACCATTTTATTCAACATTCCTACTTTTTATTGACCTCTTTTTCCTACGGATAGGATTTTTTCATTCATTTTGCGGGTCTGTCCATTTTTAATTCTTCCTTGATTGTTCTCTCAAGGGGGCATCAAGGGATAATAAATAACCATTTGGGAAATCAATATGAGTTTATCAACTCATAATTCTAAAAATAGAAGAGTGAAAACATCATTCTTCAAGCATTATCAAATTCCTTCTCAATGGTTTTTTCATTATTTAAAAATACGTTATTGTGTCTATTATCTTGAAACACCTTCTCAAATAGGGTCAAAATGTAGACTCTTCATTTTAACCACTTTTGTTTCTAAACTTCAATAAAATTAACTTTTTGTAATTGCATGAAAACTTAACTAGAATTCACCAATGGACTTAATTTACTTGCATAATTTCCATTTTAATTTATAATAGAAATGACACATCCCTAATTGGGGAAATGGATTATATTTCATCATCAATCTCATCTAATTCATTTTGAATCAAAATGATGATTTGTAAGTGTATTCATAAGGTAATTAAGTGATTACTTGATTGACAAATAGAATATTTCAAAAGTTACCATTCTTCTAATTTTTAATTAATCACCTTGATTAATTAGCCTAATCATTTCTCTAATGGAAAATTACATGAATTTAAAATTATCTATTTTCCTAAAATTAAAATTGAAATATTGTCTCACATTGGTGATTTTAGTCAAGGAAGTCAATGGGAAAGATAAGGCATGTAATCAATCTTTTACACCCCCTTAAACCTCTCTTACACACTCTAAGAGGACTAGTGACTAAATTTTTATTTTGACATGCCTTACATACTCCAAAAATGTCTTAAATGACATATTTTACACACTCCATGTGTGTGATCATGATTTTGGGGATTCAGCCTCCACCATTGATCTTGATCTCAAATCAATGGCTTAAAAACATCCTAATAATCTTTAAATATAGGGGCATTTAGTCATTATAGACAAGCTTCTTCATGCAAACTTAATTTGTCTAATTATAAAAAGGAGATTCAACTAGTTATCATTCTAATTCAATCCAATAATCAAGTGTAGACAAGGAAAGGTTTTTCCCACACATGAAATCAAGCATTGCCAAATATTCCATAGCCTACAACCCAAGCTCAACCCATTTAAACTGGTTCTCAAACAAATATTTTAAGGAGGTATAAAAGTTGTTTCTATCATAATGTGAATTTATTAATTTTTCTCCACATAAATCAACCTAGGTATTAGACTTGAGATGTTATTTCTTCAATTTCATTTTAATTTAATTTTAATTTCATTTTCTATTGAATTGACTAACCTCTCTCAAATTTATAATCTACAGGGTTCACATCTTAAAGTGGCGCTATTGGAAGCTTCCTCAATTTTTGACTATGATCCTCTCTTGAAATAAAAAATAATCTAAGATAAAAATATTATTTGGATTCTCTACATGACCTTTATGCCATGGATCAAAACACATATGACATGAGTTTGTAATAGTGGACCTAGTGGCAGAATCAACACTAGATTATTTTGATTTCTTATCCCATGTAAAATATCTTTGGAAAGTAGGTCCTACCATTCTATTTTTTAGGGAATAAATATGTTTATTTTCTCTAAAATCTTTATTTTTTTATCAAAATTTGGAAAATAACGAATTAATTAAGTAAATATGAAAAACTATAGTGAAAAATACAACTGCTATAGATATGCAATGATGAAACAAACTAATTTTTAACTTGTTAAATTAATAAAATTCCTAAATATATAAAGAACAAAGGAAAACTTAAAATTATCTATAAAATGAGATTCAAACTATTTATGGATCTAAAAATGATAGGGTGACTATGTTGACTAAGTATAGACTAGGAAAAAGAGTTGGTAGGGCTACTAGACATGATCATTGTAATTAGACAATAAATAAGTGTCTTTTTGTATTGATGGATTCTTGATGTCTAACATATAACATATACTCAAAAATTTTGGGTTATATTTACACTCACCTATTTACTCTACATAATGTGCGATATATTTTGATCTAATGCAAAGACCACTATGTAACTATTTCTTCACTCAAAAGCCTAGTTTAATTACTTAAGAAGATGAATTCAATTTTGGAATAAAAATGGGTTAGGGGTTGAATTTTTTATCAACATAAAAACTCCTATGTTTATAATTTCCTACATACCAATACTTGAAAGAGGAATGAAACTCCATGTATTTCTCCAATTCTATGGTGATGTGTAAAATACTAGTGAAAAATACTAGATGATGGTGAAATCTTGGTGTGATTAAGTGCATAAAATATGACTTGTGACCTTTTAAGTATAATTAGACTTTATTTTAGGGTTATTATGTCTATGTATAATTATAATATAGATAAATATGGAATTTTATCTCAATGTGCAATTAAAATTCTCATGTTTTTTAGTGTGGAAGCCTCTTGTGAGAAAAATGGTTTAGAATGTGGCTTTATATTGGTATTTTTTGAATTCATTTGGATGGGGCTTACAAAAATTATGGGCTGACCTTTCCATAACTTTAAATTTTTTCAATTATCAATTATTTGGTAGGAAGACAACAATAATTGATTTATACAAGAGAATGGAGTGATTTCATCCAATTAGGGCATTGTTATCTAAGAGGCACAATAATATTCTCTTAGTACTGAGGACAGTCTGAGTTTGATATTGGACTAGTTTTCATGAAATATAAGGACATTATGGTGTCATTTGGGTTTCTTATAAGGATAGGTCATCTTATGGAAAGTGAAGGAAAATGGTCAAAAGGCCCTAGGATAAGGTGTGAGCTACGTGTGCCAAAAGAGTGGTCACAAGTGAACTGTTTTAGATAAAATATTAATTTATGTGTCTAAATTTTCTCCCATTTTATTATAGTAATTAAAAAATCAAATTTTAAAAAATAAAAGGAAATGTGCATACCTATAAATTACATTTTTAAATGTAGGACACAATGTCCAATTGTATTTCATGTAAACCTACCATGAAACATATATAAAATTAGTCCTTAAGCTTCAAATAAATAAGTAAAGATAATAAAATTATATTTTTAATAACAAAGGAAGAAATAAAACTGATTAGGTACATAAATAAATGTGTTTCTAGTGAAAAAACTAGTGACTATAGAGGATTAGACCCTTGGAGATTTCATTAACATTAAAAATATTGGATTGGAATGTGCTTGGACTATCCTCACTGATAGGGGACTATGCCTATGAAATTAAGGTGTATTTGAATCCATCATTACATATCCAGATTAGTGAAATAGTTTGGAATTTATATATAAATTCAAATATATTTTTCTAGTGCAAAACTAGTGTAGAAATGTGAACCAACCAATGCAAATGGAATAAAGCTCATTTATAGTGAAAAAAGGTAAACCAATTACTACAGATGGAATAAGGATCATTTATAATGTATAAATCATGAAAAAAATTAGCATAATTTATATCTAGTGTATAAAACATACAAAATTAAAATAATTTTGATTACATCTATGAAATTAGAGAAAAATTAAGCGTAGAGGAAGTCATATACAATATACATGCCCCAAATATAACATATGGATGTATATTGATTATGATATAATTTATTAATTACAACTAATATTATGATAAAAAATTGTGTGAAAACATGGAACATATTCCATGAATGATGCCCCCAAAATAATATTTAAAACATGTTATAAACTTATATGTACTTCCTAAAACTCTAATAAATTCTAAAAGTGACTATTTTATAGGTACTGGGATAAAAACGCCCTTTTTGGAAAATAATGATGTGTTATTATATCCAAATGAATTGCTCTAAAAAATATCTCTTTGATTGATATCTATATATGCTCTATGATCCACTATTCAAGATCTATAAATTTTTTACCATGCACTATATTATATGGGTTTAGTCTCTAGGACAAGCCTTGAGATGATTTGTTGAACATACATAATAACTTAAATGAAAAAAGTTATAGGAAAATGTTATGTACAAAATGAAAATATGAGTAATAATTAAAATATAAGGGATAATAACATCATAATGTTTATAAATTAATAAAATTAGTAATGTGATATGTATCTAGGCACAAGAATTCATAGTGACAATGTAAAGATATATGCTATCAATTAGGAACACAAATAAGTGATCAAAACTAAGTAACGAAATATGAGTAAAAGTATTTGGGGAGAGATGCATGATGTCCATCATGGCATTAAAAATTGGAAGGATGTGTGATATCCATCATGACATTGAATGCCTATAAATAAGCAAACAAATGTCATGCCAATGATGCACACAAACAAAGAGTACACACAAAGAACATATAACACACAATAAAAGGCCAAGGGGACACATACAAAGGATTTGTTAAAATTTCACTCACATGCAAATAATCATAAAATAATGGCTTATATCCACACAAAATGGCATGTTCAAATATATACAATCCAAAAATAGAATACACACAAGATATGAAGAAAGAAATCAAACATGAAAAACATGCATGGATACATGTAGTTGATTAAAATAATTAATTGTTAACACTAGAATATTTAGTAAATTAGATATAAAATAAGATATTTATGTATTATTAAGTGAGAAATTTTAATAAATTTCATGCAATGTAAATAATTGAGGTATTAAAATAATAAATATCCAAACAAAGATAAAACCTATGAATGAGATGCCCCCAATGAGCTTGTTAATATATATAAGTTGTAAGAGGCAGGCATATAGTTTGGATATGAGAAATAGTAGCATGTTCTCATTGAGATAAGAGATGGGGAATTGGAAAAAAGTGTCCTACCTATAACTTGGATTCTGAGATAGTGAAATAACCTGTAACTTGATCTAGAAATGGCATCTTGTGTGTTATCCGCTCTCTCCTATACACTCATGAATAAGATATGATATAAAAATAGATATAAATAAGTAATGAATAAATACACAAAAATTAACTAATGTAAATTGAAATAAACATAAGCATGGATAAGTCCTATTTTTTTTTTTGAATTATCTAATTTTGAGTTTTTTACATAGTTTAACTAATAAATAGAAATAAGCATACAAATTGATGTCTCTATTGAGATACTTACCATCAATAGGTGTTGTGTATATAACATAGGAAGGATGAACTCTTGAAAATGAAAAATATCATGATACTATGTAGGTTATGTATCATTTCCATATTCATATTATGCATAATTAGTATCATTGAGATCATACCAATCTACAGTGTTATAATCCTCATCATCTTGATTTTGAACTTGTGGAATGACACTCTTGTCTTATTTTGTATTTGGATGTTTAAAATCAACTTCCCTATAATATGTTAGTTAAATTTTTGATTTCTATTTTTCAATATGTATTGTGCCATGTGCCTTTACTAATATGTCATTACTTTTATCTATTTGTATACTAGCTGAAGAAATGCTTTATTTTTATGCTCTTGCTATAAATAGGTTCCATCTTCTCTTGAAACTATAATAATTATATAAACATGTTCAAATGTGACATGGTTATGATATTTAATCATTGTTTCACCCATTTATATCATTCATGATATTCCTAATTTAAAATTATAGTGGGACAAACTAAGACATACATGGAATACACTAAACATGTATTTGGACCAAGTGTGAAAGGTATCTCAAAAAATATGATAAATTGTTTAGATATGGTATTATTAATCAAAATTTCCTTATCATATCATATAACCTATAAGATTTTCATGCCACAAAAATTCCTTTTGATATTTTTTGGATTAAATATGAACCCACTTTTGATGACTTGCATGGAAACCAACCCTAGACATAACAAGAGGTTTAGGTCTCCCCCCACAAGTTTAAATATAGAATCAAAAAAATAGACTATCGAGAACTAGAAGGAACACCAAAATAAACCCACAAACCCAACACTAAATAATCAACAAGTGGGACAAAAGCAAAGAAAAAGAGACCTTGTAGGGTCCCAAAAGGGACCCATACCCAATGAAGAAAACAAATTAACAAAAAATAAGGAGAAACCCAAAGGGCAACCCAAAGAGGCCCAAACCCAACAAAGCTCCTTGAAGGAATAATAATTAAACCAAAGCTTGAGATGGGGGGTTTTGTCTGGACTCCTAATAGAAAACAAAAAAACTGAGGTTTCATAGACCCCCACTTCCAACCAAAGATGGGAGTAAGGGTTAAAAACCAGAGGAACTACCTGGGCTCCCTAAGGGAGTTCTTGATCAACTAGATATATTAATGTTTTTAATCAGACCCCCTAAACTAGAAAGTGATTATATAGAGAATATAAAAAGAGTATTTTTGAGTGATTTTGATAAGAACCAACTAGCTAACTTGGCCCAACCAAGCCCCTGCTAAGAGTAAACTTAAATAAACTTATAAAGTCATTAAATCTAAAGATGGTACCAAGGATATTAAACCACAAAAAACCTTACTTTATTATAACTTATTCCCTCTCAAACAAAAGCCTAGTCCTTGAAAATCCTTAGAGAAGGTTTCGCCCTTACCTACACCTTCAATCCAACAAACTATTATTTCCCTTAAGACAACATGCCTTTAAAATTCATTACTACTTCCTTGTTGCTCCAAAACCCCTCTAAAATTGTTAATCAACTAGATCCCTTCCACCCCTAAGCATTACAATGAAATATTATCCCCTAGAGCATCCTTGGAGACTAGAAACCCACTCCTCAAAGTAGTAGTCTAGGAACTATGAAGGAAAAAGCTCCCTTTAAAAAGGCATTCACCATAATAGAATAAGGCAGGGTTCTCGATTAATCAAAAGTTAGTAGGGAACCCAAAATAGGGGAATTTATAGACTAAAACCCAAAAAAAATTGTATATCCCTTTCCACACTCTAAGACCAAAAAAAAAATACCATTGAGAATATTTGTAAGGCTTGAGAAACATCCTCACAAGAGTAGAGCACAATTTGACACAAGGCAAATAAAAACACAAAAATCTCTTCATTCTATTAAGTTACCATCCCAAAATAAAATTGAGTGACCTTATTCATGAATTGAGTAACTTAATAGAAGAGATGCAAAATTAAAATTTGTATCCTAGATCAAATATAACCATCCCAAAATAAGGTCACTCAATTTTTTTAAATGAATTTTTAAACAAGTACACATAGATGTCAAAATGGCCATCATTTGAGGCCTCTACAACCTTTTTCGAAACCACCAGAAGGTCTACTTGTGAAAGCATAGACTTCCCCAAGCCACTATAGAGAAAACAACTTATCATTTTAGAAAGTGATACCCCAAAACTAAACTCATCTTGAAAAACATACTCTATAGGAAATTTGTAAAAACCCACCTTCTCATCATCATCCCCATCACCCTCTCCCTAATCCTCCTTTTCCCCTGCACCCATTCATTTTGATATTCTTATTGTTCACAACATTGGAAAATTGATTGAAATTTATGATGGGATAAGAATCAAAGGGTCTATAAATGATGTGTGATTTTGATTTGAATTGTTCGAAAACACACTTGTAACATTAGATTTTGGAGGCATCTATTTCTTTGAAAATTATTTTTCTAGAAAACCTCTTTTAAGAATGTTTTTTCTTATATTGAATTTGATTATGCAGCTTCTCTTTTAGTAATTTCACTTTCTTTTTGTTGTAACTTATATAACATTTAATTTTCAAACTATTCTTTTATAATTGTTCTTTTTAATATTGTACCTTTTGTAATCTTGATTTTTCATCTTCATATTTTTATACTCTTGATTTCTCTAATTTCACCTTTTGAATCTCTTATTGCTTGATTTTTTTTCATTTACTTTTTTTTGGATCTAAATTTTCCTTTAGTATCCATGCTTGTTTTCATTAATATTTTAGTACTTATTATAATATTCCTACCTTTTATATTTTCACATGTTCCACTATGGGTTGCTTGATTGATGTATCTACTATAGGATAACCACTATAAATACTACTTTGTATTTTATTCTTCAAAGCCAATAAACTATCCATATGATGCCCATGAATTATATGATATTGAAAATAGTAATTTTATATCCTTAGAGGATTATAATATGTGGTTTGATCAATTTTTTTCTAATAATTTCTATTAGAATATTAATTGAAATCTTAGTTTCCTTATCATGAATTACTAGTTGTGGCATATTCTATTGTAGTTTCCTATTTTGACATGAAGCCTTGATAGGAACACAATTTATAAATGAAGATATAAACACATGATTAATAATGGCAAATTACAGATTCTTTTCACATGTTATCTAATTTTTTTATGATGTGATATTTGATCTAGGATACAAATTTTAATTTTGCATCTCTTCTATTAAGTTACTTATAATAATGATTTTATCCTTAAAGGATTCACAAGAACAAACCCTACATACTTTGGATTGAATACACACACATGCACACACCCCATCAATAGGAGATGTAAGAGGTGGATGGATTTGAGGAAGAATATCTTGGTTGCCTTCATTTGGAAATATATGATGGGTCACGTTACCCATTACAGTACTGATAGCATGGACCCGATTAGAGGGAAAATAGTTGTCATTCTCTTGAGGGTTAGAAGGAAGAAGAGATTATTTTTAATTTATTTTAAATTATCCAAAGATTAAGATGATAAAATTATAACAAAGAGACATGGATTCTAAGAAACACTCTAGCATGATAATGAAATTAGAAATTAATTTGAAACCCTAACAGGATACAACTATAGAAGGAAACTCTAGAGACAAGACTAGGGATTATAATACTTGATAAATAAAAAGAGTTAACCAATATATTTTACATAATTTTAGTAAAATAATGAATTAGTTACCTAAATGTGACAAATTATTATGAAAAAATAGAGTGTTATAGATATGCATTAAAGGATACAAGCTAATTTAGAACTTGCTAAATTAGGAAAAATTACTAAATATAGAAAGTGTAAAGGAAAAACACAAACTTAGCTATAAAATTGACATGCATAATATTTATGGATCTACTATTACTAGGGTGAGTATGTTACTAAATGTAGACTCGGAATAAGATTTAGTATGGATTCTATATGGGAGCAATGTAACTATATAATAGAGTAACATGTTGTCTTAATGGGGTGTTAATGTCTGGTAGATTACAAAGACTTGAGATTTATGGGTTAACTTCTCCTTTGCCTATTTTCACTATGGATTTTATGGTAGATTTTGGTCTGATGAAGATACCACTATGTAACTCTTTATTCACCTGAAACCATAGAATAATGACACCAAAATATGAATGAAATCACAAAACAAAAAGGGTTTAGTAGTTGAATTTGTGTTTAAACTCAACACCCCATGCGTTGAGTGCTACCTACATACTAATAATTTTAATATGGATGAAATTGCATGTATTTCCCCATGCTATGGTGGTGTGTATAAAACTAGTGTAAAATAATACATGCTAGTTCAATCCTTGTGTGATTAAGTGCTTCAACCATGAATTGTGACCTTAGAAGTATATTCAAAATTAAGCTCAGGGTTTTTAGGGTTTTGTGTAAATATAATGGGATAAATAGTTTTTTTTTATCTCAATGTACAATTATAATTATGATATTTTCTAGTGTGGAAGCATCTTGTGTACAAAATGGTTTAGAATGTAGATTTATAATGGTAGTTTTGGAATTATTTGGGAAGCGTTTTACTAAAATTATAGGCTAGCTTTTACATAAATTTTAATTTTGGACACTATCCATTATTTAGTGGGAAGATGACAATGGTGGATTCAAACAAGAGAGCAGTACAATATTTTAAAATTAGGGTGTTATTATTTGAGAGACACAAAAGGATGTTCTAGTAGTGGGGTCAATCTAAGTGTGATGATGCATAAGTTTTCATGGAATATAGGGAATTTTTGGCATCATTTAGGTTGTTTATAAGGATAATTCATCACACAAAAAATAAAGAAAATGGTCAAAATGCCATAGGATAAGGTATGAGCTAAGTGTGTCAAAAGGATAGTCACAAGTGTATTATTTTAGATTAAATGTTATTTCATGTGTCTGCACTATAATAATGTCCATTTAAATATATTTGGGTTCAAACATCCTTACATAAATTCAAATATTGACATGTACGTTGGAAATATATACCTTCTGCAATAAGTTCAAAGAAAGCTTGGCCTTGGAATCCAAAACTTGAAAGTTTTATGTATAAACCTCCACAGACATATCTATGTATAACAAGTGCATCAACTAGGTATCATATGGTTCACCCTAGTTATGATCAATCTATTATTTATATATTTCACATTTCTCTCACCAAGTGTGGACAACATAGTCCAAATGTTGTAAAGACACTTTCAACTTGTCCTATTGAGTCTTTATATTTTGTACCCTAAAATATACTTTAGGATTTTTAAATCATGTATGGTCCTCTATATTACCTCCAAAATCATATTATCATATTTTCATATT
>JARHVA010005751.1:62500-75000 GCA_037957365.1 Torreya grandis
TGGGCTTTTAGAAAAAAAAATAAAAAACATTTTTAAAGGATTTTGGATGCTTGTAAGTTGGATAAAAGTGTTGGGTAATGTGGAGGTGAAATATCCTCTCACCAAGAGGGAATTTTTAGTAAATTAAAACCCATAATAAATGAGCCATCTTGGGCTCTAGGATAGGGTACCATACATGATCCATACAAATGAACCAAGTCTTGGGAGAGGAATGAAGGCCCAATTTCTTATTCATCTTTTCTAAATCTAGAAAGAATGGACTCGACACATGATAAAGAATCTTGAGAGAGTATCTTTTGAATTGGATATCACGCTTCCACCTAGAACCGTTCCTTTAGTCCCAAGAGGCTGTAGGCAAATTTTATACAACATAACATCAAGTTGCAATTACTAAATACAAGGAATAAAAGGTAAGTCCAAATTATTTATATGAAACTTGAATTTTAGTTCAGGATAGGGAATCTAATCTCTAAAGGTAACTAAATCACATATAGTGTGAATCCCTTTTTGAAAAAATCATAGATCTTTAATACCAATTGTAATCAGCTAAGAATGACACTTGAGTGCTAAGAGTGTTACTTGAGACCACCCATACCTAGTTTAGACCTAAACCTAGCTTAAAGCCTATTTAATCACTTATCTAGTCTTCATGCCAACCACATTGATCCCTAAACATATTTAAATCAGTCCCAGACTCTCATCTTGACATCTTCACCCTTAGTTCCTTAGGTTATACCACTTGTACACTAGCGTCATAATAGGGATAGTAGTGCCACATGGCACTAGTGTCTCAATATTTATTGTCATTTCCCTCCTTTTTCTACCAATAGATATATTTTCAAATCTAAAGCAGCCTAAGGTCATTCTAACATATTTTAGGACCTACACAAGCCCCAAAATAATATATATATATATATATACATCAATTATAGCCCATTAACCTCTACATGGAAATCAAATGCAAATTACACATAAACTCAGAATAAGTTGTGTATAATCAAGGTTATCAATCCCTATTATTCCCTAATTCTACATACAATCATCTATAGTATTCCTAAACTTAGGTTACTTAGGTTTCTAGTCTCAAACAAATTCTAAGCACTCAAGTAAACATTCATACTAGCTTCACTTGCACTTGCACCATCACTAAGGTGTGGAGAACTACATCAGGCTTCATTCCTATTTAAAGTATTGATATGTAGGAAAATTTCATCATAGCGGGGTGTTGAGGATGTCCATTCTACCTGAATAACAACACACTTTTCTTCTTGTGTCAAAAAAATTCCCTAACAACATGAAGGTTTAGGGTTTACACAAAATCAACAAAAATAGGTCATCTATAGAGATCTAGAACTCATGCACACAAGAATAAGTTTGATAGACCTCGAAATAGGTATACCTAGAAGCCCAAAACATTTATACATAGAGGAAACTACCAAACAAATAGGGACACTAGTAACACATGGTTCTACTATCCAATTAACATGCTATTGTCTAGGAAGGGTTTTGACAACTGGATCCTATTTGTGACACTTAGACCAGCCTCTGCCTCAATTTTAGATTCTATATATCCTGTTTTAGTCATTTTCTAGCTAAGTACTTGTTTAAATTATTTATTGATATTTTTATAAAGGCTAAGTTAAGTTAATTCTATTATAAATTAGTGGCTATATTTATTACATATTTCTACCTTGATTTACTATACTCAGTCTCCTTAACAACCTAGGGCTTAAACTACATAACCTTAAATAGTTAAATCATTTGGTGAAACTAACATACTTTAAATATTACATAAAACCTAACCATAGGGTTTATGTTTCCATCCTTATATGACACACACTTAGATTTCAAATCCCTGTATTTTATGATTTGTATTTCATATAATTATGATAGTAATGATAGATGAAGTTTATCACTTTTCAATACATTTTTTATAGATTCCTTTGTATGCTTGTTTTCTTTATTTTGGAATGAATTCAAAGATGAAATAAACACATATGTACATGATGTTTTATACCAATTAAAATATATGCCATATGACATTGTATCTCTAGCATGTTATTGCTCTCTTATGTGAAATTCAATTAAGAAACAAATCCTTACATACATAGAGGATCAATTACAATATAGTTTTTGGGACTTAATATATAAATTTAATACCCTAATGACTATGTTTAAATTTTAAATATCATATATTATGAATAAGAAATAACTTCCTTCTCCTCCTCATCTCCATGAGGATGATATCTACTTTCCATCTACCTAGGTCCATGCTATCACTCCTCCATTTGATGATGCAACCTATAATATTATTACTGATACCCATATATAGCTTATCCATGCCTCCACCTCTCCACTACAAGGTGTGTGCCTAAATGTTTAATAAAAAATAATAAGGGTTGGCACTTGTGGGAATATAAGGGATCAAATTATCAGTATCAACAAGCTAATATCAAAATTATATAATCAAAATTAGTTATTAAGTGAAAAGATCACATTACTAGAAAATCAAATTTCATGTCTAATGTATTTATAATATGTTAGATTTCATATTTATATGCATATATACCTATAAACATTATGCCTATCACTCTTTCATATCCAAATCATAAAGTACAAGATGAGTATTATAATCAAGATCAAAATAATACATAAAATGGGAATCAGGTCACTCTCCCCCACTTAATAATAATAATATTATTATTATCAATAAGGATGAGATTTTATAGAGTTTTAGAGATGTATTAGGGTAAAAAATCCATAATCATGGACATATTATACAATATATAATGGAAATAAATAACAATCAAATAATGGTCAATCTTATACTCCCCCAAATAATAATATTGTTACACCTACTTTGGGGGAAATGTAGCTTGTAAAATGAACCATTTTAACTTGAAAACTTTAAAAAATGGTAAAACTTCCTATTAATAATTCATATTCTATATATACAATCATTTATGTATGATATTCATTATCTATAGGCTAAGGTGTTACATCTTGACCAGTGTGCTACTCGAACATCACATGATTTATTTTTGCACATTCTTTTACATAAATCTTTATCACATCACATAGAAGCAATTCCTTTGGAATATAAATCCATGGAACCTAAGCTTACCTTGTATGATGTTAAGGGTAACCAATATCACCATATATGATCTTTCCACTTAAAATTCTTGGACTATGTGTCCAATGATTGGATCCTTACTAAGTTGTTCCCACAAAGTCTAAAGGACTATGCCTTATAGTGGTTCTATGATTTTCCAAATCTATTTATCACTACATTCAATCCATTGGTAGATATGTTTTATTACCCTTTTCAATTAACACCAGTGATAAGATCTCATATGCTCAAGTAGCACAACTAAAACAAAAATCTAATGGGACTATTTTAGAATATGTATTGCAATATAAATCTATATTGGCAAAGATGACTATCCCCATTGTAGATAGAGATCTCCAAGACATATTCAAATAAAGTTTACTACCAACATTACATGAAACTATCTTATTCAATAATTTTCCAACATTCACAGACTTATGTCACATAGTGAAAGAAATGGAAGTCAAGCTTCTCTCTATGGTAAATTAAAATATACAAGTGGATTAGAATAAAATAATAAAAGGTATAATAAAACTCCATATAAAGTAAGGGAAAATTAAAACAAGAGTGATAAAAAGTCCACAATTAATGCATCTTTAGATCCATATCCTCACCCAGTTTTATCAGATCTTCCATAGAGAGTTTTCACCAAACTTCCAGAATCACCAACACATGTTTTACAATGTCTTCTAGAATGTAATGTCATATCTCTCTCTCCCATCAAATAGGTTGATACGACATGGCCTCTTCCAAAGAGATATGATTCCAATACATTATGTGACTAGCAAAGGGTACCAAGCCATACTACAAATAGATGCATCAATTTCAAACACAAGATACAAGATTTGATAGAGGCCAATATCATTGATGTGCTCACACCTATATAGGCACTTAAAGTTCAAAAAATGGAAGCTAATACATTGAAAATATTTTTAGATCCATTTCCAAAACATATAGTTAATGAGATAGGAAATAATGTAGGTGTTCATTATATATATCATGCACATCTACCACTAGTATCCTATCACACTACTATAGAGGATGAACACCACCTACACAATATCATTGGTGTGTATCATATTGTATTACTAGCTAGACCTCAACCACTAGTTATAGTTCTAAACGTAGTTTTCATCAATACACCATAGACTTCAGTTGGGACACTAGTGTAGGGTTCTCAACATAGGGCACCCATGCCAGCTACATCATCTTCTAATATGTGGGTCCTTATGACCTCTAAAATTTAAAAGACACCCCAATTATCTTCATATATTCCTAGCACCACTTCACAGGTAGTGCTAATTATGGATCACTTAGTATAGTAGGTTCTAATACCTTAGTTACCTTTTCATATAACACACATGATTATTATTCCTTTATTTGACACATGTCACATTTATAGTGAGTCTCACATGAGACTCATCGTTAATATATTCCTCCCTTATTTTAAATAGTCTCATTCACTCTTTCTCCTTGTATATAGTTTCATTTTCATGTTACTTTTATATAGATTATATCGATAAAATACAAAAAATGATGTAATACACCAAAACACAAAAACATTCAAATATTTACTCAGAAAATATAACTTATAGATTGTATGCATTTCCATGTTTATATATATTATATTTTCCAAACACTACATATGTTATTTATCTTAGCATATTTAATTTTTATCATACATACATGCTTCACTTGTTCTTATAGAGTGCTTGAAAATTGATATAAGACTCAGATCCACTACATTGATCTAGATTTTCTATTATCTACCCATAGAGGTCATATACATAGATATATGAGTTATTCATTTGACACATTTTCCCATTTGGGGGCATCATATACATAATTTCTATTTCCATGTTTTATATTTCTAAACTCTACATCACATACTTAACATTATTATATCTTGATATTGATTATGCTAGACCTAATTAGACTTTTTTCTAACTACTACTACTCTAGACCTAGCCTATGTACATCTTAGCTCTTATACAAATTTTAACCACATGTTCATTGCTTTCATTTCTAGTTTCCTAGATTAGACATGATTGTGTCTATATGCTTATTTTATTTGAGGGTATTTGAATATGCCATTACTCAATGACTCTACACCACTTATTTTCATTATATGTATGCTTTGGACATGTTCCCATATCTTTGTGTGTGCATTACTGATTGTGTATGTAGACATTTAAATATGCAATTCCATTTGGCTCTGAGACAACTTAATTATTTTTTATGTATGTGTACATTTAAACATGTCTTTGTATGTTTTGATTTCTTATATTTAGTGATATGTGCCCATGTCCCTTATATTGTGGCCCCTTGGTCTACTTTATATTCCTCATGTGTTTTGTATATATTATTTATTATATATGTCATGGATATGACACTTTCCTCTTGATTTTTACACACTCCATTTTTATATGCCATGAGGGGCCTCATGCATCTACTCTTCCTACTTGGGTGTCATGATGGACATAATACACCATCCACATAGGTAACTACTTAGTTATTACTTAGATTTGTTGTTCACAAACATTGTTACATCTATCTTTATATCCTTGTCAATTCTAAATCTAATGTAAATCCTACACTATAAACTTATGCTCAAATTATCTTACATTTTGATGTTACGTATGCACATCATATTGGTTTATTATGTAGATATCATATGTGTTCTATATAACACCCATTTTGTAGAGATTTTTTATTTTAAAGACAATTATTACCAATGTTAAAAAACTCCCATAAAATATGGGGCATTCATAGAGGTTTGTCAAAAATATCAGGCTATCCAAATTCACTCAGAGTATAGTTTTCACAGCATAGGCTCAAAACATAAAAAATATATTGGAGAAAATAGTGGAAAATAGTGGCATAAAGATTGGTTTCAACTGAAAAAAAACCAAAATAGTTAGACATTAGTTCCCAAATTTGGACACTAGTGCCATATAGAACCATTATCCAAGATATGTGGCTACTATTTAGTAGCTTTAGTTTTATAAAATTCTAAATTGGCCAAAAAAGTAATGTAGGTATAGTCTAAGTTTACATAGGTTTATTTACAGATTACCAATTTTGTCTTAGTTTATCTTAGATTCATACCAATTTGATTATATTTGGGGAATCATACATGACATGATCATCCCTATTTTAGTTCATATGCTTAGATTGAGATTATTATAACTTAGTATAGAATCCATATGCTTAAATATCATATTTGGGGGCATGTGTATGACACATTAGTTATTGATGCTAACTTATACATTGATTGATTATATTGAAATAAAAATTCCATGACATTATCTATGTTGTACACATCAGACACCATATTACAGGCTATGTACTAGATTCATGTCTTAATCTATTTACAATGGTTGGCATTCTTGAGTGGCCCAAAACTCCCTAATATTCCCAAGTGTCCATAGAACCAACATCTCTAGTTACACATTTCTATTTACATCACAAAATTTTATTTTCAAATGCATCTAATACACATGGGTAGGAAATTATGGATTCATAGTCTACTTGATTTATTGATCCACCTATATGAGAGGTTTGTACACATGATCAGTCCAATCCAAGTTATTCATAGGTCATGATCCAATAGTAGGTGTGGGAAATGATGGAGTAAAAAATGGATTGATTTATTGAGCCACCCACACATGGGAATTGAGAAAGCCATAAACTCAACCCAAGTTATTCACCAATTGATCACTATACACACACACATGTTTTCACCATGTTTATGCATTAGTTCATATACCCAATGAGGTATATACATTACTTTCCTCTTATCCCTTTACTCAATTTTATTCCTTTACTCAATTTTGTTTTTGATTTTTATCTCCTAAGTAAGGACTAATCTATGCATATTTCATTTACAGGATACACAATAGAGCACACTTCACATACTCAGATCTAGGTCATGGGCTTTGCCTCTTAGGTAAGTGCAAGTATGCTTATTTTTCCATTCTCCTAGTCATTTCACTTTACTAAATTTATATAATAAATGGGAGGAACATAATCACCTAAAAATTATAGCTAATTTCTTAGAGTGATACTTAAGACCATCCACCCCTAGCTTAGCCTTATATCTATATTAAGGCTTATTTTCACACTTATCAAGTCTTCATGTGGGTCAAAAGCATCTATAAATACCCCTAAAGAAGTCCTAGACTCCCATCTTAACATTCTATCCATTATTTCCTTAGGCTCTACCACCTATAAACTAGTGCCATAATAGGGACAGTAGCACCACATGGTGTTAGTGTCCCAATTTTAGTGTTAGTGTCATTTCCCTCCTTTTCTATGAACATATATCTTTTCAAATCTAAGACCACCTAGTGTTGGAATAAACCTCTTTAAAGACTTACACAAGCACTAGAAAAATATATATACATGAATTTTATCTATTTAACAACTAAATGTAAATCAGATGCAAATTACACACAAACTCAAAACAAGTTCTTCACAATCAAGATTATAAATCCTAATTCTATCCCACTTTTGCATATAACCATTTACAATATTCATAATCTTAGATTACTTAGGTTTTTAGTGTCTAACACATTCTAATCACTCAATTCAAAATTCATATTATCTTCACTTACACTTTCACTAGTACATAGGTGGGGAGAACTACATCGAGATTGATCCCTCTTCATAATATTGGTATGTAGGCAAATCTCATCATAATATGGTGTTGAGGATGTCAACCTACCCAACTAACAACACACTTTACTAATTTCATCAACTGGATGCCCTAGAAACATAAAGGATTAAGGTTTGAACATAAAATCAACCAAAATAGGTCATCTACAAAGCTTCAAAACTCATGTGCATAAGAACATGCTTGACATGCCCAGACATAAGTGCACCCAAAAGCTCAAAATAGTTATGCATAGAGGACACTATTACCAAAATAGGGACACTATCACCATATAATGATATTGTAAAATTAGTACACTACTATATAGGAAGTATTTTGACACTTATATCCTATTTTTAACACTCAGACCATCCTCTACCTCAATTTTCAACCTCTAAAACTCCCTTTTTAATCATTTTCTAGCTAAGTACTTGTTTACATTATTTATTTTTGTTTTTATAAATATAAAATTAATTCAATATTTTTATAAATTATTGGATATATTTATTTCATATTTTTACCCTAATTTACTATACTTAACCCCCTTAATAACCTAGGGCTTAAATTCCATAACCCTAAATAGTTAAATCACTAGGTAATTTAGCTAGGGGAATGGAAGAATTATTAAGTATAGAAGAACACCATAAGCTATGGTCATTAAAAGATAAACATATGTTAAAACCATCCCCCACACACTTCAAGTGGGGTTTGACTACTTAAAAATCCTTCCATATGTTTTCTACCATAAAAGAGCCAGTAATCTTGATAGGAATAATAGTGATGAGAAGGCATTGGAAGCCAATATTTTTCCAAATAATTTTACCATAGGAAGAGCCCATAAATATATAATGTCTTAGAATAATTTTATAATATTCATTACCCTAAATATCCTAAACATCTTGCTTTGCACACAGAGCCATACTTTTTTGATAGGTGTCAATGATGCCCATGCCACCTTTATCATGAGGGAGCAACAAATATCCCATGCCAGTCGATGAAAACCTTGGTCCTGATTATAATTGGCCTAGAATAAATATCTAAGGATCTTGGATATAGTATCAAAAGAGGACATAAATTGAGTCCAATAGGAGGAATATTAGGTATACTTAGCATAAGGAATCTTGGTGCAAATATAGAACTTGCATGCTATAGATAGGGGCTTAGTGATCCAATACACAATCTTATTTTCAATCTTGTTGAGTACATACTACCAAAGCATGAAAAATAAACTATCAAAATTAAATTATATGCACAATAAATTGAATTATTACCCTCAATATATCCATTTCTAGTTATGCTTTTGAAGCCATTCAAACATAGGCATCATATTTTGATGAAAGCACTAGGTTTTCCTACATTATAGGATGGAGCTAGAAGTGAGATAGAAAGGTTCAAAGTATTAAATGGATTAATTAAAAATATCCTCTTATTATTTGAGCATGAATAAGGTTTCATATATAAATTTCCCATTAAAGAGATGAGAGGTGCATTTGGGAAAGACAATTTCATGAATAAACCCTTGAGAAGCTCTAGAAGCTAGGAGATAACCCATGGATTCATCAGATAGCACATAAAGCATTAGAGAAAGGGTAATACCTTGGAGAATATATTTTTTTATTTCAATACCCTCTATTTTAGTCCCATTAATAGTGAGGAAGGTTGAGGCATCATGAAACAAAGTATACACTGCATAAATGAAATAGGTCTTACAGTTAAGAGCCTTGAGCATGGCAAGAATAAATTATCACTAAATATTATCATAAGATTTTTCAAAGTATAATTTAATAAATATAGTTCTCTAAAAAGAGTAATGATCCTAATTCATGCCTTCCCAAACTGTAATAAGATTATCCAAAACATAATTCCCTTTAATGAATCCTTTTTGTTATGTTTTAACATTTTTAGGTAAGATGAGTCAAACATGGTTAGTGAGGGATTTGAAAATAATTTTGTAAGAAACATTGATCAAGGTTATCATCGTTCAATTGTAAGTAGCTTAGTATATCTTACTTTATGAATGAGTTTCATATTACCTTGGTTGATCATGGGTCCAAGATATTGATTCCACAAGGCTTATTTATAGACTTGAAGTAAATAAGGTCTGATATCTCCAATGTGGATTTGTAAAATTTGAATAGGTATTCATCAAGGCTAGGGGATTTATTATTTCTCATGTAGTGTAGAGCTTTTGTGAACTCTTAAAAGGTGAGTGGGACATCACAAATCCACTTATTTGATAGCTTGAGCTTGTGAGACACCACATCGAGGCATTTTTAAAGTGCATGGGATATCTCCACTATGAAAGACTAAGCTTAAAAAATAACTTGTAATGCTCAAGGAAAGCCAAAGAGATATCAAACTAAGAGGTAAGATAGGATTGATCCATTCTAATTTTTTGATTTGACCTCAATCTTGTTTAGATTTTAGTTATTTAAATAAATCCTTGGAGGCTTTGTCACCAATCTTTAGCTAGTGCAGTTGAGTACGAAGTTGATTTCCTCTAGTTAAATGGTTGTTCACTAACTTAAAGTGGTGTTTAAGAGAGGATAAAAGATGTTACAAATACACATTGAAAGGATCAGTCTTGAGGGAGATAGATACCTTTTAGAACTCATTGATTATGGCCTCTTATGAGCACTTTCAGATCTAAGAAACATGTTTGTCATAGTGGTGGAGTAGGGAGGTGTTGTATAGAATGGACATTCTACCACTCAGTTCAGTTGAAAGTGTATGGGGGAAATGGGGTGAGGTTCTATATCCACTTGATGTGTAAGATCATTCTAGATGACTTACCATATAAGTATTAAGGATACATTGATTATGTGGCATATTATACTACCTCGAGGTCCATTACACTTTTCAAGAAATAGAGGAGTGGTTTGATAAAATAATACTTGAGTGGACATTGATAGGATAGTCATCAATGCTAAAAAATAAAAAATAATTTTTCTCTAATAGGATAAAGTGTTTTAGTTGTTTGTGGATATGGATATCCCTAGATTGGTAGTTAGGATATGTAAACTGGGATGTGGGGTTAAATGTTTGTTATTGGAGGAGTGGGTCCACTAAACCCCATTTATTTTTGAAATAATACCAAGCCTCACATTTACCAATGCACTAACATATAGAGAGGGACCCAAACTTTTTTTATAGGTGTTCAATCATATTTAAATCTCCACACACTAGACACATGGAAATAGGTATCCCACTTGCCAAATATTACCAAAGTATGGAATGGTTAAGGGCATCATTGGGTGTATAGATGTTGAGAATACCAAATGGATGGCCATTAATGTCAAGAATAAATGAGATTGCTTGATGTTATGGCTCCTCCCTCATGGAAATAATATTGGGGGAAATCTTATGGGAACCTAAAATACAAACATTTTTATGTCCCACCTCATGCAAGGTGGTGATTTATGTGACATCATGCCAAATTCTTAAAAATATATTTGAAGGAGAAAGATAGACACTTTAACTTCCTACACAAATATGATATGTAGAAAACTAATCTATTGATAAGCATCATGCATAGAGTACTCGAAGGTAGACTCTATAATGCCCCTAAAATTCCATGATAATACATTTATAGGGAAGGGTAATCCATATGAATCTCTCCCTATCCATCCCCAAAATTTTCCAATGTCAAAAAAATGTTATGTTGGTGAGGATGTGAATTTATACTGACCATAATGAATCAATGTTTGGCTTTATGTTCCTCTCGAATAAAGTCTATGCCCCCATGAGGTGGGATATGAGACCACCGAGAGAAGGAGCCATTAGTTGAGATAACCTAAACCATAGACATCATAGTATTATAGGAAACTAGATTAATTCTCTATAGTTTAGAAGGAATTAGGATGGTAAGGGATTGTGGAGAAGTCCCCTAAAAGGGTTTGATAGATATATAACAATCATCTTGAGGTGGAATAATTTTAGGGGGCACTTTAGTTCATCCATCACCTTGGTCTGTTGGTTTGGGCTTCTTAGTCTAAGGAGGTGGCTTAAGAGGCTTAGGACAACCCATGCAAGGATAATCCTAGATATGGTGGTCTAAATCCTGGCAATAGAAACAAGTGTCAAGAAGGTTGAAGTAAGCAACCTTTTATGACCATTGGGTCTCCTTGACTTGGATATCTATGAATTAATTTAGCTCCTTAGAGAGGTCAACCTCCACACAAACTTGATTTTAGGGGGGGAACCAACTATCTAAATCAATTGTAATAACGTGTCCTATAGGGGTGATGATTTTGGGTATGAAATCCTAAAAGTAAACTAGTAGACTAGGAAGATTGACCCAAATGGACATAAAGGGTGGCATTGTTAGAAACTTTAAAGTCATAGAACCAAGTATATAGAACCATAAGTTATTTGTGAAGGATCTAAACATTGGACTTTGTAAGGATAATCTATGTCTTAGATGGTTCCTTGAAGGTAAACAAGAAAAAAAAATTGGTAAGGTTATAGATTCTAGAGATATGGATACCCAAAGGATCCCAGTGGTAGTGGAGCCAGCTATGGAGGTAGTCCTTCAAGGGGATACAACCAAAAAAGTAATAAATAATAGAACAATTTTCATACCACTTACAACATTTTTCAATAGTTACAATATGAATTTTTACCTCCAAAGTGGAGGTGTGATAAGGTATTACCTCATCTTATACCTTTAGAACAAACCTTTGATCTCATTTGGGAACCATTATATATGATCCTTGATCAATAGGTGTAGTAGAGGGC
>JARHVA010005751.1:77500-122500 GCA_037957365.1 Torreya grandis
TTGAGTTAATATACCTTTATCTAATTAGAGTCTAGTAATTATTAATTATTTTGGGATATATTCTAATTTGATAACTAGGATATGCTAGATCCTATATGCAATGAATTATGATAGATCTATAACTTATCTTACTTAGTGAATTCCAAGATTAGAGAGGGTAATATTACCAACAACTCATTGCATAACTATCTATATATATAAACATGACCAATTTGGATTTGCTAAACCTATCTAAAGGATCTCTTATCACATAACACCACTAAATAGGGTTGCATTGCCTTTAGTTAAGTTACATAACACAATTACCCTAGCTATGCCTAAAATACATAAAATAAAACCAATCTAGTTCTCACTAAATATTGTGGCATAGAATGGGATAGTTAATCAAATAAAACATAACATGCAAATGAAAATTCTACTCAATTCAATATAGAGGTAATTATAAGTAAGAATTAAAACATTCAACCTATTACTTTGTGAAATATCTATCTAAAAAAATGAAAGAGTAAAAGCTAGGAATACTTACCTTGAGTTGAACCTATTATGCTCAATATATCCCTTGGTCAATGGAGATTTATAATATGTTTTTGTGTATTTATAAGAATCACCCTACATAAATCAAGTCTAGGCTAAAAGACTCATACTTTGCATCCAAAAATTTCCCATAAGATGATATATTCCTTCCAAGGCAAAACCCTAATTAATGACTCCTCAAGTGTAGAAATTGTATAATTATGATCTATAAAAATTTGAAAATTAATGTTATTATATATTGGATTAAATTTAAGATGGTATGTATAACCAAGGATTAACCCTAAACCCTCCCCAAAATTTAGTTAACAAGATCAACTAGCTCAAATTTTTGAGGGAGGAAAATTATTGATCGGGTCTTGAACTAGGTCAGCGAGGTTGACTTAGTTTCATAACATATGACTTAACCCTTGAAACAATATCGACTAGGATGACTCAGTATAAAACTGAAGAAATAATTATGAAAATAGATAAAAGGGGCATTATTCATTGGGTCTTGTCTTAGTAAAGGGCTATTTTCAAAGGGGAATTAATTAGGAAAATAGATAAAAGTGATTTGTAGTGTTTTTAGGTAATAGTATATGGACCAAAAATCTTGTGAAGAATCAAAGGTATGCCCACCCCTTTTGTAGAGCACCATTTAAGGTGTGTAATTAAAGAGATTGAAGCTTAACAGGTTCTTTTAAGAGAGAAAATGAATGAAAGAGTTTTAAAATATTATATGTATACATATGCCCCACTTAAAGCTCATTACGTGTCACAAAGATGTAATATGCAAAGGTTATTTGAGAAAGAACCTATAAATACAAAATAATTGAGCTAAAAAATTATAATATAAATCAAAAAATTAATCAAAGTAAATAATTGAAAACTACATACCTTCACTTACCTTGTCATTGTGGAAAAGGGGTTGCATGAGAATCAAGTCGAAGAGGCATGCAATGTATGAAACATTAGCCAAAACATAAAAATGATATAGAATTCAATGTTGTTTCAAACATATGGGGAATATACATAAAAATTCTCTATATTGTCAGGATTATAGAACTTCTTGTGGTTTGTAACAAGAGCTTATAGAAGCATAATTATGGGAAAAGGTTCATTTTTAGTAAATAATTTTTAGATAAAGAATTTGTAAATGTTGAATATATAATAAAATCTAACTATTCATTTTCATAATTACTATTTTGAGAAATAAGAGCTCTATGTGACCTATAAGATTGATGAGAGAGATGATGGCATGAGTGTGAGGATAATAGGAGGAGGACCTATTGCAGCTGTTACTAGCTTAGTCTATGTATGGGGTGTATTAAATATGATTTTTATCATTTTTAGTTGTCAATAAAGTAGATTTGGAAAATTATGTGTTGAGGCAAATCCACGTAACATAATTTTACCCATTTTTTTTGAGATAGAGTAAAAATTTTGAGAAAAAATGCGTAGGGTTCAAAAAGGGAAAATTCACATCTTGGATATTAATGATGAGTTAGTTAAAAATTAGAGCATAAAATAAATGGTATCAACCATGACAACATAGTTTTAAATAGGTAGTTTGATTTTAGTGGTTGATTATGTATTATTGGATAGATCTAGTTAGGTTGTAAGTGATCAATTACATATAGTCTAGTTGATAGTGTAAAATGATAAAGGTGGTAGATTATATATAGTCAAGATGATCTAACAAGTATTATATGTGGCTAAAATATTATGGGAGATGTCATACTATGTAGGGTTAGTTCCTAATTTATTATTAAGTAGATGAATGTGTTACCTAAACTAGAGGACTTCATGGTAAGTGGTCAATTATGAAGGTTTAGTGGATGAATTCAAGAATGTGGTCTACTATGTTGGGTAAACTAGCCAAATTCATAATAAGTGGTTGATTGTGTAGGGTTAGTGGCTGACTACGTAATGATGGGATGATTCAGTTATAAGATGATATTGGCTAACATAGTTAAGTGCATGGCCAATGTAATATGTAATATATCCTAGGATGACATAGTTAGGTATGTGGCTGACATAATAAAAAATGCTAAAAAATAGGCTGATAAAGTAGTTAAATTAGATTTGAATGCATGTTATGCTTATTTTAGTAATGTAACTGATGATTCTTTTATATAGAGAACTAACATGCGATTTTTTATTTCATACTTTGTAGATATAATGAGGGATTTGACAATTGGTGGACATAGTTTGGTTACATGATCTATTAGCTAGATTGAAAATAAGGGACTAAGCATGAATGACTACACTAGGTTTTATTGGTGTTATGCATATATGATGTACTCCATTGAGTTTTATATTAGTCATCATGTTATTGGAAACATGGGAGTGAATAACCAACACTTTAAGTGGGTAGTAGATGGGGATGCCATTGAGGTGGGTATCACCATGGAGGATGTCCATGTGATATTAGGACTTCCCATTATAGGGACACCTGTGATTTATGATAATCCTAAGATAGATGTTGAGAGATGAGCATTAACCTTATGGGCGAATAGCTCTAAGAGATATTTTAGTGGGTTATGCATTCACTTATCTAATGCCTATGTGTTAGCTATTTCATATATAAAAAGGTTATTATTATTCTTATGATAGCTCATGTGATCTATCATAAGTTTGATGGGATGATCTCACTATATGTGGTTACCCCGTGTCAATCTTTTTTGGATTATGATGTAATGTGTGATCTAGGATTAGTGATCTTGGTGTAGTTAGTGCATTATTTGTATAATATCTTATCATAGGGGTATATTTCCATGGTCCATATGATTTTATTAGACACTTGGATATACAATATGTTTTAGATTTATCATCTAGTGGATTGAAACATGTGATAGATGTTAATTTACCTCATTTATTAAGGTGGAGACAAGATCTTGTATTATGGGTTGTACTACATGCCCAAACATTATAGATGATCACTCTTAGGGAGATTATTTGGAATACCTACTTGGGTACTATAGATAATTCAACTTCATAGACAATTACAATATAGGGACAGGGTTATGCATGAATTATAGGGATTTATATGTGGCATGTTGAGACACGTCCTATTTTTTATTTACCAAGTTAGTTTTGGTTATCACACCCACTGGTTTGAATGGTGGTGCCTACATTTTATGTGGGACATTTTATTGAATGATGAGGTAGTAGAGGTTTAATTGTACCAGTGGATGTGCCTATGATATGAATAAACCAACTAAAACCCTAGGGATGATGAGGTTAGTGGCAATAGGTAGAGGATGTAGAAGTAGAGTGAGAAGTAGATGTAGTTATTATTGATACACAATAGGTTTTTCATCTACAACCATGACCACCACTCTGATGACATTGATAGAGATAGGTAAATGTAGATCCATAACCATAGGTAGAGGTAACACCTTATGGATATCCCTTACCATAGCCTAAAGAGATTTGGTTTATAGAGAAGTGGATTCATATTGTAGAATGCTCATGTTCTCTAACCTTATTTTGCGATATCACAGGGTCATGATTCATGATAATTTATTGGGTGAAAGCAAGTGTAGAGACTATTGGTGAGTAAATTGTGTTTTTTATGTGGTTGATGTTTATTCTTTTGTAAATAGCTAGACACTATGGCAGATAGATGATTTTTAGAGATATATCTATGACATCTAATGTACATTTAGTTTGTATTTTATAGATGATGTTATAGAGGAGGATAGATGGTTAGAAATGGTACATGAGCTCATAATGATATATTAGATGATGTGTTACTACACCATAATACTAATTAGATGATTGATCCTTCTGTGCCTTCTTCCCCTGATCATGCAAGTTGGTTTAGATTGGTCAATGAGGTAACATGATAGCTTTGGAGATGGGGAGATGTACTAAAATTTTCATTACCATTAGGAGTGGGTGATGGGGAGTATATGCATGATAGACACTAGCTAAGGAGAGGGCCACTCATTTAGCTAAATATAGAGATATTTCACATGTATAGGGATAAATGGTCCATTTATAGGGAGAAGTTAATGTAATTCATACATAGATAGAGTATCTATAGTGGTATACTTAAACATGGAATTCATATGTGTCTATGGGTAGTGTAGCTCATTCAGCACTATATAGACAAGGTAGACCCGATCCATAGAGCCAATTTTGTATTTTAATTATAGCATTTTATAATATATCAAACATTTTATCCATTTATATTTATATCTATATTTTTTGTTATAACTCATGAATATTATGGATGTATCTATTTAATTTGTATAACATGTGCTAATGTTTGATATATGCTATTGGAAAATGTGTGATGTATTTTAATTCTTTTCTAGAAAATTTGAACAAATGCATGGTTTAAAAATAATGATAAGAAACAATGTAAATGTAAAATGTAATGTAATACACACTAGATGATATTGGGAATCATGTAAAACATGAAAAACAAAAATTAGATGTTGAAAACACAAAATCATGTTGGGAAGCATGTAAAATATAAATAACAAAAAATAAATGAAATGTATAACACACTAAATCATGTTGGTAAGTGTGTAAAACATAAATAACAAAAAATAAATGAAATGTATAACACAATAAATAATGTCGGGAAGTGTTTAAAACATAAATAACAAAAAATAAATTTAAGGTATAAACAAAGATATGTAAAATGAAATATCAATGCACGGATAAAGCAAAATATGGTGTTGGTGTTAATCACAAGGTTGAAAGAGTATAGTTATCTTATGATGAAACATGGTATGTATTTGTTGATAAAAGAGAGGATATTTTATGAGGAAAGCCTAGTGCTATCAATGGTCTTACATTGAAACTAACAAAGAGTAAACTAATGAGGTAAATGATAATTATGGTAAATGCTTATGCAAATAAGAGAATTTTTATGAGGAAGTCTTGGTCCTATCTAAGGTCTTACATTGATACTCATAAAAGATACCAAAAAAGGTATGATTAGATAAGAATTAATATTCATCAAGGAGGAATATTTTAAATTTTATGATGTAAAATAAAGTTAAAAAGCATGAAAGGGATTTTAACAATCCTTAGTAGGCATGAGTCATAACAAACAAATAAATAAATGCTAAGAATTTATTGGATGAAAAATTTATAAGATATTTTTTCATAATAGACATAAAGCTTTTGGAGAATACATGAAGTACTTAGATCATCTCATGAAGGTGATACATGCAATAAAATTAAAATGGGCCTACCACTCCATAGTGTGTTCCTTATTACTCAAGACCCCTTGTAGAGCCATTGATCTTATATGAAGATTGGGTATTTGGGTGAGAAAGTAGGTAGCACTATATATAAGTTTGAGACCTCCTGTCCCAGTCTACTAGACTAATAAACTCCAATGGATCTCTTTTCTATCATGATTCCAACTATGGAGTTTTGGCTTCGACTAGAAATAGTACATGTGATAAAACACAAATCAGGTATTTTGGTGTGATTTTGACATTTGATTTTATATTTTCCTTTTATCCTTATGTTTTATTTACATGATTTAGATTTTTAATTTTTTTATGGGTTTTTATATTCCTCCATATAGATTTATAATAGCCTAACATGAGTGATATAAGTGACAAACACAAATAAGCTTTAGGTTTTATTTATAGGATACAAAGTACCTAGATATTTTGTCAACTTATAAATAATTAGGCTTGCCCACAAGTAAGTATGTGATCTCAAGACTAACCATATGTGTACTTATTATGAGGGAAGAAGTAAGGGAAAAGTAAAAAATCTAGAGACATGTTTATGAAATTATATAATAATAAATATGCTTGTTAGTTGATCATAAGGTAAAAATAGGATAGTAAAAGGTGTGGGTTATATAACATGTCACAAGAATAACTATCTGATTCAAAAAAATGATCTAACATATGTAAAGATAAATCATCCTAAAAATAAGGGAGGAATAAGTGAAAATGAATTTAATTCATTGAACAATTTTAAGTGATAAATAAGACAATATAAATATGTATTCACAAATAAAATCCAAATCAAATGAAAATGTAATAAATAATGTGAATATTCACCATGATGTGTTCATAGGCACTAATAAATTTCATGGAAAACATCATCTATAATAACTGATTGATACATGCTAGTGCAACTATAATCTAAATTTAATCAAAGTCTCATCAATATTTATAGAGAGCCATGAAAATATATCTTAACAAATTATCTCTACAAAGAAAGAGGATATGCTAGAATAATAATGATTCTCATTGGGAAACTCTTGAAATAGATATTCAATGTGAGTAACTATCATAAAACTATGAATAATATCCTTAAATATATGAGAATATGTAGGCTAAAGAGAAGGTTGAACCTTTGTCCACAGATGACTTAGAGTATGCAATTGAGTTAGTGATAGTGTAGGTCATTGAAAATTAAAAAAATGTTACTTTATCATTCTAAATATATCTATATGATGTATGGTACACTAATTCCAAAGACAATAAACTTCCCCATATTTATGGATGTATTCAATAATTGTCTTAAGATGAGGTAAGATCTTGTGGGTAGACTTTGGCTTCTCTAGATGAAGAGTATTAATGTATTGATGAATCTATTATTAATTAATAGAGGAAGTGTGTTCATGCCATAAAGACAATAAGTACATATAGGAGTAGAAGTCTATGAAGATTAACTATATGTAGTAGTAGATATTGAAGCTTGTTGTTGTGTTATAAATCAATGATGGGCATGATAATCCTTGGTCTAATGATTTAAAACCTTATGGAACTCACAAAAAGGCTAAACAACCCATCATGTTGGTAGAGGATCAAGCTTAGGAAAAGGCAATATTCCATCACCAACATGAGGAGAATTTAGAGTAGGATCAATACTAGGCTTGACCATGGAAAGAGATGATCTTAATATGGGTTGGCATAATGTAGTCAACATATCTAGAGGAAGGATGATGGAAGGATCATAAAATCTAACAAACTAGTATGGTCCCATTATGGTATGGTTAATAAACATACTCTAAAGAGGCTCCAAAGTGACTATATGAGAATGTGTGTGTGTGTGTGTGTGTGTGTGTGTGTGTGTGTGTGTGTGTGTGTGTGTGTGTTGCATCTAAGACTTGTGAACATCAAGTGAAGAAAAAATCATGTTACATACAATAGGAGGGGAAGGGACTAGATCAATAAAAGTAAAATAATGATATAAATATGAAGAATATATAAGTATATATGCATTTTTAATGTGAGAAAATGTAGCTAAAGAGGATCATCTAAAGAATATCCATCATTAGAATTAGAAGTGTAAAGATCAGTAGTATATGCATTGATGATTTATTGGTCAAACAAGTATTATGGATGGATTGTTTAGTATTTGTGAGAGTGACATGAATTTCAATTAATAAGTTTTGGTGAGGTTGAGGTATTAAATAAGGAGGTAATTATTCAATTAAAGGAGGACAAAGGTAAAAATTTATGATTTTAAAACTAATCTTAGTGGGTTCATCATCATCCAAATCTAAGAGATCAAGTGGTATATTTCATATTAGTTCAGGGTGATCATTATAACCTCTAGTAGAGCTGATGGTATAATTATTTATTTGAGATTCATGAAAATGAATGGTAGGTAAAGGTTCAAGGGTAGGTATTTTAAAAACATCCCATTCTTGAAATTGTTCAAAATTCTAAGGATTGGTGTCTCCTTTAATCGTGTAAATAACACCACTGTAAGGAAATTTAACACATTGGCATGCTAACGATGCTATGGCTATGATGCAATGTGTTTAAGGTCAATCGAGAAAGATGTTATATGATAATATGAAATTAAATATTATGACTTTGATGTGAATCATGATAGTGATAATTATAATAGTAATCCAAACACAACCTAGAAGATGCATTTGTTGTCTATCATATGCTTGACACATATATTTAATAGATTTAACATTAAATTCATAATAACCAAATATTTTAATAAAGTCAAGGTAATAAACACAAGTCACTAATCCTCCATCAATCAAACCACACTTGACTTGGATATCTCTGATTTAGACACTAATGAACAATTAATGATCATTCACATTAAGTAATATTTCATCAAGGATCATGGAAATGATATGAGATTTGGGTGAAAGAGAAGTATCTACCATTTCATCAATGTAGATAAAAATTTATTCACACTGCTGAAGGATGCTATCTTTAGACCCAAACAAAGTGGCTTAATGCCCCACACGTGGGAGGGAAGGGATGCTCATTTCAAATAAATTTTGCATTAGATGATTATAATGGCAAGGAGAAGTTATCATAAGTTAAAAAATGAATTTGATATCGAAGATGAAATGTTTTAGTTATAATATCCCATTCATCATATCATGTTAGAATTTTATTAGATAAAGGTGCATAATGTTGAAGTATATATTTTAATTGTGTAATGAAATTACATGTAAATTGATTTTGGTAAGGTGTATTTGATTAGGACTTAGCTAGTATGGGTTGACCAAGTGTGTCTGATTGTGTTGATTTATATGTTGTAGTTGAGTCAATGATTGTTTCTTTTAGAGGAAATGAAAAAATCCTAGAAGTAGATGATTTTAGAATATTTGAGTGAGGTAGTTTAGTTATACGAGGGCTAGAATTTATTTTGACAAAAAGTGACTTAGTGTTTAACTATTTCATTTTATTTGACACATGTGATTTGATAGGTTGTGTTTCTGAATTGGTTAGAATTGTTTCCATGTGCCCCAATTTTGTAAGATGAGGTGGGTAAGAATATTAAACAGTAGTCAAGGTTGGGAAATTGTTGTAGTTGGAAGTTGGATAAATATCCATATAAGATACTAATCTCTTCATATTTTTAATATTAATGACATATTTTTCATTAATGGAAACACTTGGAACCACATACCTCTATACATTATTGGTAGTAGTATTTTTGGTAGTATTAGCTTAATGATTAGAAAGGGGATCCTTGTAAATATCTAATTAAGCATTATCTTGATAAAGGGCTTCATGTTTAGTTTTTGTTTCATGAGATTGATATTATACTTAATAATCTTATTGAAATGTACACATGAGAATTTCAAGAACAAAATTAGGCCCAATAGTATATTTGATGCAATGGGAAAAACACTATTCATGAAAGACTATTGATGGGTACTATTCATTGATGTTGTGGTGGGAACTATTCATCATGGTGAGGTGTCCACAACACTATTATTTATTGATTAGATGGCATGGGTTGGTTTTTTCATGTGGGTCATGAAAAGAGTGATCAAAAGTCAAACTTAACCCTTTTTGAAGTTTATGCTAAGTGGGGAGATAAGAATCACTATTTCATACTAGCATCTACTTTTTCAATGTGACCTTGCTTGAAGTTGGTGGCAAATTTCAAAAGATGATTTGTAATTTTTCAAACATGAACCCAAGTAAATGATACAAAACATACTCCATGGGTTCATCTTTTACCAAGAACAAAGAATCTTTGGAAAATTGGCACCACCTTTAAGCAAGGTCACATGAAAAAAGTAGATGCATATCTAAAATAGTGATTCATGTTTCCCCACTTACCACAAGCTTATAAAAGGGGTAGATTTGCCTTTTTCACCACTCATTTTATGCCCCACATGAAAATTTTTACTAATGACACATAAGCACTCAAAAATAGTGTTTTGGACACCTCACCAGGATGAATAGTTCCTACAACATCATTAATGAATAGTACCCATGAATAGTGTTGCATGAATAGTGTTTTTCCTAATGCATCATTCTCCTTTAGGTGAAATAAAATCAATTAATGTGAGTTGTCTTGATTATATTCTTGCCATTTATTCTAAAAAAGGAGAAAAGTACACCACTCTTTTTTTGGGTGATGCAAGATTGCCTGAACCTTGTGATGCTCTTGTATTAGACACCTGAGGTAAATAATGTAATCTCATGATCACATAAATGGAGTAAGTGGTAGAACCACTCTTTTGGTCATGAGGGGTAATGACCTCAATGTCCCCTTCCAACACACCAAATATACCTAGATAATATTATTTTTCTTGAAACCATCCTCCTCTATCAAAATCTCATCCATATCCCAATGTATGCATACATGGGCTCCAATGCACCATAAAAACTCATGGGATGACACCCACCCTAAAATTACCACCTCTACCAATATTCTCTATCACACATCTTATCAACCCATGTGAGCTCTAGCCCACCACTAATCATTCACCTCTACCAAAAGCCCACCTAAATCTATTCATCCATCATACAACCACCTATTGGATCATATTACACATCACACATCATCATCAATTGCATCTCCTCTCTCATGTTTTTAACTATATCCATATTTTCTTCCACATGTGCACTCTCTTGCATAAAAATAACCTCTATCATCACACCATTTTCTTTTTCCAAAACAAGCCTTGGATCATCAAATCCTCCCCAAACAACTATGAGTTGTTCCTATTCATCCACATTCTCCTCATGTGAACATAATTTCACAACATTCTCCTTCAAATATCCCATCATGTAAAATTTCAACATTAATTTTTTCTCTCTCCACCCACATTCACCTCTTTAGGGCTACAATATACACTCTCATGTAACTCTTCATTGTTTCATTCTTCACTCACTTAAAAATCTTCATGGCTACAATTTTTTTCCACATGCAACTCTACATGGCTGTAATATTCACTCTCATGCAACTCTTCATCATCCTTGACAAGGATGTATTCAACAATGGGCTTCTCATAAGCCTCTTCCTCTTTTTTGATTTTAAAATCATATTTTCTCTCTTCACATGAGAACCTCACTCTCTTATTATCCTCCATGACAACCTTCTTCTATTCACTAACATTGCCTCTCATGTTAATATTCTTTTTTTCATTCATTTCCTTCTACAACTCTCAATGGTTTCACTATTGATCCTTATTCCACATGGCTATCTCTCTCCTCAATGTAACCAATTTTGTCTTCAGGGAGTCACATATTTCCCACATCATCTCTTATTCTTATTTTGTTTCACATTCTTCAATTATTTTCAACAACTCCAATAGTCTTCCCCAAGTCTTCATCTTCTTCAGCCATTCTTTATCTGGTAATACTCTACCACTCTTTTTCCATATCCATACCTACAAAATACAAAACACATTAACTCTATCATCTCAACACTCTCCTCATAGCAAGATTCAAATTTTTTATGATACTAGTTGCTATTAGAATTAATTAGCTCTGATACTAGTTAATGTGGCTTTGAACCACATAATGTATTTGACAATCCATATAACCCTATCAATCTCTCATAACTCACACAAACATATCATGAATTCAACTCATAGATTCAAAAGTTTTCATTAATCAATATTTATCACATTCACATAATCAGATATTTAACAAGATTATGCTCTTAACATACAAACTTGGCCAACATATGCATCCATTGGTATAAGGATGAGATTTTCGTAGAGGTAGATAGTTTTGAGATGAAACCCACCATAGTTATGAGTGAGTATGACACCATCAATCCTCACTTATCACTCACTATGAAGTAAATATTGAGGGTATCTAATGCTAGAAATAGATAATTAAAAGCAAACATCATATGTTACTAGTCCTTAATCCATCCTCCTCTACCAAAAGCTTATCCATATCTCAATGGATTCACATGTTCAATATAGTATTCTAGTTTTGAGATGACACCCACCATTGTTATGGATGAGATAGTTTTAGTTTTTGGTGGGTTTCATCCCATGAGTGTTTGTGGTGAGTTTGAGCCCATGTATGAATCCATTGGGATATGGATGAGATATTGGTGGAAGAGGACACTTTCAATGGTAGTATGTAGATGTTGGAAGAAGAGAAATAAAAGTTATATTCTTTGGATGTAATGGTGTGTTGGAAGGACATGTCGTGGTTATTACCCCATGTGAACAAAAGAGTGGTTCTACCTCTTAACCCATGTATGTAATCAAGATATCACGTTATCTACCTTAGGTGTCTGATGTAGGAGCATTCCAGGGTTTGATCAATATTGCATCAAATAAAAATAGAGTGGTGTGTTTTTTTTTTTTGCAAAATAAATGGAAATGATACAATCGGGACAACTCGTATGAGCTAGGTTGATTTTACCTAGATGAAAATGATATAGTGGGAAAACTCTATTCATACAAATATTATTAACTAATGATGTGGTAGACACTATTCATATTGGTGAGGTGTCATAATGTAATATTTTTTAGTGCTTAGGTGGCATGGGTATAATTTTTCATGTGGGGCATGAAAAGAGTGGTCAAAAGGAAAAATTACCCCTTTTGGAAGATTGTGCTAAGTGGGGAGACATAAATAACTATTTCAGATTGGCATCTAATTTTTCCATGTGACCTTACTTGAATATGGTGCCAACTTTCCAAAGATGCTTTGTGATTTGTCAAACATTATCACATGAATCATGTTGCATGGATTACATTGGGTTACACCTTGTATCTTGAAAAGATTCCCTCTATGTTAAGGAGTGGGATGAATTTTGGGCCCCTTTGTGTTTCTTTCACTCATTCTTCCTTTGTAATTATTTAAATAAATGTTTCCTTTAATTTTTGGGTAGGTTAGGTTTGAAATGGGGAGAGTTTGTGATAATAAGATTCAAGATAAGCTTGAATGCCTCTTGAAATCCTCCTTGGCTTGTGAATGCAAATTATTGTATGTGTTTGAAGGATATCTTGTTGAATGTAGTCCATGCGTTGATGTATTTGTTGAGAGAAGATTTAATAGATAATATTGTATGTATTTTCATGAGATTGAGTGTTGTAAGTATTGTTTAATCCTTTATGTGTTTAGAGGTTACATCAACTAATATCAGAGCCACATCAACTAGTATCAGAGCCCACCATAGATTCCTTCATACACTATGTGAAATCATAACTAAGTTAAATAAAAAAGTATTCTTTAATTCATGATGGATATTTGATGTGGCCACCAACCACATAATGGATTCATCAATCCATATTACACTCAATATCATACTAAAATCATAAAATCATCTAAAAATATCCACACCATTCTCATTAATTCAACAAAGTATTACAATTCAAAAGGTCATGCCACCAATGCATGATATCAAACACTCTCAATAATTAGACAACATGCCAAGAAGGACCTTCAAGTTTCTCTCTAAGCTTATTCCCCAAACTTGCCTCATTCCAATGTTAGCCTTCTAAAACTAAGAAAGAATACAATCGTATATAGAACACATTAGAGGAAACAATAAGGGGGTCCAAAATTGGTGCCACACCTTCACATGGGGGGAGAATCATAAAAAAAGACAAGGTATACCCAAAGAAAATCCATACCATAGGCTTCATGGGGTCATGTTTTACCAAGCACAAGAATCTTTGGAAAAATGGTGCTACCTTCAAGCAAGGATAAAAGGAAAAGTAAGATTCCAATCTGAAATAGTTGAACTTATCCCCATAAGCTTCTAAAAGGGGTAGGTTTTGTTTTTGACCATTATTTTCTTGACCCACATGAAAAATTAGATCCATGACACCTAAGCACTCAATAATAGTGTTGTGACACCTCACCAAGGATGAATGGTGTCCTCCACCTCATTAGTGAATAGTAATTTATGAATAACACCCATGCATAGTGTTTTTTAACACATCATTCTCCTCTAGTTGAAAATAGCTTAGCTCCTATGAGTTGTCCTGATTGTATCTATAATATTTATAGGAAAACATAAACATAAACATGAACACATGAGCACACAAACACATGAACACACCACTCTATTTTTGGGTGATACAAGATTACCTAAACTCTTGGATGTTCCTACATCAAACACTTGAGGTAGATAATGTAATCTCATGATCACATGGATGGGGTAAGTGGTAGAATCACTCTTTTAGTCATGAAGAGTAATGATCATAAAATCCCATTCTAATACACCAAGTGCACCCAAAGGATATTATTTTTCTTTCTCCACTTCTAGTTTCTACATACTAGCCTTCCACCTCTTTTCCTCATGGGATCACCCCCATTGATAACCATATTTATTTTCCAAATGCTTAACCACATCTCAATTAAATCACATGTAGGTTGAATCCCACCATTTTGAACTAAAACTGACCACCTCCACCAAGATACTCTATCTTGCATCTCATCAACCCATGTGAGTTTTATCCCACCATTATCCATCCACCTCCACCAAAAACCCACCTATATTTATTCATCCATCACCCAATCACCTATTGGATCTTACAATACATCACTAATCACTTGTAACTCCTCTCTCATGGCTACAATAACATTCATTTTATCCTCCAAATGTGAACTCTCTTACAAAAAATTCTCCTATATGGTTAAAACATCAAAACCAACTAATTATTTATACATGACTTCTTCCAAAGAAGCTTACAACTCTATATGGATATAACTTTCATCCACATACACTTTGGCTTCTATATAAATCAACTCCTCCTCTATATTATGGGAAAAAAATACCCCTCAACAACCACTTCATCATGATGTAAAAGCATGTTGTAAAAATCATCTCTATTTCTCATAATCATCTCATATATTTATTCCACACTTGGATTCAAATGAGACTCCATCAAACTCTTTTCATGAGCACTAGCTTGCACATCCACTACTTCCAATGTTTCTTCACAATAAACATTCCAATCCCCTTAGTTGTAATCTTATCTTTTATGCAACTCCATCAACTCATGCCCATCATCATATAGTGGGTCTTTTTTATTTGGTGGATAATACTTAACCTCCACATCATCTCTCACATGGATGTCTTCATATATTGGATGCTCACATATCACATACACATTATTGTCCTAAAAGTCAGCAATAGGCTCCACAAATAGAAGTCTCTCTTCTTCAACACTAGAATGATCCGCATGCTCTTTCTTCTCACTCTATAACTCTCCATGGTTGTATTCTTCCTTATTCCATGTGGCTACTTCACTTGTCAATGTAGCCACCTTTACCCTTACAGATTCTACTATCTCTCACATCAATCTTCATATTTAGTTTCACTCTCTTTAATTATTTCCATCATCAATTTCATTAATTTGTGCCAAGTCTTTAGTTTTTCCCATTATTTAAATGGTGGAATTTTTCCACTCCTCTTTGCCATATTCATCTTCATACTTATAACAAAAAACACAATCACTCTTCAACAATATCCTCTCCTCTTACATCCTCTACTCAAGGAATCAAAAATTTCTCTGATACTAATTTATGTCCTAATTATTGTCATAATGGAAACAATAGAGAGGATTGTATGAAATAATGGATATGGAAAGGATTTGAGAGTTTCCATCAAATAAATAATAGAAGAGATTTTTGTGCAAGAGAGTGCACATGTGGAGGAGAAAATTAATGTTGTTTAAGTCATGAGAGAGGAGATATAAGTGGTTGTGCTGTGTGATGTTGTGGATGATACAATAGGTGGTTGGATGAGTTATGAAGAAATCTAGGTGGGATTTTGGTGGAGGTGGACAGATAGTGGTGGGCTAGAGATCACATGGGTTGATAATATGCATGATAGAGAATCTTGGTAGAGGTGGTAAATTTTACATGGGTGTCATCCCATGATATTTTGTGGTGGGTTGGATCCCATATATACATCCATTAGAATATGGATGAGATTTTGGAAGAGGAGGATGGTTTTGGGGCCAATGTGTAGAAACTAGAAGTGGAGATAGAAGAAGAATATTCTTCGGATGAACTTGGTGTGTTGGAAGGGGATGTCATGGTCATTATCCCTCATGACCAAAAAAGTGGTTCTACCAGTTATACCATCTATGTGATCAAGATATCACATTATTTACCTTAGGTGTTTGATGTAGGATCATCCCAAGGTTTAGACAATCTTGTATCACCCAAAAATAGAGTGCAGTGTTTGTGTGTTCTTATGTTCATGTGTTCATGTGTTTATGTGTTCGTGTGTGTACATATAAATCTTTGAGAACAATTAGGATAACTCATGGAAGCTAAGTTCATTTCAAATGGAGGATAATGATGCAATAAGAAAGACACTATTCATGCAACACTATTTATGGGTATTATTCATTGATGATGTGGTAGGCACTATTCATTCTGATGAGGTTTCCATGCCATTATTATTGAGTGATTAGGTGTAATGGGTCTAATTTTTCATGTGAAACATAAAAATAGAGGTCAAAAGGCAAACCTACCCCTTTTGGAAGCTTGTGCTAAGTAGGGAGACATAAATCACTATTTTAGATTAACATCTACTTTTTCCATGTGACCTTTCTTGAAGGTGGTGCCAACTTTCAAAATATTTTTTATACATGGTCAAAGATTACCCCATGAAGCATTTGGAAAGGATTATTTTTGGGTACACCTTATCTCTTGACAAGATTCCCTCCATGTGAATGAGTGTGACAAATTTTGGGCCCCCTTTGTCCCTTTGTTGTTTTTCCCTCATATTTTTCTATATATGGTTATTTATTTATTAGTTTTAGGAGTCTAGGTTGGAATAAGGAAATTTTAGATAGAAGTCTTGGTGAGAAGACTTGAGGGCCTCCTTGGCATGTTGGCCAAGTTTGTATGTTGAGAGTTAATATTGTTAAATCTTGTGTTATGGCATGCATTAATGGCATGAACTTTTAATTGTAATCTTTTGTTGATTAATGATAATTTGAGAGGTTATTGCGAGATGAATTCCTAATTTGATAATGTGTATTATGAGATTTATGGATTGTTGAATCCATTATGTGGTTGGAGGCCATATCAATATTCCATATAAAATCTTCTTAATTAGTGACAAGTTTAATAGGAATGCCATGAATTTACATGATACCAACATAATTTATGTGAACCAATGTTTGGTAGGGTGAGTAAAATCAATATCTCATGGTGAAGGCCTATGAATATGGTTTTGAATATTTACTAAGTAAATTGGTCTATAGATGTCTACATTATTTACTTGATAAAATGTAGAACTAGGATGTGGATTATTAGAATTTGATGGTGAAAGAATAGGATCTATGGAACCACTAGGAGTAATGGATTTAATGGTGTGTATGTAATCAATTTTTTTTGTAACACCATCATTGGTTACATGTTTATTTATAGATTCCATAAGCATTCAAGTTCCTATGGGAGGGTGAGAAGGTTCAAATTGCCATATAATAAAATCTTGACACTTAGCTTAGTTGAGGGCTTATTATAAATATTTTGAGGAAAGGTTTATCACATGATATTGCATTTTGGGGTGAATAAAGTTAGTGAATAAGTGATAAAAATTGTCATACGACATATTATGTTCATATTTATTAGATAGGACCTTCCATTTTTTGATAATTACTTGGTTTTCTTCAGATTCTAATTATTTATGATTGATAAAATGAGCTAGGTTATTTTTAGGAAGATCATTAGTTTGGAATTTTTGAACAATGTGTTGACTAATTATTCCAAAATAGAGATATAATGGGTATTGAGTTTATTATACCAATCTAGAGTATCACTTGAAAAGGCTATAGCTAAGAGTTTGGTGGAAGAAAAATTATTGAGTCTAACCCAATATTCATATAAGTTTCTAAAATATTTTAAATGTAAGGTTGGATTAGTGGATCCATTATAAATGATAGTGGGAACTATGCCACTTGTGTTAATGTTTACAATTTGAGGAACTAGAGGTTCATTTTTTAAATTCTTAATAGCCTTGTTAATAAGTGGTTGGGGTATATTATTATTTTGTGCACATCTAGGAGGGATGGTGGATAGGGGAATTAGGATTTTTATCTCCTCATTAAGTTGAGGATGATTATGGAAATTCATTAATTAGTTTTGTATTTTCATCATTTGATTAACATAATTAGTTTTAAAATTAGCAATTTGATTTAAGGTTTGTAATAAATGTTGATTAGTGGTAATAGTTTTTTGACTAATGGAAGCAACAAGGGATGTATTATGGGTATGAGAGGCATTTTTGTTTTGAGAAGCACTAGTAGTTTGTGATTCACTAGTATTTGCTTTAATTTGATTATTAATGTTGAAATTTTGAGTAGACCCACTAAAGGTCATGCATTCCATATTTGTAATTGGCATGGAAGATAAAGAAGAGATAAAAGAGAAGGGAATTATAGCATAGGAAGACATGAAAAAGAATTAATTTGTGATGGAAATCATAGGGTGACTTGCCTGAAATCTTATAGAAAAACTAGGTGAAGGTAAAGGGGCATTCCCAATGTGAGGTTTGATCAGGAGGTTATAGATGATTATGGGATCCTTGCCCTAATGTTTTGGATTTTAATTGATTAAAAAGATAATTTAAAAATTATATTCAATGTAATTTTCATCCTCTACCATAGGCATGAACAATGTATTAATGGAAAGAGGAGGAGGAGTTCCATAATTGGTAGTTCTAGTTGTAACATAGATGTTGGTAAGATTAGGATTATCTATCGCATGAGAAGGTAGATGTGTCTTAGAAGCCTTATGAATATTAGGAAGAATCATAATATTGGTTTGATTTTATTGTATATATTATTTAAATAAATGTTACATTATGAATATATTGATAAAATAAACTTATTTAGACACTTACTGAAAAAAAAGTAAAGGTTAAATCATTGAAAACCAATTAGATCAATCCGGTCGATCTAGTTAGGTATATGGGATGGAAAAATAGTCTTGAAAACTACTATATCTATCTATTCAATATAATTGAGTAGATAAGATGATTAAATAATTTACCAAATCAATTTGGATGATTTAGTTAGGTAGACATGATGACAAAATAAGATGGAAGCCTAATAAATCAGGTTGGTTGATCTAGTTGGGAAAACAAGATGAAATAAAAGTATGGAAACATACTAGATCATGTTGGTAAATATATTTGGGAAAACATGATGAAATAAAAATCTACTAAATTGATCTAGTTGATTTAGTTGGGTAGATATAATGATAGAATGTCTAGAAACCTACTAGATTGAGCTGGTCGATATAGTTTGGTAGATAGGCTGAATAAAAAATTTACTAAATCAAGTTGATTGATTTAGTTGGGTAGACATAAAAATGGTAAGTGTTTAAAAATATACTATTTAGTTTAAAAGTATAAAAAAAACAAGTACATAATATACGATTGAGTTGTGTTAGTCAATGCAATTTATTCAGACACAGTCAACTAGATTGAGTTGGTTGATCTAGTTGAAACACAAAACACATAAATTGTATCAACATTGGTTGATAAAGTGTAAAATAAAACAAAGAATAAAAAGTAGAAAAAAAATTAACTACTAATACTAACTAATTACCCAAAATGAAGATCAGGAAGTTGTAATAAAAGATTATGTTTGACAATGTAGGCTTCTAATGATTTTAACTTTTCTATTGGATAGTGATGGCCTAGTGTTTAAAAGTGATAAATATGGAGGAATTACCATTAACATAGACTAGTAAACTAAGTTTCAAGGGTAAGCTAGGAGTAGCATCTCAGTGCTAACTTATAACTGATGCACCACACAGTTAAATAGATGGCTAGATTCCTAAGGCTCAATACCAAGGGGAATCCTAGGCATTTATAAAATACTATGAGGTACATGGAAACTAAAGATTGTGTTTATTTATACACTATGTCTATGAGTATTATGGAAAACCCCTCATGCCATGATATGTAAAAGATAGACAAATACCATAAAAAAATATCATGTAGCCATTCATAATAGTAGCTAAATAGTTTTGAAACTGCTCGTACATAGTTTCTATGAAAAACTAAACAAGACAAAAATAAAGGTGAAAATCATTTTTTCAAAAACCAATTTACAATCTATGAAAGAAAATAAACATGTATCCAGCTCTTTGTTTCAACAATAGAAGTGATTATAATTACCATGAAAGTAAAAGTTAATTTCATTTGTTAAAAACTAATGAAACATATAGAATAAAATCAAGTAGGTCGATCTAATTGAGAAAATAATACATAATAAGATCAATCTAGTCGACACATTATGTTAAAAAATTATACATAAAAAAACTAGACTAATAAGGTTGTATTAATTTGGTGAAAAAAATAAAGATGCAAAATTACATCAAGCTAGTTGATTTGGTTCACTATGTGGGTACAATTTGACATAATTGATAATTGAGGAAAATAATAAGGAAATTTTTGAACTAAAAAAATGAATTGTAAATTGATTAAGATTGACAATATGGAAAGGCTAAGATATTAATAATGAACCTCGAATATAGAACATGATCTACTAGGTTGATTTAGTTGTATTGCTAAATTGTTGTTGATTAAGTTGTCTATGCAATATACTAACCCTATAAAGGTATAAATATGAAAACATAGTTATAAATAGAATCAACTATATTGATATAGTTTTCTAAAAATGAAAATTTAAATTAAAAAAATCAAACATATTGATTTAGTTGACTTTAAGTAAAATATAAAAAGTAGGAAAAATGATCGGATCGACCAATTCAATTTAGTTAGATGAAAATAAAGTTACATATAACACAATAAATTAGATTAATTTTTTTAGATATAAAATGAAATGTAAAAGATAAATTAAATGACTAGATTAAATGGTTCAATCTAATTTGACAAAACTCAAACCTATAAAGAGAAGATAAAACTAGGTCAACTAATGTGACCTAGTTGAATGAAAATATTGCACCTATAGACTAAGAAAATGATTAGATTAACTAGGTCAATATAGTTAGATGAAAAACATGGACCTAAATATAGATAAAAATATCAGATCAACCATCTTGATCAAATTAGCTAAAAAATAAACCTATATTGATAAAACAAAACTTGATCGACCAGCTTGATCTAGCTATCTATGATAGAAAAGTTAAGAATTTAAGGTAAGATTCATATCATGTTAAATAAAATGTTGAAATTAAAAAAAAGATTTATATACCATATTATGTTTTTGGATGCATGTCGAACCCAATACCTCACTTGTTGATGTAAGAGATAATCATTTAACATACTTACGCATGCACAACTAAAACCAAAGGCGATGAACTAAGGTAATTAACTAGGGGTAACTACACACAGAGGGTGCTATGGGGAAAAAAGTTTCCCTTAAGGGTGTTTATGGGGTTTGGGGCATATCAATGTATGCATGCATGGATAGGTCTCAATCACCATATGTGACACTTGTTCTTCTACAAAGGACCATTTATAGGTCATTAGCACTTGGTAAATACCTCACTCTCCTCAATGGGTTTTAGTTCCACTCGAGGATGGTTAAGAAATTGAGATCAACCTAACCAAAAAGGATAACTCTAACAACCTATGTTATCATTTAGGTTAAATAGGTCTTCGTTAAGAGTATAAAATATATTGTTGTACTAATTTTCTAATTAGGCATGATTTTAAAAATGTAAATCATAAATAAAAACTAGTAATCAATTTAATACATGTAAATTATGTTAAATTTCCATAAGTATATGATAAAAATATCATTGCATAAAACAGATCACAAATAATAATAGATTGAAACTCAAAGTTTCGTAGGCAACTATTAAGTGCTACCAGATGAGGTTGTTAATCACCTCATAGTCTAAAACCTCAATCACCTCACAACCTAAATTTCACTGCACCATTAACAACATGTTCCTTTTTAGTTCACACAACACTCAATTAATAATAATGAATGTCATTATTTAAATTAAATGAATAATGATACAATTATGATCAACTTCGTTGTTCATCAAATAAATTTCATTGGCAGCCTATAATCGAATCCATGCTAACGATATTACATTGGAAATAGCCAATGCGATCTAATCAAATAAATTAGAATTTATTATAATTAAAAACATATTGTAGCCAATAGTATATTCCATTAATCATTGATTATACAATCAATTATAAAGTTAAAGAAAAAGAACATATTCACTTATATAACTTTCACCTATAGTCTAATATTTTCTAGACATACTTCAACTTAGAATTTTCTTAAAAAAAAGGAACACATATATCATTAATCAATTCCTATAACAAGGAATTATAAAACATATAAAGTAATACATTTTAAATACGAGCAAGTATAATTAGGTATGTTTACAACAAGTTTCAACATGAACCAGAGTTTAGAAGTACATAAGTAGTAGAAATTTTCCACATAATTAAATGCATACAAAATCATACAATTATCAATCTCTTTTATACAGAACAATAATTCCATCCAAGTTTCTAATTGAGTGGAACATAAATAAATTTTTTCAATTAACTCTTACAAAATAATATTGGCAACATCATAGCACAATAGTGCAATCAAGTTTAGCCAATCATGAAATAATATGATATTGCATTCAGTCCATAAGGATAAAGATAAAAAAGTATGAATTCATCCTTCATTCATTTATGCAAACATCAAATTAAGGAGAGTACAACACTAAACAATTCTATTTCATACTACAAATAATATAAGATTGTTTCCTTGATCAACTCTATATCAATTCATTTTAGAATTCCAATTTAATTTAATTTCATACTAGGAAGCCCTTAGAAAAATATTTAGACTCAAAAATTTTACTCATTTGAACAAAGCATCTAACATTAACTTCGATAAATGAATCAACACTTTCAGATTTAATAATAATAATAATAATAATAATAATAATAATAATATACATACCTTTATATGTAACCAAGTATGTCTGAAGTATGCATTAGAGAAAGGATTTATTTATGTTTTATACATATACTAGAAGCAAGTATAAATGGACTAATTGTATAGTCCATGTATAGCTGAAAACATCTAAGAAAATTCTATGTTATATATTTCTTCCTTAAGGATAAATCATCATACATAATCAAATCACAAGTATTTATGTATGTAAGCTATATAAGCTTAGCTAAATGAATCAACAGTGACCGTTTATCTAATTGAAACTCTATTATAGTTAACAACTAAAACCAACATACTTATGTATGATTTTAACATCGAAGTAAACACTATGTATAGGCCTAAGTAAACCCTTACTCATATTCATTATCAAGTATACTTATTTAAACTAAACAAGATCATATAACTAAATCAAGATATTAATGTGGCATTAATAATCTCAAATGAATATTCTAAGTTATCAATAGGAGTGATGTTTATCTAAAAATTACAAATAACTTAATATATGTAAATGAATTACCTTCAACCAATATAACTCAACTTCTACATCTTATTATAAGCAATGTTTAAACTTTTATTTCTTTTTCTGCATCTTCCATTTCCAACAAAAGGTTAACATATCATAAATCACTAACATAATTAGACCAATATCAAATGTGATAATATATTTACTATATTAATGAACCAAATAATATTAAACACTAACAACTAAGTTGAGAATATATAATCAACATAAAATAATTCATTACCAATTACTTCATGCATGTCTGCAAGATCATCCAATAATGGAGCAACGAGTAATCAAATTAGATAAACCCTCCGAACTAGCCATATGAGCCTAACCATCAGTGTCCCTTACCACCCCAGCCATCAAATAGATAGTGGTTTTGGTAACCATGGTGAAGAAGGGAATTTTGAGTAAGTAATATTCTAAACCATTGGACTTCTCAACACAAACAAACATAACTCAAATGAATGACAAATAAACACCATTATAAGGTGAGATAGAAATAACCAAATATAGTATTGATATAAATTAGAAGTGGGGGTAACCACGATATGTTTCATGAAGTATATAGTAATAGATTTAACAACTAGATCCATTTCTATAACTTTCAAAAAAACTAACCTGGAATCCTTCCAAGTGTATGGTCAACCTATATTATCCTAATTACCAATCTATAACCCATGCATACAAATATACCAATTTCCACTTAGTTATTTAGGTATATTATGGAAATAGTTACCCAATAGGGATATAATTCACATAGTCATATCAAAAAATATAAGTATAAACATATAACTCAATAGTTATAGACAACCAAACCATAGTCCAATAATCAAACTAAATAAGCATAATAAACTAGTCAACCATTCATTATGACTTAGCCATACAATATTCCCAAAGCAAATAGTCAATATTTCCAATAATAATTTTAAATGAAAATTGATTAAGAATCCATAATCAATCCATTGGATTCATGGGATCATCATGAAGTCTCTCGATCTCATATGATTCCCATGAATCATTGAATCAATATAAAATTGTTTTTGTCATGAAATAATCCCACTTGGAATTTTTTAATGAAATTATAACCCTTAAAATATATGATTAAGATTCCATCAGAACTCACCTAAATTTGAAAGGTTTCAAAAAAATACAAACAGACATATATATCCATTTTAAAACCCAACACAAGTCGTTTAAGTAATATAGAGAAATTTCCACATGAAAACACACACGCTGTTATAAAACCCCAACACAGTCACAATAGGCCAATCCATTTAATAAATCACACAAAGGGTTCATCAAAATGAAACACATATACATATACATATATACACAACATAATCACTAAATCTTGAAAGGTATAATAACCAATAGTTAATATAAATACCTAGTCGAAACTCTATTTAATGAGACAATGACTCACATATAAAAATGCATTCATTGAAATATTAAATAAGTCCTAAAAGGATTTTCCATAATTCAACTATACTTAAAATACATTAGCATGCAATCACATAGACGAGGTACCATGACCCATTTATCAAATAAACCTAGTTAAGAATTTCATATAGGAAATCATCGATAGAATATAAAACTTGGATTTTAAAATATAAATAATTATATAATTCCTAGAATAAAACCAAAATGAAAACTTAACATATAATCCATTAAAAATAGGGTACTGATACCCCACTAAAATCCACTTCGTTTGAATAAATAAAATGAACACAAAAGCATAGTTTTAATCTGAGGGTACAAGATTAAACAAACTAAACCACTTAAGGGATGCACAAAATGCATGAATCTAAATCCATTAAAACCCTTATTCAAGTATCTAAGTAGCAGAGTCAATGATCCATCTAGGTGAAATAATTTTTTATATTAACTCATAGAGATTTAAATCATCCACAACCATATAATTATGTGAAGAATAGAAGCATGTGATCTTAAAATAACAAACATCTTCAACAAACCAAATATTCAATCAATTATATAACTATATAAATAAAACCAGATAACATATTGAACCCATTTTACAAGTTTAAATGCAACATAAGAATATCAACCCCATTGAATACTGGATACTCAACTGAAAGTCCTAAGACTTCTGATTGCATATTCAGCCTCAATCCTTTTTTCCAAAAAATTCTTCAAAATAAAAGAATAACCAAACAAACAATCCATAAGGCTTACCTAAAAATGTAGAGGAATAAGACAACACAAAAATCCCACTAAGATAAAACCAAATCGAATAAACCTTTTGTTCTTCACCTAATAGTTTGAAAAACATAAACAATCTCATGTAAAAACTAGTCCACCATCTTCCCTACATTTTTATCCATATTCCTACCCACATCCAATCCAACCACCATCAACTAACTCTACACTCCTATCATCCAACTCCACATACCCACATTCAATTTTTGCATTCAATGTCAAGAGAGAGAAAGCCTCCTCCATTACCATAGAATAAATCCCAATACAACCCCCACCAAGTTTTTGTTAATGCAATGATCATAAATTACCATCTAGAATAGTCTAAACCATTAAACCAAATAAACAATAAAATAATTAACAATTAAAAATAAAATTTTAATTATAATTCCACCAAATATAACGAGTGACCTAGGTAGTAATCCATGTGGAGGGGGTGTCATGGGTAGGTATAGGAAATTCTTAGGTTGTCCATGACTTAACAAGAAGGGGTCATATGGAAAGGAGTGGTGATTCATTTCATGAAGGTGAGAGAAGGAGTACATAATGAACTGATATAAATAAGGATAGTATAATTAAACAACTCCATGACCATCATGTGTCAAACACATAGAAATACAATATAATATGCAAAATAAAATGCAACAAGGCATGATTGTCAAGGCAGTGACATAACAAAAAAATAATCAAAACTATGTAATGTAAGAAAATAACTAAAAAACATGGATACCTCTCAGAACTCATTTGATTGCCCAAAAGTCACTTCGATACCCCAATGTATTGATTCCAATATTGGCCTAGCTCATATAATAGTACTTGGAACCATAGAATGTACATCATTAGTACCTGATCAAATAATTGATAATTAATTACATAACTATAATAAAATATCAATTGCAACAAGTAAGCTATATAATCAACATGTTTAGAATCAAAACATGCCAATTCATCAAACTGTAGTCCAAATATCATTTCATCGAATCCAACCATACATTACAACTTAGGTAAATTAAAATAATAGTCAGTTATACATCAATAAGAATAATGTTTAAATAGTCTATCAAATCATAAAAAGGCAAGGTCATAACATCCTTTCCCCCTTAAAAGGGAGTTATCCTGGGGACTAATCAAATAATCATGCATATTACTACCTAGAAATATGTGCATCTACCCAAGTAGAACTTATTTTGATCAGTGTGTCCCATAGAATGAAAATATGTTGTATGTCTCTCTTTCAAATATTAATGCAATGATGATCTAGGATTCCCATTGGTTCTAACTGGATCTTTTCCTCCTCCATGAACTATATATGTTTCCAATACAAAACATGAGAGGGATAAAGTATGTATTTTATTAGCAAAAAAACATGAAATACATAATGAATCTTTGATAGAGGAGGAAGAACCAGTTGATAAGTAATAAGACTAATATTCTCCACAATGTTGAAGGGCCCGATGAAACATGGAACTAGCTTTAAAGTTTTACCAAATTTTAATGATATTTTATAAATTCTAACATGTAAAAAACTTTATCACCCACACTAAATTCATGTGGAGTCCTCTTTTGATTAGCATAACTCTTTTGATGATCTGATGCCACTTTTAGATTCTACCTTATTAATTCCATTTGTTTGTTATATTCCAATATTAAATCAGGCCCAACATTATCTCTATTTTCTAATCTATCCTAGTCAAGTGGTATTTTGAACTTATGCCTATATATAGCTTTAAAAGGTGTCATATTAATTGTAGAATGGTAATAATTATTATGTTCAAAATCAACCAAATAGAGGTAATCTTTCCATCTAGTTTTTTGGTCGATGACCTACATGTGCGACATGTCCTCAACCACTTGGTTGAGCCTTTCAATTTGACCATCTATTTTTAGATGATATGAGGAACTAAAATTTAATTACATTCCAAAGGCTAAAGTCAAAGGTCACTAAAATATGGATGTAAATGATTTGTCATAGTCTAAAGTAATCACTTTAGGTATGCCATGAAGTCTAACCACTTCTTTCATGAAATGTTCTATAAACACAGAAGCATCATCCATTAAATTTCCAACAATGAAGTAGCCAACTTTAGTGGTTTTATCAATTACCACAAGTATGGTATCATTATTACTACATGATTTAGGTAGCCTCACAATAAATTCAAGTGAGATTACAACCAACCTTTCTCTTGGAATATCATGAGGGTACAAAAACCCTCATGGATGGCAATGTTCAGCTTTAACCCATTAGCATTCCAAGAATTTTCCCACAAAATCAATGACATCATGCTTCTTTTTAGGCTAAAATTAGATCCTTCTTACCTCATGTATCATCTTCGTGACACCTAGATGAGCATAATAAGGTGTTTTATGCACTTCTTGATGTAGAGATTTAAACACTTTTCTCTAATGCTCTATCCTTTTCCTTGATTCAATCATTCAACCTTAGTCCCTTGGAATAACATGAAGCTATATTTATATGGTTCTTCAAAATGGATCATGGATCTTGGAAATCATATAGGTACTCAACTCTACCTGTTGTTTGGCCAATCCTTGTATCCTTTTTTTCTTTATTTTATTCCTTGTATAGTTATATACAGACTATATTAGATGTATAAATTCATGTACGTATACCATTTAGGTTATTATTTAACTCCTCAAAATTACTTGTATTTATTCCATCATTTGATCACTCTTTTTACACCTCTTTTCTCACTATTATGATCTTTTTAGGTTTTTGTTGACCCTTTCCACATACAATTGATTATAGAGGTACATACACGTAATTTTGTAGGATATAAAATAAAAAGAAATTTTTATACACATGAAAATATATCATATCACAAAGTTTTATGAATATTCACCAGTGAAATAATTATATAAACTCATTTTACTTTTGAACCCTAGAAATAAGGTTTCTATATCATGTAGCTACCCGAGAGGGAATGAATGGAATTTCCAATCATTTTTTTGGGATTTTCAAACTACTGTAAAAAATATTTATGGAATACCTAACTACCTTTCACCTTCTCAAACCAATGGATTCACCTTATGACATCTATGTTTCTCCTTGCATAAGTTTAGTGTATGTCTGTGTATGGAAACGTAGGACTGTGTCACTAGAGGAGGCTTTATTTTAAAGTATTTAGCATTGTGAGAGGTTTTAAGACATATTGGATATTTAAAAACCTCTATTCACAACTAAAAAAACTTATAATAATAACACTTACCCTCCTAATCTCCTATGCACCACTTTAGGTCTCAAATTCTTTATAAACTATGGGTCTAACATAGAATACATAGGGTTTGGTTACTTACTAGAAGAGATATAGGTTCAAAATAAACTCTATGCTTGTAATAGTTCTTAATGCATTATATAACACATCTTTACAACCACAATGGTGTTCATCCAATCTTTCTTCTCAATTCTTTCTCTATACATAGGGTTCACACACTCTTTTCCATGCAAAAAATAGGGTGCTCTGGTCTATTATAGGGTTTGAATATATTTGCTTAGAAATATATATTAAAGTTTTTAAAATTTCATATTAAACATGTTGAACATAATAAAAAAATTCTTACCAAGTATTAAACTCTTCATTCACAATACCACTCAGGATTCCACTCACACACATGATGCCTTCTTCCACTTTCAACATAGAAATTAGGGGTTGCTGGGGTTTGCAACTTTGATTATTTAAAAAAAAAATTATTGAACACAATGAACCAATGTTTGAGAACAATCACTAAATCATCTTTCAAGTACTCCATATATATTGGAATACATAACCACTATCTTTATTTGAAACTTGCCATCGGAATACTAACTTGCACTCTCTAGTTAACATCCATACATAATAAGTACATAGTTTACTACCATTTTTTGTCTTGAGATGAGTGAAAATTTAGCTTTATTCAATACTTGGGGTTGGATACATCATTACTTTGATTCTAACACCTCCTCCATTCTCGCTGACAATCTTGAATGGATGACTTCAAAAATAAAACTCTCTATTATCAATAAAATTGATCTAACCACTTTTCCTAACTTTCCTCTTGTGCATTGAGAGTGCACAACTACCTAACCTATTCACCAAAGTGACTCATCAAGTGATTCATTTATGACCTTAGATGACACTAACCACTTATGTCACAAGACTATGCTATAAATACCTCTTACTAACATAACATTTATTTTGCAAACCTTGACCAAGAGTTCAAGATTTAAATGTGAAACTGGTGGGAAAAATGCCCAAACACCTCAAATTCAAATTTGATCAAGTTAATCAACTAATATGGAATCCTACCAATATAATATGACCCATAACATCATAATAAAACCCAAAACATGACAAATTGATAAATATACACCTTAATACAGTGATGCTCCTGCATCACTTCTCTTAACACAAAATTTCTTAAATCACCCAACCTAGGTATATAAATTTTATTTACATGACTTACAAGGCCATCTATTTCAACATAAAAATTATAAAATTTCTTTGCTATAGGATCTTCAACCAAACCTACTATTACATCATCAAAAATTTCATTAGCAAGCTACTAGTCTAACATAACACTTCTAAAATTTCCTTGCAAAACCAATAAAGTATAAGATACATGCATCTGTTGAGTGTATCAACCACACTATTCTCCTTATCTTTGACATATGATATGTCCATGTCAAAATTACTTAAAAATTCTATTCGTATCTGTTGGCATGCATTTAAATCATCTTTAGAGAACAAGTAGTCAAGGCTGTGGTGATCAAACTTCACCTTGAAAGGTTTTCCTAGCAAAAAATGTTTCTATTATTTAAGCACATGGACAATGGAAACAAGATTAATTTCATGAATGGGATAATTATTTTTACGTTATTTGATATTTCATGACTCATAAGCCACAACTTTACCATCTTGGGTTAATATGCCTCTATATCTTTCTTTAGAAGCATCAACCCATACTTCAAAGTTATCATTTGGGTCCAAAATAATAAGAATAGGTGATATTGTTTGCAATACTTTTAGATTTGTAAAAGCCTCCTCACATTGAGCTTTCCATACAAATTTATTTCCTTTATGCTACAAGGAAGTGATAAGATGGGTTACATTGGAAAACATTTCAACAAACCACTAGTAATAACCAACCAAGCCCATGAATTTATGTACTTCATGCATATTTATAGGAGTGGGATAGTCTTGAATGGCTTTTATTTTTACTAGATCTATAAAAATACCAGCCTTAGAAATAATGTGGCACAAGTAATGAATTTTAGATTCATAAAATGCACATTTGGAGAGTTTCCCATACAACCTATGTTATCTTGGTCTTTGAAAGACTAAACGAAGGAGTTAATCGTGTTCAACCTCATTCTTAGATTAAATGAGAATATCATCAAGAAATATTAACACAAACTTATCAAAAAATTCTCTAAACATGTTATTCATAAGGTTCATGAAGCTTGTAAGAGTATTAATTAAGCCAAATGGAAGTACCGTGAACTCATAATGTTCATGCCAAGTTCGAAAGACTATTTCATGAATTCCCTCTTCTTTGATTCTCAGTTAATGGTAGCTTGATCTCAAATCAATCTTTGAGAAGATGATAACACCTTTCATTTGGTCAAACAAATTATCTATCCTTGGCAAAGGATATCAATTTCTAATTTTTACAGTATTAAGGAAATGTTAATCAATGTAAAGTCTTAATGTACCATATTTCTTTTTAACAAAGACCACCAGAGCACCCCAACGAGACACACATGGTTGAATTATTCATCTATCCAAAATTTATTGTAGATGTAACTTTAATTCCTTTGGGTATTCCACATTCATATGGTAGGGAGCTTTAGATGTAAGGTAGATCTAGGAATTATATCAATTGAAAAATCAAATTCATGATTAGGTGGTAATCCAAGTAGCTTTTAGGATAAGACATCCATTAACTCATTTATGATAGGAAAATATGTGTGAATTAGTTCCTTTTCTTTGGGTAATTCTTGTATTTAGACTGCATAAAGCTTTAGCCCTTCCTAACATCCCTCTTAAGCTGTAAGGATAAAAGTGTCTTATACCTTTTGGGCTCTTGAATACCTTGCATTTATATAATTTTCCCAAGGTCATTAATGCACTACACTCTTTTTATAATTCAATCAAGTGTGGCTTGGTGTTCTTGCAACCAATCCATTCTAAGAATGAGATTATAAGATCCTAGAGGTGCGAGGAACAAATTTACCTTGGTCTTGAAGACACCAAGATCAAGTTTAGTTTGCTTCAAGTATTGAAGAATAGGTACCTTTTTATTGGTACTAAACTCAACCTTCCAACCTTATCTTATCAATACAAATTTGATTTTACATTATTTAACAATAAAAAGAGATATGAAATAGTTGGCTTCACCTTAATCAATTAAAATAGTTAAGGGAAACCCATTTATAGTACCTATGGTTTCAATTAGGGTAGCTTTCAAGTCAACATTTTGATTATAAAAAAAGGCATATACTATGTGATTGGTTGATTGACCCAATTTAGCATGGGACAATCCTTTTTATAGTGGTTGTCACCACATTCCTAGTGAACAATGGGTCTAGATGAACCTACTAGAATAATATTAGGACCTGTGGCTAGTCCATGTTGGTTGTTTTAATGTTGTTCCTTCTTAAAATAACCAAATTTATATGACCCCTGAGACTTGAAATTTCTATTTTGATTAGAAAAATTGTTAAAATTTTTATTGTTACTAGAAAATCTATGATTCTGGTATGATTTTTGGAAGTTCTTACTCATGGGAGATAGATTTTTAGCTTTAGATTATTGCTTGTTTTATTTGAATTCCTACCTTATCTTTTGGCAAGATTTCTCTTTCTCTTCAACCCTGTAGGTTGATTTAATTACCACTACCAAAGTCCTTAGATTTGTCATATTGACATCATGCATCAATATTTCCTTGATCTTAAGTTTGAATTTAGTGATCTTGGTTTCCTCATCATAGATATAGTTTACATGATGTAATAGATTTAGAAACTTGTTCTCATACAAAGTAATAGACATGTTTGCCTACTTTAGAAGCTAAAAATCAATGATTTTTTCTCTTTATAGTTGGCATTTAGGTATATTTTTTTAAATTATGTTTTAAAAATTGATCAAGTTAGGTCCATGGGATGATATCCTTCAATGAAACAAAGATTATTCCACCACAATGCTATAGGACCAACTAGCTGATAAGCTGCCACTCTCACTTTTACATTTGATGGCATGCTAATCAAGTTAAAATATTTTTGTAAGTGTATTAGCCATGCATCATTTACATCACCTGATTCCTCACCCAAAAAGGTAGGTGGTGGAAGTTTCTTCATCTCTTTTATTATTAGGTCAATCATGTTCAAAGTCAAATTATTATATTATAGGTCCTTCTACTTTTCCCATTTCCAATCTGGGTACTTCCTCTTCGGATACTCCTTCAAGATTGTTTAGCCTTTATTCTTGGCTATCAATATTTCCTTGTAAAGTGTTAAGGGATGTCAAAATTCCATTAAGGATTTCCTCATGCTTATAAGTTGGATTTCCACTGACTACATCAACATTTCAAACCTCTTTATTAGTGTTAGCATTATTTATGGGCAACTCTTCTTAGTTATAAATAGGGATGCATCCACGATGAACCCTACCTCATCCTTTACCTTTGACTTTGGTTGAGTTAACAATGTATAGGTTATTATGGATGTTACCACCATTCAATCATGTTCTAACCATCTTGAGAATTAAAATATTATAACTCAATAGATTTTAGAATTTTAAAATACTCATTCTCAAGTTCCCTACAATAGAAAATTGCTCTGATACCAGATGAAACAACCCAATTTTTTTTGAGATCATATATCAAATTACATTTTTGGATGTTTTTTGGACCTAATACCTCACTTGATGATGTAATTAATAATAATATATTGTACTTGCATACATGTAACTAGAACCAAAGGTGGTGAACTAAGGTAATTAACTAGGGGTAACTATGTACAAAGGGTGATATGGGGAAGTAGGTTAACTTTGAGGGTGTTTATGGGGTTTGGGGCATATCTATGTATGTATACATATATAGCTCTTGAATTCCATATGTAGCATTCATTATTCCACATAGGAGTGTTTATATGTCCTTATCCCTTGGTAAATACCTCACTCTCCTCAATGGGTTTCAGTTTCTCTTGAGGATGGTTAATAAATTAATATCAACCTAGCCAAAAAGGATAACTGTAACAACCTATGTTATCATTTAAGTTAAATAGGTCTTCATTAAGACTAAAAGATATATTTTTGTACTAATTTCCTAATCAGGTATGATTTTAGTTTTGTAAATCATAAACAAAAATGAAAAATAAATTTAATATATGTAAATTAAGTTAAATTCCCATAAGTATACAACATAAATAGCGTTGCATAAAAGGGAGCAAAAAAAAGAATAGATTGAAACGAAAATCTTTGTAGGCAACTATTAGGTGCTATCGATCGAGGCTGTTAATCTCCTCACAACTTACATGTCATTTCACCATTGCCAACGTGTTCCTTTGTAGTTCACACAACACTCAATTAGTAAGCATGAATGTCATTATTCAAATTAAATGAACATTGATACAATTATGATCAACTTCATTGTTCATCAAATAAATTTCATCGATAGCCTATAATTGAATCCATGCTAATGATATTATATTATCAATAGCCAATGAAATATAATCAAATAAAAGAGAATTTAATGTAATCAAAAATATATTTCACCCAAGAGTATATTAAATTAATCATGATTATACAATCAATTATAAATTTAAAGGAAAATAACATGTTCACTTCATATAAATTTTGCCTATACTCTAATTTTTCCATCCATACTTCAAATCAAAATTTAGTAAAACAAGGAGCAACTATCTCATTAATCCATTCTTTTAAAAAGGAAGTCATTAAGGAAGTAATATTCCTTTATAAAGCCTTTTTCTAAATACAATCAAACATATAAACTAATACATTTTAAATATGAGAAATTATAATTAAGTATGCTTACAAAAAGTTTCAACATGAACCATAGTTTAGAATTACATAGGGAACATAAGTTTTCCGCATAATTAAATGCATACAAGATCATATAATCATCAATATATTTTATATAAAACAATAATTTCAGCCAAGTTTCCAATTGAGTGGAATCCAAATAAAATCTTCCAATCAAGGAACTATTATAAAATAATGTTGAGCACATCATGGCAAAGTAGTGCAATTAAGTTTAACCAATCAGGAAAGAAGATGATAACACATTCAGTCCATAAGGATAGAGAAGAACAAGTATGCATTTAGCCTTCATTTTTTTATACAAACATCAAATGAAGGAGATTAAAACACTAAACAATTATGTTTCCTACTATGAATAATCTAAGATAGTTTCCTTAATCAACTCTATATCAATTCTTTTTAGAATTCAATTTTATTTTAATTTCATACTAGGCAGCCCCTAGAAAACTAATTAAACTCAAAAAATGTATTCATTTTAACAAAGCATCTAATATTAATTTTGAGAAATGAATCAACACTTTTAGATTTAATAATAAAAATATGCATACCTTTATGTGTAACCAAGTATGTTTGAAGTATGCATTATAGAAAGGATTTATTTCTATTTTCTGCATATACCAACAACAAGTATAAATGTACTAATAGTATAATCCATGTATAGCTAAAAACATCTATAAAAACTATATGTTCTATATTTCTTTCTCAAGGTTATATCATCATAAATAATCAAATCACAAGTATATATTTATGTAAGGTAGAGAAGGTTAGCTAAACTAATCAACAATGATCATTCATTTAATTGAAACTCTAATTTGCATAATAAGTAAAACTAGCATACTTATGTATGATTTTAACATCAAATTAAACATTATGCATGTGTTTTAGGATTGGATTACAAATAGGATCAATTCAAACATTAGTCATGAAAAATCACATAATAATGCATAAGTATTGACAATCTAATCCAACCTATTCCAACAGGGTTTACAAATGATAATGAAAGACAAATGAAAGAAAGTAAACAATCTTTAACTTCCCAAGTGATTCCACCACCCAAGAGTGGATCCAAGAATTATTTTACCCTTGATCTAGTGTTCTTGTTTTGATCAACAATGGATGCCAAGATCCTTCATTGCCTCAAGATCACTATGCATAACTTAGGCTCAAGATAATAAATCTCTAATTTAGCCTATCAAATGAAGCTTACAAATAAAATAAAATGATCAACACAAGATATTATGGAGACATTTTTGAATTATAAGTTTACAATAATTTATCTTTAAAATGAGGTTCTATGCCCTTTTATTTATAGATTTTACAAATGGGCTAAGATCAACCATGACCATCCATCTCAAGATCGAGATGTGTGGCCATGAATTAATGTAATATTTACAATTAAATCCATAAATATACTCATAATTATTTGGGAGGAAGGGGCATTAATTAGGAATGGGAGCCAATAAATCTAATATTTGTTGCATTTATAGCTTATGGATGCCAACCCATAGATCATGTCACTAGAAGATACAGATATTAAGATTCAATTTCTAATAATCAAATAATAAATAACCTCCATGAAAAATCCACTTAAGCTCTTGACTTGAATTAATTAGCTAAAAATAAGATTATTCATTTTTAGTGCAATTGTTTGGAAATTGATGCTTAATTAATTAAAATAGTCATAAAGTCATATTACTAGGTTTTAATTTGACTCAGAAAGAATTAGAAGGTGATGTTAGATTTGTTGGAACCATATTCCCATTTAGGATATTTCCAACACAAAATAACAAAAGTATGTGATGTGTACTAATGAATTAGAATAAAAGAGTGATCTAGAGCACAAAAAGTCAAAATCATCATTTTAACTTGAAATGAATTGATCAAAGTTAGCAATCACATAAAATGCATTTCCCCATTTAGGGATATATTGGACTAAATCATCACTTGTATATAACAAGATTGAACCATTTAGTGCATTTTTATTGATTTTTGCCTAAATTGAGCATTTGAGTGTAATCAAAGTAAGATTGATAATTTCAATACAAATAGTGCTAGGAATTGGATGTCTACATTTTACCCCTGTTTGATAAGGTCTAGTGAGGCATTTAGGTGAAACAACATATTATCAAAGAAAATAGTTGTCAAGAAGAAATGGAAATGACCCATGATGCCCCTCGATAGGACATACTAGGATGAAAGATAAGGATGGACTCTTGAAAAGAGAGGGAAAGTGAGAGATTAACCCATGGATTAGATCACATCTAGATGAGATAACACTTATACACATGGTTACCATCAATGATCATAATATAATTAGAGGTATAATGGACCCCGAATAATGGGGAATGGGAAGGATTCAATCCAAACATATAAGTTACACACTTTAAATGCACTGAATTTGAGAGAGAAATTTTCATGCTTACATCATTGATCAATCCCAAGACAAGTTTCACACTAAAACATTGCCATCATGGGAAAAAGTGTGGAGAGATTGGAATTAGAAGAAAAGGAGAACGTGGTCTCCAAAAAGATGATAATAAGAAGTGCCTCAATAGAGTATATTTGATCTTAATAAGATAGTTGTGCTCCAATAGGGCTAATTTTAATCATTGATAAAGAATAAATAATGTTCTTATCCCCATAGGGCTCATTTATATCTGTGACTTGGTTCAAATGTGGTACCCCATTATGGGTAAATTGGAAAATAATTATCTCAAGGATATAACATAAAAAATAGGTTAAAATGAGTAGGTGAAAACATGGATGTGATGGTTTAATAGCTATGAAATCCATAAAAACTAGGAATACAATTATGCACAAAGTGATGAAAGATATGACAAGAAGAATGAAGATGGTCGAGCTAACCCAAGATACATCATGTATCCAAGTGTTACTTATATAGTCCAAATGACCTCAAGCCAATGTATTTCACACAAAATTAGGAGAGAATGGAATGAGGGATGATGAAAACTACCCAATAGTTGATTAGACTCATGATGTATGCGAAGAGATGAACATCTAAGCATAGAGTTAGGTGCTAAACCTATTAAGCCTAGTTTATGCATAGTGATCTTAAGATCTACTTATTAGAGCTATGTTGACATTTAGACTTAAATCTAGAGCATAAAGTGCTTGCTATAGCAAAAAAAATTAGGCACCATAATTATGAAGAAATTATAATGACATTTCATTTCAATTGCATGGAGCTAGTTCAAATGTGAATACCTATAACTAAGGATAATGCTAAATAATGACCAAAAGCATAGTAATAGGTATTTACATTTTAAAAAATAAGTAAAGACAAAGAAGAAGATAAACATAAATGAACTTAACTTAAATCAAGATATGAACAATTAGGATTTAATTAAGAACAAGAATGTTTAAAAACAAAACAAGAATTACTTAGTAATATGAGATTAATATATAAATAATCAAGATCCATGGGGACCATCAAGGTGTTCTTGAAAACAAAAGAGAAGTAAAATCAAACAAGGAAACATAAGACAAAGGTGAGACAAGAAGTAAGGAAATGAGAAAAGGAAAATTAATGAAGATCCATGAAAGCATAATAAAACACCAAGAAAAAATAATAAAACACCAAGAAATATCAAATAAACACACACAAACAAAAACCAAGTTAGTGAAATTTAAAAATAGTTGTTCATGCACATGTGGTAGAGGTGTTACTTTCCACCATAATGTAACAAATAACAAGGACACAAAATTTGTTCCCTAATTAAAGAGGAACAATGGTAGAAGAAATGGGGAAGAGAAGAAAAAAGAAGGGGTTGGCTGAGCTGATTCTAGATGTACAAGATATGTGGGCATTGCCTACATAGTTATATGGATACACGTTCTAACCTAAAATTCAAGCCCAATGTATTTCTCCTAGGAAGTGTGATAGAAGAAATGATGATGATTAGAAACATATGATTAATGTTGTAGAAGAAAATGGAAGACTTGATAAATGAGATTGGTCTTAAAAAATGGTAAGTTGGTGAGATGAGATGAATTGAAAAATGGCAAGCCAACAAAACTAAATTTGCTTGCAAAATGGCAAGAGCATGACATTGTGAGATGAGGGAAAATGATATTGCAAAATGGCAAGTGTGTGGGTCAAGATGACTTGTACAATAGAAAGTTAGTAGGATAAAATGCTTGTAAAATGGTAAGAGAGTGAGGATCAGAATATATAAAAGTGTAAGATAATGTTTTTGTTTATTTTTGGGTCATTTATAATGTTTTTGGTGTTTTTGGGATAAAATATGTATAAAGGGGACCAACTAGTCAAGGATATGCTCATCTAAGAGCAGAAGTTCCAATAAATAGCTAAGCTAGCTACAACACATGTTCATAAATCAGTGAGAGAAAAGATCTTGAAAAGACAACAATGTTCACCAAAGAGTAGAAAATGTAATATAGAACAAGTGTAGCATGAAATAAATCTGAAGAACCATCCAGTAGGAAAAATATCTTGAGATAAAAGGTTTCATTACTCACTTTTTTTTAGAAGCTAGAAAATACTATTCTGGCTGAAATAATTTGTGGAAATGGCATTGAAGGTGTTCATAATGATGATGAGGCATAATCAGGATCATAATTGGTCAAGGGACAAAAGTGTCTAGTTTACAACAAGCCCAAGACATAACAAAGAATATGGTTCTCAAAGAGAACTATCCAAAGAATAGGGTCCAATATAGGGATGGTCCAGGGTGGGATAAAGAATGAGGTTCTTGAGGAGAATAGTCTAAAGAATATGGTTCTCAAAGAGAATAACATAGGGTAGGATAAAATGTGTTCAGAGTACCAATGGTCTAAAATATTTAACTATGAATAATTGTCTTGATATTAGACAATGGTTCAAATTTATTCATGCATATAAGCTCTTAAGGTGTATGATGTTGATAGGCTCTAGAAGTTATTCACCATTGGGTTTATCTAGTTGATATTCCCCTGGTCCATAGTTCACCATGATAACAAATGGTCCCAACCAATTAGGTTGAAACTTACATTTTTTCTTACATTTATCATTCATGTTCTTTTGGTTCTCTTTTAAGAATAAATCACCAATTTCAAACTCCCAAGGGAGAATGTGCTTGTTGTAGCTTCTCCATAATCTATTCTGATAGGCCTTCAAGTTTTCTAGTATAGCCAAATGCTTACCATCTATAATTTCTAGTTCTTACAATCTTAAGACTCTATAGTCCTCATCATCTTCAATGTGGTTTAGCAATAATCTTAATGATGATAGCTTGATCTCAATTAGTATAATAGATTAAATGTGATAGACAAGGGAGTATGGAATGGTTCTTATTTAGATTCAACGACTAGTTTTGTAAGCCTAGAGGGAAGGAAATATTTGTAAGTGCTAATTATAGCCAACATCATTGATAATATTCTTTCAAATGGCTATAATGGTCTTGTTCAACACCTCATCTTATCCAATGCCTTATGGGTTATATGGAGTTGATTTCTTGTACTTGATCTTGAATTTTTCAAAAAGATATTTTACATCTTGATTTACAAAGGATCTACCATTATCAGATATAAGGCAAGCTAGGATGCTATATTGATAGATGATATGGTAATGGATGAATTTGGCTATCTAATTCCTAGTGACATAAGTGAGAGGAATGGCTCAATTCTCTTAGTAAAATCCTCATTAGTAGTTAGGATGTGTTTATGGCCATCTAAATATGTCAGGTTTATTTTCCTGATGAGATCAAGGCCTCATGTTGAGAATGGCCATGGTGTTTTGATCAGTTATAGTGGTAATTAAGGCATGTGTATCAAATTTAAATGTTACTAATAAAGAATACACTTCTTTACATAATTTTAAGCATCAATCTCCATTTTTGGCCAATAATAGCCTATTCTAAGGAGCATCATTGCTAAGACTACACCATTAGTGTGGGATCCACACATTCCTTCATGAACCTCCCTCAACACTAGCTTGGATTATACCAAAGATAAACAATGAATTAGCATTCCATCATATCCTTTGCAATAAAACATGTTTCTAAGGAGGGTCTAACATGATAAGGAAAATTTTCTATCTATTATTGGATAGGTTGGCTAGTAAAATGTGATCATAGAAGTAGTTATATAAATATTGAAACCATGGTAATTCAAGTGGGGGATTGGGACCAAAAATGGTGCATACCCTTTTTGAATTTGGTATAATATATTCATGCTAAAGAAGATTTTCAATCATAAATTTATATTCTTTAGCACCATCATCAATTTGTATCATGGATCCAATTATTGCCATTACATCAGAAGATCTATTATTGGCTCTTGGAACTTGTTCAAAATACAGGGATTTAAAATGACCATTGAGGTTATCAACAATTTGCTTGTAAGGAAAAACCTTGTCATAAATAGTTTGATACTGATCAATGGTCTAATTAATGATCAATTATGAATCACCATAAACTTTTAAACTTTGAATATTCTACTGTATGAGAAGGTAAAGACCTATAATCAATGCCTCATACTTGGCCATATTGTTCATATAATGAAATTGTATATGAAATGCTTAGGGAATCAGATCCCCTTAGGGTGTAATTAATAATATTACAAATCTAGATCCATTAGATGTAAATATCCATTAGAATATAGCTTCCATTATTTAGGTTCCTATGATGCTTACTCTATTACCATAATAGAATCATCTAGAAAGTTAAATTTAAGCAGTTGAGTGTCTGTAATAGGGGATTCTACAAGTTGATCAATAATAACTTGCCCTTTGATTGATTTATAATTTTGATACTCAATTTCAAATTCACTTAGGATAATAACCCACTTAGCTTTGCATCTTTGAATAGATACTTTAGATAATAATAATTTGAGAGGATCCACCTTGGTGATGATAATATTTTTGTTTCTTATCATATAGTGTCACAATTTTTTAGTAACAAACACCATAGCTAAACATGCCTTCTCAATAGGCATATAATTATGTTCATAAGCCACCAAAGTGTGGCTTTAGTAATAAACTTTATGTTATTTACCTTGATCATCATGTTAGGCCAAAAGTTCTCCTAGTGCATGCTCTGTTATTGATATGTAAAGAAGTAGTGGTCATCCAGGTATTGGTAGTCTCAAGACTCATGGATTGTTCAAATATATCTTTAGTTTCACAAATTCTATCTCAAAATTTTCATCCCATTGAAACATTACCCCCTTATTCAAGAGGTGGGTAAATGAGTGGCACTTATCTACTAGTTGAAAAATGAACCTACGTATAGATTGGATCTTTCCTTATAGGATTCATAGTTGTTTAAGATTGTTTGGTGGAGGAATTTCCACAATGGCCTTGACCTTGGTAGGGTTGAATTTGATCCCTCTTTATGATAAAATAAAACCTATTAATTTCTTTAAAGTGACTCTAAAGACACACTTCTTAGGATTTAGGCAGACTTTATATTCATGAAGCCTTTCAAATATTCTTCATGGTGTCCAACTCTTGTTCTTGATTTTTATAGTATGTCATCAACATAGTCATAAATAATATCATGAATCATGTCATGGAAGATGATAGTCATGTCACACTGATATGTGGCTCCAATATTATTCAATCCAAATGGCATGAATTGGTAATATAATGTTCCCCATGGAGTGGTGAGCATAGTCTTGTGTTGATCTTTTTGGGCTATCTTTATCTAATTGTATCTAGAAAATCCATCCATTAAGGAAATCATCTCATACCTAGAAGTTGAGTCAATGATCATGTCAATGTTGGGCAGAGGAAAGTCATATTTGGGGAATGCTTTGTTGATATCTCTAAAATCAATACAAATACGTATACGCAGTGTATTTTTATTCATTAGGGACTATGTTTAAAATCCATTAAAAATAATCTAGTGGTCTAATAAAACATGTTCCTAGAAAATTTTAAAGTTTTAATTTAACTAACAAGGAGATGCGTGGATGCATCTTCCTCAATTTTTACATTATTGGTTTGGCATTGGGATGGACAACAAGGTGATGCATTACTAAATCTAGATCTAAGCCTGACATGTCAAATTAGGCCCATACAAATATGTCAATATAAACCATCAAGAGGGATATAATATGTTCACATTTTTCTTTAGTAAGGGAAGCTCCAAGATAAACAATTTTGGGATCCTCATAAGTTCCCAAATTCACTTATGTTGTGTTTTCCATAAGGAATTTGGATCCATATTTTAAAATTATAGGTAAGGTATGATTGTGATCAACTTCTTCTACTACATCTTATTGTTGTTCCTCCTATAGTTCTAGATAGTGTGATGAGCTAGAATCTACCATCTTAGGTAAAGGCCAAGTAGCAAAAACCTCTAGAAACTTAAGAGCAAGATGCTCAAACATTTTTTTTTGTTCTGAAGAGATGCTTGTACTAGTAATAGAGCTTGGGATAGATGGATCTTCTATGTCCTGAGGGGAGGAGTAAACTTTCCCACTTTAGAGCACTTGAATTAGGTTTTCACTCAAAGGTTCATATTTTTCTTTAATTTTTCCCTAATCAATGAGTACCTCAAATATGTTTTCACACAAAAATCTCTATGTTTCATTTCTATTGTGACTAAAAAAGTTTACCTGCCCTCAAAATTAGGAAAAAGGATCCAATGAAAAATTAAATCCTTGTTTGTGATCACCAATGGGAAATCCATCTCTTAGTCCCATGTATTCCACAATTGATTCTTCATTTTTAAACTCATCAAGCTATATGACAAAATTTTGTTGGTCCCAATTAATGATTTTAGGATGGCAAAGGCATATGGAAAAATGAGGGTTTATTTTAGGATGGGAAGCTCCAATAAAGGTATGAGTTTCTACTTATTTTAGGGGAATCTCCAATGCTGGGATGAGTTCTTACTTTAGGACAAGAATCTCCAATAGTTAAGGTCAAAATTCCATTAGAATCAAATAGGTCCATGTTAACAAGCTCATCAAAAAGGATATAATGGGGTTCCGTGTCACTACCAGAAGTCTCATTGCTAGTCAATTTATAAGAATCACTATTGAAAGTTATGAGGTCACCCCTAGGCATTATAAATTTGAGACCATGATTCAAACTAGGTACTCTAGTTGATAAGGGTTCCAGGATTCCTTGCCCTCATGGACCAAGGCCTTTTCCTATATAATCAAGATGATCCATGATCCAATCAGGGATAGGATACTTTAGAATTTGAAATCAATTAGCAAGACCTTTAGAATATAACTAGTCTCCCTCAGTAAAAGTCTCTCAATCTTTCTTTGGCACAATAGTAGGTTGAAAACCAAGGTGGTTTTCATTATTTCTTCTATTACCAAATCATTATGGATTTTTTAGGATTATTTGAAGGTTTAGGCTTAGCAAATGTTTTTGGAGTTTTAGGTAACTTTGAAATATGTAAGTCATCCTTAACTCTACAAAGGGGGATAGTTAAACAAATAAAACATAACGTTCACAGGATAACTCTACTCAAGTTAATGTAAAGTTAATTATAAGTAATGAGTAAAACATTCAACCTATTACTTTTTTCAATACATATGTAACAAAATAAAATAGTAAGAGTTAGGAATACTTACTTTGAATTGAATTTGTCATGCCTCAATCTCTCCCTTAGCCAATTGTGATTTATAAGAGGTTTTTGTGGCTTTGTAAGGATCACACTATATAAATCATCTATAGCTTAAAATACTCCTACTTTATATCCAAGACTTTCCCATAAGACAATATATCTTTCTTCAAAGACAAAAACTGAAGAAACTTATCAAGTGTAGAATTTGTAGAATTACGAGTTGTAACAATACCAAAATGAATGTTCCTATCTATTAAAATTGAAGTTATGGTGGTATTTATAGCTAAGGATTGACCCTAAACCCTCCCAAAAGTTTATCCAAAAAAATTGACCAACTCAATTTTATTAGTTGAGAAAAGTAATCTTTAGGTTTCAAACTTGATCAGTCAAGTTGAATTAGTTCTATAACATGTGGCTTAAACTTTGCGAAAATATCAACTAGGTTGACTTAGTATAAAAATGAATAAAAAATGTGTTTTCTGAATAAAGGACTATTTCTAAAGGGGAAATACTTAGGGAATTGAATAAACATGACTTGTAGTGGTTTCAAGTAATAGTATAGCGACC
>JARHVA010005751.1:127500-140000 GCA_037957365.1 Torreya grandis
CTCATAATTGAGATAACATTATTTCAAATATATGGAAAGAGTTTTCATATCCATGTTATTAATGTTGTTATAAATGAACATTTAAACCAAAATATTGGTTCCTCATTCCATTATTCTTGCAAATTTTGGGGCATGTTTTTTCTTTGTCTTTTTATTTTTCTACATTATCACTATGTTGCATAAGATATGATATATGGCAGATTATTTATCTAGTCAAAATAAGTATCCATATTTGGATCTTCAATATTTTACATGAATTTCCAAACAATTAAGAAAATCCTCTTGGTATGTAAGAATTATGGTTCTCTTACAAAATTTGGATATTGATATAGAAAATTTTCATATTCTTGGGTTTTATATTAATACTCTTTATCTCACTTAAAATTAAATAAAAAAAGTGAATGTTTTGAATTAATTGGTGGAGTTAATATCAGTTTTATTTCACTCTAAAATTGAAACCATGTATCAAAAAAAAATGTCACGTAATTACTAGTTGTCAAACTAGTTGTGTTTTAAGTGAAATTGTTGATCACAAAATGTATTGAATAGTTTAAAACATGAAAACATATTCTTAATGGTCTAAAATATTGTATAATTTCAATAATATCATATATAAATATTATCAATTTAAATCAATGCACCACACTTATATTATTTGCAACTTTGTTAAATAATTAAGACTTCAAACAAGTCTTTTACAAGATAAATATCATGACAAGTTATTTCAAGAATATCATAAAGTAAAAACAAAATAAATAAGTTAATTTGAAAACTAAGTATTTTATATAATTATACGTTTAAAATTATATTATTATATAAATTTAATAAGGCTAAATATAAATTCAAGAGACAACTAAGTGTACCAATAACACTAACTAATAGTCTTTTAGTCATCATGCAAGAAACCACTATCAGTTGAATACCAAAAGTTATATTAAGAAAAAAATTTCATCCCAAATTATATAATAATAATATACTTTAATATACTTTAGTTTAAATTTATAATTATTATAAGTGTGCCAGACCACTTTGGAACTCATTTGAGTATTTAGATAGTGAACTACAGTTAACTAATAGTTCCATTTTTTTATAAAATCAATAAAAAGTGTCCAAAAGTGACTAAACAACTAATTAAGGTTATAAATAGATTAAATAAAACTATAAAATAAAAATAAAATAAAATATACTAAGTCTAAAAACAAAACTCAAGTGCCCATATCAAAATCATACTCGTCATTCCCCCCTTCAATGTACATAGGTGAGACGCATGTCATATCCTTTAGTATTTAGTGAATCTTCATTATAATTATAACCCATATTACTTGGTGAAAACTGATGTAAGGGCCATATATTTAGTTTCAATATAGGATAATTTAATTTTATCTTGTTTCATTGAAGACTAAGAAATAAACCCACTTCACAATGTGAAGTAATAACTTGAAGTGGACATCCTATCATCAAGAGATCCTCTCTAGTATGAATATATGTATTGAGTGAGACATAAAGACCCTAATGGTTTAAAATTAATATCGTGATTATAATTACCTCTTACATATCTAAAAATTCTCTTTGTTTCTTGTAAAATATTGAATTACAGTTTGTCCATAACTATAAAAATGTTTATTCCTAAAGTATAGATTAAGAGATATAATAGGGAACAAGGATGATAAATTATCTCTATAATATACCAATTAAATGAAATCTTAGATAAAAATATTATGAATTTAAATACTAATATATGATAAAAATAGTAAGTAAAACCGATGATTGATATTGAAAATAAATAGAAAATAAAGGTACTTAAAAATATTACAATGAGCATGTAGATCTGATATCAAACAAGATAGAAATAGATTGGATATCAATTCTGGATCAGTCATCATATTCTATAAATTTTAATTTCATGTCTTTAAATACTTACATCAACCTCAGATGGTTGTATCGATCCTTCTATCTTACCTTGATGTAAATGTTCAGTATGAAATACCTACTGGATTTGATGTGACCACCTTAGATATTCTAGGTTATATGTTGCCTTCGCTCTGGTGTCCTAAGTTATGGATCATGGGATATCATTCCTTATCAAATATCAAAACTCTAGCTCTTTATCTTCATAGTGACTTTTGAAAAAATGGGTTAGTGTGCTCATGGTGTCTAGCTAACTCCAAAGACCCATCTATTAGTGGGTACTTCCTACACATAAACTACTCTAGAGAGAGCCTTAGATTGATATATTTCTACCCTAATGCATTATATTATGTGTTCAAAAGGGTGTAATATGTAGAAATTAACTACAATAGTGACTTAATGTATATACATAATATTTTCAAACTTTTATCAATTATTAATGCTTTCTATCTTATAGGAACCCATCGAGTCTCAATATCTTTGAGTGCACACCTTAAAGGGTACATTAAGAAAGGGGTGGGAAAACTATTGGTGCTTCATAGAATTGTTGTCCCTATACTACCACTTGCTATCAATCTAACCATATCCTAAAAATATTTCCCTAAGCTTGTATTTTCTTTTGCACCCTCCTCTAGTCATTTTCTACCTTCATTAGCCCTTCCCTATCCTAAATTCCTTTTCGATGGTTTATGATATAATATCAGCCCCATCTACCCTATACTATAATTAATAAAAATTATTTAGGGTCTATGTCATCCCTTAGCCGACCTAGACTAGGACCTAATTTGATTTTATCAATAAAAATATAGTGTCAATTGAGCCAACCCTATTGGCTAAACTTTTGGAAAGTAATATGGATATATTAAACTATATAAACACATCCATTTAAAAATTAATAGAGAGACATCAAGAGTTAATTATGAATTTTCACTTATTTATAATATGCTCTTTTGCCATTCTACTTGAGGTATCTTAGCATAGGGTTTCTACTTGGAGAAGAATATTGTCTTCTGGAAAAATCTTGGATGCTTAGTCCTTTATTAAAGATATTTACAAACCAAAATAGCCTCTTGTGAATCACCTTTGGCCAATGGAGAGATTGAGTCTTGATGGGTTTATTTTCAAGGTAAGTATCCTTAACTTTGCTCCTATTTTTTAGTAGATAGAAGTAGAGTAAGTAATAGCTTTTGAATATATTGCTCTCTCCATGAATCAGGGTTTTACCTATACATAGCTTAAATAGGATTATCTTATGCATGTTTACTAACCCCCATTTATTCCAAAATATTTTGTGTTCACTATATTATAATTTACTTTGATTTTACTATTCATACATTAGTGAATATTAAAACATATGACATAGGTTTATTGCATAGTTTTACTTGACTAAAAGATTTTGAACTCTCCCTAGTGATTTTATTATGGTAGGAAATACCTTGGATAAGTTTAAAAAATCCATCTTGGTCATGACCTTGAATATATAATGTATCAACAATTAGAAGCATAATTAAGATTTATGTTCCCTGAGCTAAGATTGATTTATAGATTAGTTACTTTTCCCTTTGCATACATTTTTGTGAACCTTACCTGAATCTAACCATTATAGGTTTTCTTTCACACCATTAATGTTATCATTATTCTATATTTTTAAATATTTTTAGTACTATATCAAACCAATCAGTATAGTTATAACTTTTTGTGCATAGGTTTAACACATAACCACTTCAAAATGACTATGTTCTATCTGTGCAAGTTTTCATCAATTATAGGGAACTAGATCGAGCATTTCAACACAGTATTTTTATTCAGTTCTAGATTAGTATATATTATCAAATAGGTCAAATTTTTCTATTATTTTTTTCTATCAACATGGAAGTCAATAAACATTATGAACATATCAATTCTATTCATTATTTCTTCTTTAACATATAGGATTTTGCATAACTTGGTCGAACTGGTTGACTTGATTGGCTAAATTTGAAAGAAAAATTAATAATTATAGCATAAAAAATCTCAATATAAATCATCTTCAATCCCACCAAGGTTCCTTTATTTTATCTCTTTGTCATTTTAGTTCTTCCTTTAGTTCTATTTTTCAAAATTTGGCAGTCTTCAAAACTATAACCCTACAACTAACTAGGTCAACCTGTTCGACTTAGTTCTATAGTCTACTTTCTGTCTTAGAGACAGTTGATTTATTAACTCTATTTTTAAAGACCTTACTTCTGTAAAAAAACATTGAGATAATCAACTCTATTCTATACTATTTGCATACAGTGTTCCCTAAATTGACATTGTAATATTATTAATCAAAGAATTAACATCTATTTGCTAGTAATCAATTTTCATTTCCTTTCTAGTTGTTTGCATGCTTAGAGTACATCAAATAGTCTAAATAGGTGGTTTTTCAAAATACCATTTTAGTTACACTATTTTACTTTTTTTAACACACTACCAAATCAATTAATATTAAAAAATTATTAAACATTTGTCTTCTTAAGGCCTACCTACTTGGATTTCATCACCAAAGGGGAAGCAACTTGGTTTTATAGCCATGTATAAATATGAGGTTAATGATATATATTGGTAAATCAACTAACACCCTTATCATTATGGAATTGTGAAGTGAGGTGGTAGAACACAATACCAAGCTAGTACAATTACCAATATAGATCTATTTCAGCCCAAACATTTTAAAACGAACCTTAGATTGATTTCTAGTCCCCTATTTCAGTCAAATTTCCTATCACACTAAAATTACACTCTATTATAATATAATAACACTTAAAGTGACCAATTATTTAGCATTTACTTTTTAGTTTATTGCTTGCTCTTTAATTATTATGTGTTGTATTTTAAAACTTACATTGGCTAGCATTGATGTAAGGTTTGTGCTATGTGATCTAATTGAATCAACCACATTGGTCTAATTGTTTGTGCGTTTAGTTTCATTCTTTCTTTAAATTATATTTCAAAATTTTCCTTGTTTTAAAACACTTTCATCTTGATCGATACAATATTTTATAGACTATTTTTACATTTTTATTTATAGTACAAAATCAACTTGCACAATTATGTATTCCTATCTCTTTGTTTTATTCCCTATCCAAAAATACATTGTTGACCCATACAACTGTGTATTCTTTTCATTCTATATCTAAGTATTATTTTGTTGATCTAATCGATTCTATACCAATTGGTTGATTCTAGTTTTGTCTAACTAAATCTATCCCTAATTTTTATTCTTCTTCTCTAGTCTCTATCTCTTTCATCAATCATCATGAAATACCCTATCATAATATTCTTGGACAACCTAAATCCATTTAGACACTATATGGATTGCTCTTTTCTTCTTATTTTTTCTTCCTAGTTTTAGCTTTTGGGGAATCTCACGATGCTCATCCACATTTTACCTTACCTTTGGGGCATCTTATAATGCCCATCCCTATAGCCAATTACTTATTGGTAAATATTACTATGTCCACTCTTATTCTACATTTCATAATACTAAACTATTTCAAATTGAAGAAAACTTCTGATACATATAGGCTTGTCTTTCACATACTCATCCTTGATATAATATTTTTCCTAAATCTTTCCATTCTTATCATGTTTTATATATGCTATCCTTCTAACTCTTTTTTCAAGATATCTACATGGATCTCACCCTCTGGAGTAGTCTTTCTTTCCACAAACTTTAGTTCTTTATTTTGGGTCCTTTTGTTTCTCTTTTATCATGAGTTGCGTTGTAAAAATTTGGATACGACTCAATCTTCCTCTTGATTTTTTTTCTCATTATTTATATAATTTATAATAATATTTTCACCCCTTGGGTTTTTTGGGTTAGTTTCAGTGTTAGACCATGGATAGGACATGTCCTTCCTCATAAATACCATCTTACTCATTCATTTTCACATTCCTTGTGCACCCTCTTGGGTTTCTCTTTTATGAATTGCAGTGTAAGACCATGGATAGGACTAAGCCTTCCTCATAAAATCACCATCTTTAAATTCAATGTTCCTTCTCTAGAATGTGTTCAACAATGGTTATAAGTTTTTGATCCCTTGTTCTCAGCTTTAGTTTTTGTTTCTTTTGTAGATAAAATTTGCACATCATAGTGTTAACATGTTTTCCTACACTTCCCTTATTCTTATAATAAATAATCACATTTTACTATCATTATATCCTTTTTCACTCTTTGTAACATTTTTTTTATGATTTGAAGTAATTAAAATTATTTCATGTTTCATTCTTATTTATTTCATTTCATTTCATTCTATTTTAATAAACCAAGGTTGAAGTCAAGGTCACACTTTTATTTCACATGAATTAATGCGACTATTAGACACCATGCTCTATAAGTTCTCTTTATTAGCAACCAATTCCAAAGTCTTCAAATGATAGTAATCTTTAGCACCCATTTTGGTTCTTTGAATCTGTATGGAGGAGGGATAGAAAAATCCATAAAAAAAAAGTTAAAATTCATATCATTTGAAATAAAAGTAAATGATACCAAAGGCAACATACAAAGTCAAAAGTTAAATTCGACCAAAATACATGATTATTAACACGTATCCTATCTCCCATTGAAGTTTAAAATCCATAGTTAGCATCAAGATAGAGCTAAGGTCCATTGAGGTATGGTAGAACAATAGATTGGAATAAGAGAATTCAAAAAACTTTATGATGCTACCTAATTTATCACACAAGTACTCAATATTTATAGTAGACTAATGGATTTGTAAAGGATATTGAGGAATGGAGAACACATTGTGGGAAGGTAAGTCCATTTTAATTTTCATGCATATAACCTTAATGGGATGATCTACATAATTCATTTGTTGACCTAATATTTGTGTGTCTAGTAGGATTTATTTAGCATCCTTAATGTTGAAAGTCATCTTGTTTCAACAAACCTAATTTGATTATTTTTACTTTGATAGAGAGTTTTTCTACCTTGTTTTTTCCTTCATTCTTCCCTTTACCCATTTCATTTCCCCCTTGATAGGAAAGTGTGATTCTAAATATATTTTTCCACTTTTATATTTCCTCTTATTCACACTATTAAAACATGTTAGCACTACTTTGTTTTAGATTTATCTATATTTAGAATCAAAATAATATGCTTGAGTAACTAGGGATTATTTTATTTATACTATGCCTATACATTTCTATATTTATTTTGCTTTATTTTAAAATTTTCCATTTTTATACTACCCTTTTTGTGGACGCTTGAGTAAATTTCTACTTTTATGTTTTTTTTCCATTGTTGAGTGAGGTTGGATTGTTACTTCTCACTCACCAATGTTTTTTTTTCTCTTTCACGCACTTTTTTTATTGATGATTGAGTAAGGATTGTTACTACTCACTGATCAAAGTTATTTTATCATTTTAATTCCCATATTTATTTAAGTAAAGATTGTTAATTATTTCAAATTGATGTTTGAGTACCATTTTTGGCATGTATCCTTAGTTTAATTTGGTGAGTTTGCATTTCTTACTTAAGGTTTTCTTGTTTGAGTTTTTTTATATTTAGTAACCTTAGCTTTTTAGTTATCCAATTTACTCTAAATTTTGGCTTGGTAATTTGGTAATAACTTAGTATTTGTCACCCCAACTTACCAAATTTCTAAGCATGTCTCATCCACATAGCATCAACTATCTTGGCTTTCTTGCATTTGTTTGTTTTTTTTCATTAGTTTTGTATCCTTGGGTTTATCAAAAGTAGTTTCTGTGCCCTCCGTGATCAAAACTACAAATGCAATAGATAACCATATAATGATAAAGGTAAGTCAGGGTACATATATATTATATTTACTTTTTTTAGTCATTTAATTTCAATTATTTTATACTTTAAAATACCATAATTTTTTAGCTTCAGCGTTGTGTGTTTCTATGTTATTTCTCAAAACACCATCCCCTATTGAACTTAAGTGTCACATGATGATATTAAATTGGATAATATATGTACACATAATATTTTCAAAATTTTATCAATTAATTATGATTTATTTCTTGTAGGGCCCATTCAGTCTTAATCTCTATGAGTGCATGCCTTAAAGGATGCATTGAGAAAGGGGTGGGAAGACCATTGGTGGTTTGCAGGATTTTCATCCCTATAATACCACTTGATATCAATCCAATAATATACTAAAAACATTACCCAAAGATATGCCTATTCTTTAGTGCCCTCCTCTAGTTATTTTCTGCCTTTATTATCTCTTGTATAGGATCAATTCCCTTTTAATGGTTTAAGATACAATATTGACCCCATCAAACCTATACTCTAATTGAAAAAAATCATTTAGGGTATGACCTAGACTAGGACCTAATTTGCTTTTTTAGTAATGATATGGGTTTGATTGGGTTGACACTATCAGCTAAACTTTTGGAAAGGACTAGGGTTAGATCCAACTATATAAACACGTTCATTTCACCATTTTTAGAGAGACACTAAAATTCAATTATTTATTTACACTTATTTACAATATGATCTCCTACCATTATACTTAAAGAGTCTTAGCTTAGGGTTTATACTTGGAGAAAAATATTTTATCATAGAAAAGTCTTGGATGCCTTGGCCTTTCTTAGTGATCCTTACAAACCATAACAACCTCTTATGAAACACCTTTGGCCAAGGGAGAGATTGAGTCTTGACGTTGTTGTCTTCAAGGTAAGTATATCCAACTTTTCACCTCTATTTTAATATATATAAGTAACATAATTAATTTATTTTAAATATATTTCTCTCTCCATGCATTAGGGTTTTACCTATACATAACTTAAATAGAATTATCTTATGCATGTTTACTTTTATGTTTACTAACCCCCATTGTACCACAAGCTTTGGTGTGTACTAGATTATAGCTTACTTTGATTTTGTTATTTATACATTAGTGAATATGAAAATATAACACCTAGTTAAGTTTATTGTATAGTTTTTCTTGACTAGAGGCTTTAGAACCCTCCCTAGTGATTTTTGTTGAATTTGATAAACCAACCTCACATATCCTAATGAACACCTACAAGTAAATAACATGTCACATAAAGGAGATCAAGAGACACAATAATGAATCTCTACAATAAAATGTAAAATAACAAGAATTTATAACTACAATAAAATCAATCCTTATAAAAAGAGATTGAAACCTTAAAAATGAGAAACCTAGGATTAATATTAAATTATTAAAGCGCCCAAGTTTAGCTTAAGTGAAATAAAGTAAAGGTGACTTAATAAATTAATCTATATGATTAAATTAATTAAGTAAATAATCTATTACTCCAACAAACCCCCATTAAGATGAACTTAGGGAGAAGCTAAAAAACTAAGGATAAAATGCATGAAAGCAATGATGGGTCCCAAAAACTAGGCCTGATGAGGTACCCATGTATAAAAGAGTCTCTCACAAATAGAGAAAAAGAGAAAACCACATGGAAGAAACTCCTCTCTAAAAGAGAGAACAAACCTCTTGACACGAGAGAGAGAAAAAGTAAAGGTCTAATAAGCGTCTACAAAAGATGTCCCAAAAGAAAAGGAACATGAAGAACTCCATTGAAGCATGAAGAAGTTGTAAACACTATTGAATACTGACTGCTATAGTGCTAAAAGAAGAACCTACTCCAAAAAGAGATGAAGATTAGGATCAAGAAGATAAGAATCTATACGAGTGCCCCTAATGACACTATTCGAATCAGATGTCAAACAAAGGCAAAACATATAGAACTCAAAGATATAAATGACACATGTACCAAAATTTTGAAGAACTGATCAAGCTAAAATAGGTCACCTCCATAAAAGGAATGCAAGAGTGTCCATATGGTAAATACTCCATCTCACCAAAATGCATGGATAATCAACCATTGATGTATCATTGCATCTACCTAATACATAGTAAAAAATAATAGATACATAACTCAATCCAATTCAAAACCAAGGAATCATTAGCACCAATAGTAGAAACCCTACCATAATGTGGACAAAGGAGAGCCATGATAGGTACACTAAAACTATGTGAAAGTAATAAGTTTATATAGAATAAATAAGAACATCTAAACATGAAAACATGAAAATACCTTCAAATAAAATGGTGTGCAAACCAAGGCACAAGTTCATGACAAAGGTGTGATGGAAAAACAAAAACAAAACTTCAACACCCCATGGCACTTTATATCATAGTACAAGTACAATAAGGATCAAAATTATGTCCAATATCTCAAGAATACATGTACAATGCTGAGGGACTTTATTTAAATGCATTTACATATAATAAGTATTTCTAATGGAAGCTCACAATGTCTAAAAAGCACCACATATAGCAAAAACCATGATATCTCCTAAAATTAATTAGATCAGAGATAAAAAAATTGAAATATGTATTAATGTTGATAAATGAAACCCAACAAAATAAACAAAAATTATCCAGGTACCAAAATGTCCAAAATTTCAAATAGAAGCCATAAAATTGAAAAATTAAATAAATAATACCAAATAAATTTTATGATGAAAAAATTTACCAGGCCTTACAGCCTAGAAATGGAAAAAATTTGCCTCCCAGAGTCATTGTGTCTAATTTTTATAATTTTATAATTGATTTTAGGGGTTTTGGGCATTATAAACATGATGGTGAGGTCCGTTTGGGCTGAAAATGCTCCAAAATTTTAGGTACCCTCTGGATCTAAAATCCTCTCAAACTTCAAGCCTTCATAGATCGGGCACCGCATAACCAAAATTGATGAAACAAAGGTCAATCTTAACTATTTAGAACCTTATGGATGTAATGGTAAGGTCCAAATTGAATCAAGATGCACTAAAATGACACTTTAAGGTAAGATCCCTCAAAAAATGAATAATAAGTTATAGATCTAGAGCTCTGATACCATGTTGAAGTTGATAAACTAACCTCACAGATCCCAATGAACACCTGCAAGCAAATAACCTATCACATAAAGGAGGTCAAGAGGCAAAATAATGGTGCTCTATAACAAAATATGAAATAAAAATAATTTATAATTAAAATAATATCAATCTTTATAAAAGGAGATCAAAACCCTAAAAATGATAACCCTAAGATTAATAATAAATTATTAAAGTGCCTAAGTTTAGATTAAGTGAAATAAAGTATAGGTGACTTAATTAATTAATTAATATGATTAAATTAATTAAGTAAATAACACATTACCACAACAATTTTATTATGGTAAGAGATCTCTTTTCTAGGTCTAGTGGATCCATTTGATCATGTGACTAAATATCTAATGTATAAATAATCAAAAGTATAATTAAGATTTATCATCCCTGAGCTAGAATTGATTTATAATACACCCAACTTATAAATTATAAAATAGGAGTTATGGTGTTCCCCCTTAGTAATTTAGACATGTAGATAGGTTGTTCATATGACTAATATATAAATAAGAGAAAATAGGGAAGTTTACGTAGTTGAATGCTTGATTAAATGATTTTGGTATTTTGCCTTTTAAGATGTTAGGTCTGTTTTAGATGAGGAATGAATGAGAATTTATCATGGATAGATATCAATAATTATAGTTAATATATCACATTAAACCATTTAGGATGACCATAGGGATACATTTCATTTCAAAATTGGATGACTTTATGGCACTAAACACCTATGTTAGAAAATGATACTTATGTTGACATAGGCATCTAACTAGGACATAAGTGCTCGAGCCATTGTAAAATAAGCACAAGTCCAAAACATGCAAAGATAAATATAAGCAGATTTATAACATTTGAAGTATGATATAAGGTTTGATTCATTATAATAACACTAGTAAAATTAAGATATAAGTAATTTGGCACATAGAGATTGTGTATGCGAGCCTTTTAGCAATAAAAAAATATAAAATTTAAGGGTATATCAATGATATGTATTTTTTTAATTATACAATATTGGGGTGTTATATCATTAAAAAATAGTGTCTACATTCCCCAACCCTTTAATCTAGTAATGACATTACTAGTTTAGAAGAAAATAAATATGTAAACTTGGATGTATATAACACACATTTATTTTGTGTGAGCCCAACATGAGTGCTTTGTTGGTTACTAACCTACAAACAAGATCACTTTACAATATATAATTAGTATAAATAACATAAAATTGAAAACATTAAAATTATTGAAATAGAAATATCAATATTTAGCAGTACACCAGTGTATCGATGTAACTACCTTGCCTTTTGGAAACTTGATTTGAAATGATGTATCATTTGAAATTTTGAAATTAAGATTAGGATAAATATAAATTTGGAAAGTGAATAAATATAAAAATATTGAAGTAAAATCCTTCCTCCAACCTTAGAGAACAAGTGAGTTGTCACTTGATAATTAAGGTAAGCTCAATTATGCATACCAAATCATAATTATAAACTATAGAATGTGATTGAAGCAAATCAACTCACACTATTAATATTATGATATTAGATGATGTAATTAAGTCCAACCTATAAAATTGGAAAGATTGAGTGATTTAATCACCTCAACCATACCAAAAAGTGAACCAACTACTGTTGTAGATTGTACCCGATGAAAATGTAATGGATAAAAACATAGTAATTAAAAATGTAGC
>JARHVA010005751.1:145000-350000 GCA_037957365.1 Torreya grandis
GTAAATAGTTGGCTTATTTTGAATTATTACATAACCTTGATTCAATAACCAGCTATCAATTAATGAGTACCTATCTCTTACAGTTTGTTTCAGCCCACAAATATCCTTCTCCAACTTATATAACTAAAAAAATTTATGCTTAACCTTAAAACCTTGTGGCTTCCCCATATACACTTTTTATTCAATATATCCATTTAAGAATGCATATTTAACATCTATTTGATAGTTTTTACATCCTTTATGAGTAGATAAAACATGCATTATTCTTATAGTATCTTGATAAACCATATGAACGTAGGTTTCTCATAGTCAACCCCATAGGTTTATGCAAATCCTTTTACAACTAGTCTAGGTTTTACATTGCCAACTATGCCATCACTTTTAACCTTTGTCTTGTAGACCCACTTTGTGCCAATTAAATATTTATTTAAATTAGGATTAAATAAATTACATTTATCATTCATCTTAATTCATTTTATCTCAAATTTTATAGCATCAATCATTTCTTTATTTTAATTAGCTTTTGCATAAATTCTAGGTTTACTAGTTATAAATGATAATACATATATAGTATTTTTATCATAAGCATCATAAATTAAGTTACCTTCTTACTTTTTATCCTTATTATCCCCTCTCATAGTTATATTACACAATTTTATTGGGTGGACGAGGATTAAATAAATGTTTGTTCTTACTTGGTGTTGATGTAGATGGTTAACTAGTCTTTTGCATAGAGTTGGTGTTATTCTCTGTTATACTATAAATATTTTTAGGAATTTATATTATTATAATACATAAACCTTATTTTCAAAAAATTACAATCTCTAGAAACAAATATGGATTTAATAGTAAGATTATATAAATTATGTCCTTTGATTTCATCACTATATCTTATGACATTATGATTGACACTCTTATGATCAATTATATAATGATTTATTTTGCTTGTGATGATTTTTCTATTATAATTTCCTTCAAATTGGATGTATTTTCCATTTCTTAATCACTCTTGGATTTTTAAAGAATAATCTAACTTGTTGAAATAATATTTATAACTTGCCACTTGATTTGAGAAACCTGAATCAAGAGACAAAAATATTTTATTAATCTATTCCCAAAAAAATTTTAAGAAAATAATATGAGCCCTCTTTAAACTCACTTTGTTCATCTTGAAAAAGTCTTCTCTTCTATTTTTTTATTAACTTGATTATTATCAACTTGCAATCTTTTATCACGTGTCCTAGTTTTTTATAGTAATGACAAATAAATTTTTTATTTATCTTACCTGTGAATTTTGCTTCATATTTTCTCTTTGAATTTTAGTTTTTATATATTTTTTATTATGATTTTTATGTATATTTAGTCTTTGAAACCCTTTTCTTAGTTTTAAGTGCTTGTTCTAAACCATGTTCTAGATCTCCTACATATAATATCATCTTATCTTCATGAGACAAGAGAGAACCCATTAATTCATCAACACTTATAGTGTTCATGTATTTACACTCTTTGATAGTAATCATAGCATGTATCCATATTTGGCTTAAACATTTTAAAATATTTCTTACTATAATACTAGTTTGTATCGTTACTTTATAAACTGTCATTCTATGTACTACATCATTTACCCTTATGCATTAATCTCTAACTCTTTTAGAATCTGATATTCTAATATTCTCAAAATTAATTTTATGGGTTCTAAATTTTGATTTTCCTACCTTATAGATCCATGATATGAAGTTTTTAATTTATTCAAATTTTCACGGGCATTATTGCATCCTACAACTATTGGATAAATATTTGGGTCTATGACACTCTAAAGATGGAAGAAAGCTTGTGCATCTCCATTTTATTTATCAATTTTTATTCTTTTTAATCTTTCACAAAGGTATTCTAATATTGAGGTGGTGTGTATCCCTAGAGAATATTTTCTAAAATATTTTCTACCAATAATTCTCTTCAAATGATCTCTCTAATACTCAAAGTTGTCACCATTGAAAACATGAATATTCATAAAATAAGAATTCACTAGAATAATCATATCTTCTAAAAATGGCCTAAAAAACCTTCTCAACCTTTCTTGAACATGGATCTAATACTAAATTAAGTATTTGAATGACTTGAAGGAGTGAAAACCAATATTATTTCACTCTAAAATTAAAACTATGTAATAACTAAATTAGCTCAAAATTACTATCTATCAAACTAGCTATGTTGTGAGTGAAATTGTTGATCAACAAATGTACTGAGTAGTTTTAAAATTAAAAAGATAATATTTTTAGTCTAAATTATTGTATACCTACAATAATATCAGAGATCAAATATATAAAAACATTCTCAATTTTAATTAATTCATGACACTTCTAATTTTCAAAATTTTGTCAAATAAATAAGGTTTAAAACAAGCCGTTTTCAAGATAACTTGCATGACAAGTTATTTCAAGAAAAGCATAAAGTAAAAATGAAATAAAGAACTTTAATTGGAAACTAAGTAATTTATAATTAGATTTATAAAATTAGACTCTAAGTAAACTTAAAGAAGACTAATGATAAATTTGAGAGACAATTAAAGGTACGAGCAATACTAACTGATAGTCTTTTGGTTATCATGCAAGAAGTCACTATTAGTTGATTACCACAAGTTATAATTGGATAAAAATAGCATCTAAAATTCCCTATAAAATATAAATCGACTTAAATATTTTTTAATTTCACTTAGTAAACACTAAAAATGCATCAAACCCCTTGGGAACTCATTTGAGTACTCAAACACTGAATTGTAATTCACTGAGTGTTCTAACTATTTTTTAAGAAATCAATGGAAAGTTTTCAAGAGTGACCAAATAGCTAATTAAGATCATAAATAAATTAACCTGACAAAACACTTTAAAAACTAAAATATACTAATTCTAAAAATAGAATTTGAGTTCCTATATTGACATCATACTCAACACAAAAGTATATTCGTAAAGAGATAATTAAATATTATTTGAAATTTACATAAATTGATCTAAAATACTCTTTGAAAATAAAACTTTTTCATCATTTTCAATTTTATTCATTCAATGAGGATCAAACTTGTGTTGCCTAGAAAATAAAGAAAACACTACCATCCTACTTAAAGTTCTCTTTAACTTAGTTTCGGGATTGCTCTCATCAACTATGGATGGAATCTTAGCATGACCTCCCACAAGATGAGCATATATGCCAATTATATATTTTTATAGACCTTGAAAGTGAAGAGAATTTTTATTTAAATGCCCTATTTACTACGAGATTCGTAGAAAACACCATTGTCATTGATCCTTGAGGATGTTCATTGAATATAAAGACCAAAGATGTTAAGTTTTGTTAATTTGTTACACAATTAAATTTTGATAGAGAGTATTAAAATTGAAGTCTTCACTTATAAATTATTCTAGGAATATCAATTCTATGTAAAAAAACAAATTTTAAGAATTATAAGGTACCACATATTTAAAGAATATAATTTTGATTCAAATTTATGAAGCAAAATACCTTTTATTGATTTCCTAATCTATTACCTTTAAGTATTAAAATAAATGATTTTCACAACTATTTTTTATTTATTTCTCATATATCTTTGTATATTTTGAAAATGCATTTGGTACTCCCTTTTATGCTCCAGATTGATGTAATTTCTTTTTGAATCTCATAGGCATCCTTGGCCCCCAGTGGACATTAACTTGTAAATTAAGCAAAAATTCAACTGCATGCAGAAATGAATGCCGTATTTATTTTTGTTAATTATGTTGCTGCAGTGCTTGTCTGGATAAATTTGACAAATTGCATACAGAGCCCCAAAAAATGGCGGTGGGTGGAGTGCAATTAACTCAACCACGAGCATATTCAAACAGTACACTGTTACTACAATTAAGCTACGTGGAAAATGAGCGCTATTTTTCAGTTGCCTGTCCATTCTGGTCTCTTCTGGTTTGAAAAAACTGAAAACAATGAAATAATACATCACCCACAGCTGTTTGTCAATGAATGCGTTTGAAACCTCAGGTATCAATAATTGTAAAACCCTGAAAATACAAATCTTTTTAATGGGAAGAATATTATTACAGTATATAAATTTCTGCAATGGAAGGTGAAGATTGAATGTACACAGGTAGGATTCATTATTCCTACAAAAAAAGCCATGTCTATTACAGGAAATTATCGTATTGGGGGATGGATATTTTACATTTGGCTCCTATTCTCGATATTCCTGATTTCGGTAACAAATACGGCAAGAATTATGAGGCGCACATTCATTGTATGAATGTCTTTTCACTGTGGTTTCATTATTTTTTGTTACTAGATTTATTAGATAGAGATCCCTTCTTTTCCTCTCTGTGTAACGTATTGTTTCTGTTTATGTAACAAAATTTCAATTTAATGGTGCAGATTGAATCTACGACGACGACGAGGTTATGCCAAACTCAGAAAGTAATCACTGTAAATGGACAAGTACCAGGCCCAACTCTATTTGTTACAAAGGAAGATACGGTTATCGTTCATGTTTATAACAGGGCACAGTATAATGCCACCGTTCACTGGTATGTCTGATGAATGTTATGAACTTGGAGTATTATGAGGAGCTTTAAATATATGTTTAGATTTTTATTTTTGTGGGAAGTTTGTATATTGGGAATGCATGATTGGTTTGCAGGCATGGAGTTAGGCAATTGGGTACACCATGGGCTGACGGACCCGAGTATATTACCCAGTGCCCAATCCAGCCTGGTGGAGAGTACACTTATAGATTCAGTATAACAGAACGAGAAGGAACTCTGTGGTGGCATGCTCATAGTTCATGGCTTCGAGCTACTGTTTATGGAGCCATTGTCATCTATCCAAAGATGGGAGCATGCTATCCCTTTAAATTACCCTTCACAGATGCTATCATCCACCTAGGTTAGGATATAAAACTTTATATCCTATTTCTTGATATCAAACGTAAATAGCCATGAAATATATATATATATATATATATATATATATATATATATATATATATATATATATATAATTCCTGGATAGATGTACACTTAAAGGTGATGTTCCAGTTTATTTCTTCAATTTTTACCGAAAATCTATGCTTTCAACTTGTATATAACATTAAGTTTGTGTGCCACTGAACAGGAGAATGGTGGAAGAGAGACCCCATCGACGTCATAAATGAAGCAATTCGGACAGGAGGTGCACCAAATATATCGGACGCGTTTACCATTAATGGACAACCAGGAGACCTATATCCGTGTTCAAGAACAAGTTAATTTTAATTTTTTTTTTAATAAATACACGAGAATCGATAACGTCCTTTATTTTTTTTTAAGAATCCATAACATCCCTTTCGTTTTCTAAAATCTACAAAAGATTCATGATATATACATTATTAATATATACATTTCTATTTATTTTTAATATAAACATCACATATGTTGGACGTGAAATATTGATCAGCCGATGAAAAATATATTAAAAATTTGCAAAATATCATATCCAAAAAGTATTACCATCTCATTCGCTGGTCTATACCTAACTGCAAACCTATTTGAGGTATAAGCAATTTCATTTATATTCCTGTACAAACATGGTTTGAGTTCTAACGGATTTCGTTTTTTAAACGAGTGCCGATACATTTCGGCTTACGGTGATACACGGATTAACCTACCTTCTGAGGATAATTAACTCCGCTGTTAACGAGGAAATGTTTTTATCTGTAGCTGACCACGAACTAAGAGTTGTTGGGGTACATGCGGCCTACACCAAGCCATACAAAACAAAATATGTTTTTATAGCTCAAGGTCAAACTACTGATGTTCTTCTCACTGCCAATAAACGCATAGGTGAATACTACATGGCTGCCCGGGCATACTCTGCTGGACAAGGAGTTCTGTTTGACAACACCACAACTACTGCTATTTTAGAATACTTTGGCAGCTTACCTTTTTCCTCTGCACCAATGCCCATTCTTCCATATTACAACGACACCCAAGCAGCCACGGACTTCTGCCAAGGTATTATCAGCCTGGGTTCCCCGGCCTTTCCGGTGGATGTCCCAAAAGTTGTGAAAGAAGATCTTTTTTTCACAATAGGCCTGGGATTATTTCCATGTCCCTCCGGACGTACCTGTGAAGGTCCTAATGGAACCAGATTAGCTGCAAGTGTCAACAATATATCCTTCGTCACACCCACTATTTCCCTTCTGCAAGCGTATTACTTTAGAGTTAATGGTGTTTTCAACACAGATTTTCCATCTGACCCGCCTGTGCAGTTCAATTATACCGGACAAAATATATCTCCGAGTCTGTATGCTTCTATGAGAGGCACAAAAGTGAAAGTGCTGGACTACAACACTACAGTGCAGTTGGTGTTTCAGGACACAAACATTGTAGTTGGAGAGAACCATCCTATGCATCTTCATGGCTACAACTTTTATGTTGTGGGATTTGGTTTTGGCAACTACAATCCTCGAACAGATCCCAGGAAATTTAATCTTGTTGATCCTCCCCTCAGAAATACAGTTGCAGTTCCAGTGAGCGGGTGGGCTGCAATAAGATTCAGGGCAGATAATCCAGGTAGCTAATTTTTTCAGCATTTTTTTTTTTCTAATTTGGGTCTACTGATGTTTTCTTATATTCTATTTTTTTTGGTTTGTGTTTGTGTTTAGGAGTATGGTTTCTGCACTGCCATATAGATACACATATGACATGGGGATTAAGCATGGCATTTATTGTGAGAGATGGGGCGGGGAAGCTGGCCAAACTGGAGGCTCCACCCAAAGATCTTCCCAAATGCTGAAAACCGTCCAAGATTAATAAAATAAGACTGCGTTGGATTCATATTATCGCTCCAAGTGAACTTGTTCGTGCAGGATTCATGTTCACCTGCATTACTTCAATAAATGATTCACAATTTTATTTTATTTTTCATCAAAAGCTTTTCAAACTCTGATGTAAGGTCAATGGGAATTTTTCTATAGGGAACAAGCTAATGTTAATGGCGACCAAAATGTTCCATTGTCAACCTCCAAAATCGATATCAGTTACTCTTATCCCTTAAAAGAAAATGTTATTTACACATCACCGTGTATGACATGGAAGTATGAGATGTTGTCAGCTAGCAGTCGAATCATGCATGAGTAAGATTAGAATTGAATTTTACCACCACCTTATCGCAGTTGACCAAAATCACGTCAAGTGTAAATTAATAAATTTTTAACTAAAATATGTTACGAATTTTACATTCCAACGCTCTATTTAGATTGTTATCACGTCTCACAACATCCATTTAAAGCACTTGAAAAGTGAAGAATATAAAACAGAACCCATCTGAATTGGCATTTCCATAGTCACAAGTTCCATTGAGGACATGAAAGAACAGAAGAAATAAGGGGTAAATAAAATCAGACTTCAAAATGTTTAGACTTGTGTTTTTTTAGGCTTGTTCTCAAAGATGCTTTTAGGGAAAAAATAGTGCCAAAATTGTTTGTTTATATATATTTTATGGGTTTGCGAATTTTGATATTATATTTATATTTATATTTATTTATAATCATGTTCGGGATTATATATAATTAACCATTCTCTGTCTTACTTTATCTTGTTTCTTTTCGAATGTAATGTCTCTACTTTCGAATGTAATACTTCATTCATTTTCAATGTAAAACAAATTATGTAGTATCCTAATTATTTATAGTTACTAAACATACTATGTGTATGGTTAAATATGATTATTTTTATACAAATAAATTAACTTGATAAAGATGATTGTAGCATAGTTGATGTGTATAGTGTTATGTTGTCTTATTTACATGATTGAAATATGAGTTTTACTAAATAAAAAGTGTGGGATATGTGATAAGTCATCAATATTGTAACAAGTATTCATGAATATAATTAGATGATGTGAGATAGGTATACAAGGTTTAAAACTATTTTATTAAATGTTTTTCCATTAGTTTAAGAATTGTTATTATTGTTTCATTTTATTGATTTTGTTTATTCATTTGATATCACTATTGAACAGGGTAAAATTTAGTGTCTAATCTTCATTAATTCATGAATATTTTGGTTTTAGAAATTAGTATTTGGTTATTTTTAGGGGGTGATGAACAACGTAGATTCATCTAAATTCTTTGTGTGTAATTTAGTTTTCTAAGTCAGCTTGCCTACTGTTTAAAATAAATTTCATACATATAAATATAGTTCACCACTTTGGCAAAAGTCAATATGAATTTATTCGCCATTATATGTTAAAAAATGTCTATACATATACTCATAATGAAAGCTTTCAATAAAATAAAAGGGATGAAGTGTTAGGTGATGGTGTTGAATGACATCATGCTACCAAGTGACACCAAAGCTATCAAATAACAATAATGCTGTCAAATGATAGTAATATTGCCAAATGACAACAATGTTGTCTCTCAAAAGTAATGTTGCCAAAAAGTGGAAACACTCCCAAACGATAGAAATGTTATCATTTAACAACAATATTTATCATTCAACATTGTTCTCAAGTGACAAAATTGTTGTCATTTGACATCACTGCTATGAAATGATAGTATTGCTACCATTTGACAACATTACTATCAAGTAATCAAATGAAAAAATTACTATGTTGTGATAACACCACTATTAGACAATAACATAGCTGTCAATCAATAACATTGCTGCCATTCACCATCAACTCTGTCGTTAAAAAACAAATAGGTGTGATCCACAAAAAAATAAGGTGCAATCCATCTGTGAATTTTTTGTATAGTCATATGTCTATTTGGCTTTTCACCCCATTATGATTCATTTGTCCATTCACCGTCTCACCTAAACACAGTCTATTAATTCTTTTATAGAATTTTGAAACACATACTTAGAGATTCACCAAAAAAAAACCTAATTTAATTTCTATATGGACCACAAAAATTTACCTTACTATTGAACTTATATCATGTGATGGTTATTAATGTTGTGCCTTAATTATGTAATTACTATTGAAATTTCTATTGTAGTTATTTAAGTTGTGACTAAATTTAATATTACCATTTAAATTCAACCTATTAGTTCCATCTCTTTGTGTACGTATTACCTATAGTCATATAAGTCATTTTCTAATATTTATAGCTGTTGAGTTTTAATAATACCTAATTTTATGTTTTGTATGTGATTGAAATTTGTAAATTGTTATTACTTAGTGTAGAAAATTGGAAAATGAAATCCTTGATGATGAATTATAAAAAATGCATGCTTAAAATGTTGAATCATAGATAATGTGAACAATTTTATGACAAGTTATAGTTTTTATCTAACCTAGTTTACCCAAATTGGTATGTTTTAATTGAATGTAATGTTTTGGGACATATGATAAGTCATCAATGTTGTATCATGATAATTTTGAAATATGAATTTAATGAATTGAGATAGACATACTTGTTTTATAGTTGTTCCATTAAATATTTCTCAATTCGCATATGTTCCATTTATAGTCTATAATTTTTAATTTTTAACAATTATTTATAACATTATTTTGAGTTATTATTATAGTGTAATCATAAATAGTTTTATAATATTTAAAAGAAATTTATTCCTGATATTATGTCTTGCTTATTGGGAAGTTGTAACTCATTATTATGTATGAAAATCTTATATCAATAAAATGCCAAGGGACCATTTAACCCTTTCTTACATGCACACATGTGCATGTACATGTGCATGCACGCGCACACACACACACACACACACACACACACACACACACACACACACACACACACACACACACACACACACACACACACACACACACACACACACACACACACACACACACAACACACACACACACACACACACACACACACACACACACACACACACACACACACACACACACACACACACACACACACACACACACACACACAGTAGACACATGAATTTGAGCAAAAGTACTTAATAATGTAAATTCTTCACATATTCTTAATCACATGAGTTGCACATAAATACATGATTCTTATTCATAATTCTCCTAAGCCATTTATCTATATGCAGGTTTGACCCTTTATTTTCCATTATCATTAGACATAAATTTTCAATTCCAAATGCTCACACTATCTAAAATAACCATCAAAATTTCTCTAGATCTAATAAGATAGGTCCATGATCTTTCTAAAAAAGTTTACCATAGGAAACATGGGCATAGTGCATTGATGTCCACTTAGGTTGGTCATGCCCCATGCCAAATAAAGGCTAGTTTACAAATTTAAAATCATCTTTTTGAGTCCCCCACATTTCATGTGGTTAAAAAAATGAAATTGAAAGACTATTAACTTATAAATATATATCAAGAGTTATTAATTTTTATAATTTATAGTCACCTTGTACAATCATATATGCTTCTAAAAATTAAGCAAATATTCCCTATTTTTTTAAATTCTTATTAATTGTCAAAGAGAATCCATAAGACAAGTCACGATCCCTCTATATCAAGTCAATATTTATCATTGTCAAGCATGTAAGTTGTAGTTATGACAAATTTGAAAAATAAAATTTGAAATGCAAACAACATGATAATGGTTACAAATCAATTCCAAACTCAACTACCCTTAATGATTGGGCAAAGGAAAGTGAAATGCATGTAATAAAATACTAAAATACAATAAATTTATACCTTAATTACAAGAATTAACCTCCAATTTAGACTAAGATATGCTCCCAAATAGATAATATTGTGATTTTTCCCTATAGACTTAGAATTTAAAGCAATGGATACTTGAAACAAAAATAGATAATAGACAAGTTGATACCATGTATCTTCAATTTCCTCATTTCCTTTTAATGGAGTATGGGCTTGTATATATAGAATTAGGAGGGATATTTTCTAAAGAATTTAAAATTCTATGGAAAGCTCAAGAGAGGGAAATGAAAATCTTATATCAATGAAATGCCAAGGGACCATTTAACCCTTTCTTACATGCACACACATGCACACATGTGTGCATGTACATGTACACGTGCATGCGCGTACACACACACACACACACACACACACACACACACACACACACACACACACACACACACACACAGAGAGAGAGAGAGAGAGAGAGAGTAGACACATGAATTTGAGCAAAAGTACTTAATAATGTAAATTCTTCACATATTCTTAATCACATGAGTTGCACATAAATACATGATTCTTATTCATAATTATCCTAAGCCATTTATCTATATGCAGGTTTGACCCTTTATTTTCCATTATCATTAGACATAAAATTTCAATTCCAAATGCTCACACTATCTAAAATAACCATCAAAATTTCTCTAGATCTAATAAGATAGGTCCATGATCTTTCTAAACAAGTTTACCATAGGAAAACATGGGCATAGTGCATTGATGTCCACTTAGGTTGGTCATGCCCCATGCCAAATAAAGGCTAGTTTACAAATTTAAAATCATCTTTTTGAGTCCCCCACATTTCATGTGGTTAAAAAAATGAAATTGAAAGAGTATTAACTTATAAATATATATCAAGAGTTATTAATTTTTATAATTTATATTCACCATGTACAATCATATATGCTTCTATAAAATTAAGCAAATATTCCCTATTTTAAAAATTCTTATTGATTGTCAAAGAGAATCCATAAGACAAGTCACGATCCCTCTAAATCAAGTCAAGATTTATCATTGTCAAGCATGTAAGTTTTAGTTAGGACAAATTTGAAAAATAAAATTTGAAATGCAAACAACATGATAATGGCTACAAATCAATTCCAAACTCAACTACCCTTAATGATTGGGCAAAGGAAAGTGAAATGCATGTAATAAAATACTAAAATACAATAAATTTATACCTTAATTACAAGAATTAACCTCCAATTTAGACTAAGATATGCTCCCAAATAGATAATATTGTGATTTTTCCCTATAGACTTAGAATTTACAGCAATGGATACTTGAAACAAAAAAAGTTAATAGACAAGTTGATACCATGTATCTTCAATTTCCTCATTTCCTTTTAATGGAGTAAGGGCTTGTATATATAGAATTAGGAGGGAGATTTTCTAAAGAATTTAAAATTCTATGGAAAGCTCTAGAGAGGGAAGCATGCAGAGCTTTCTAGAGAGTAGAAGGCTATAGAGGATGATTATTAGGTAGTGGATTAAGGGGGTGATTAAACATATGATTTATAGGATAAAGTTGAGATATGCAAGGCTAGGTAATATCAGAATTTAAAACTCCAATATAATGGATAAGTGGGGTTAGGACAAGATTAGATGATTAAATGAAGCATAATAGGAGGATTAATTGATATGTGAGGATGATATAAGGTTAATATGATATACATTTAGTGTGGTTGAGTTGTTCTTAGACACCATGGGTGACCAAGTGTTGGCTACATAGTCAAAAGAGACCTCAGGCTGATGTTGTTCTCCCTAAATGGGAAGATGAGTGAGAGAATAAATGATGAATTGATGAAAGGCATGTCAAAATAAATTTGTTAAATATGAAAAATAGATAGTAGCAGATGTGAGGCAATACTACCAATCAATGAGATACAACATTGATGATACCAATAATGCCCCTAACATAGGAACTTGCAAGGGAGTGAAATAATGATGTCACATTTGCCTACATGCGTTAAATGGGAACCAACCATAAAAAAGAGCCATGAGCTTTCAATGTATCCCAAGTAAGTATGCATGCTTGGGAGAGATATAGATATTATATTAATGATTGATGGGTATGGACATGTCCCTAAATGATATATTGAATAATCATTGAGTATGGTGACAGATGGAAGAAAAAACCTATGTGATGATCTATCGATCCCAATAAATAGGTGTGGGAGATTAACATAAATAAATTAGAAGGTGATGATTGAATGGATGGTGATGGTTCAATTTGACTGATGATAATGTACCTCAAGGATTTCATGGATGCAAGGCTTACTAATGATGGATAATGATGAAGAAGGATTTAATCGAATGGGATAGAAGATGAGGAATATTTATGAATAATGAGAGACTTTATGATGGCCATTGTGTTAACCTCAGTATCCCCTATGATTGAGCATGGTATACATAGTCTTAAAAGACATTAGACTAATTTTTTTTAGGATATATTATAATATGATGAGTACTATGAATAAGATGAATGATGTGATAGAAATGTTAATTTATAGATAGATAAGTGGACTTAGATGTTAGTCATGAGGATTTTATGGATAGATTATGATTATACAAAGGATGGAAGACTTGTAAAAATGATTGAAGATTATAGGTTAGACATGGTTGACATGATCAGATCAGGTAGTTGGATAAGTGATCAAGAACTATGTGATGGGATGTGGATGTGATGAGAAATTTCTCTACTATCAAGTCATTATTATTAAATTGAGTCTCATAATAGTCTAAGCAATCCTTTCAATCATAACACTAGGAAGTATGCATCATGGTATGTATTATCATGATGTCATCTTTCCAAAGTGCATATTGGTTAGATGCAAAATGACACAAAGAGAAAGAAAAATAAAAGATAAAATGACAAAACAAAAGATGATAAGATGAATTATAACACAAAAGACATTCATAGGGTAAAAAAAGCTAAACAAACATAAATGATGCACATGATTAGACAATAATGTATGCATGATAATAGTTCTATAAGTAAAAATCTATTAAAATAACATACAAGCAAAGCACACAAGTATATGCATGTAGTGTCTTTTTAGTTATCCTATAGAAAGCCTATGGGATGAGTGATCAAGTTATGAATTGATAAGGATAATTTTATGTGACAAGGATATGAATCATGAGATATGATAATGAGTGGATAAGAGTTAAGCATATTTAGGATCCTAGTAAATGAATTGGAGTAAATTGGTTGAGATGTATTAGGGCTAAGTATATGGATGATGATTTGGATGGTGCAATGATAAGGATGAAAGATAAGGGAGGATGAAAATATTATGGATGACTTAGGATATAGGAAAAAACAACATAAGATGAGATGACTTAGATTTTTTTAGATTTTAGATTTTTTTTTCTTTTTTTTTTTTAATGTTTTTCAAATATTTAAACTTTTAAGATATTCAGGATATATATGTACACTATATAAATAGGGTCACTAGTAAAGGGAAAAATAATCCTAGAAATTGGTATGATAAATTATGGTGGATGGAAAGTCAAAAAGATTTGGATGGCACTAAAAGGGGATGAGGGATGATGAAAATTAGATTAGGAATCTCCATGGACTGCATCATGAAGGGACTAGATGTCTAGTTATCTAATTATATCTTAGAGGATATGCCAATGATGATTTTAGAACATGTATCAACACACCTTCCACTTCCTTATGAAGGTCAAGATAGGAAGAAACAATGGACATAATAGGATGGGATGACACTAGATGGTGCAAGATGAAGAAGGACAAATGATATGGGATTGGTAAGTAATGTTGGAATGGGACATAGTGTTTTAATTATTTTAGATTCAAAATGAAAACATCAAGTAATAAAGTTGTTTGAATTATAATCAAGTAATTTTTATATTTTAATAATTTAATAAAATATTTTTATAATATATCTTATTTAAGCATGTGTAATAACTATAGTAAGTACTAAGAAACTAGGGGATAAAGAGAGTGTATCTTATCCATTATTATGTTTTAACTTTGGCAGTGACTAGGAGTCATCACAAGGTTGTATTAGAGATACAGACTTTATTTGTTATATATTTGACTATTTTTCCCTTAAAATAGTTATGTCAATTAGGGATAGTAACATCGATGCATATGTTCATATCCAATACAAGTGTCTAGTGAGAGATATATAAAGGAGTGACTTCAAATTTGGATTAGACCTGCATTTCTCCCTATGTAATAATTTTATGCCTCAAATTATGTTTTCATATATACCAAATCTAAATAATAAGCAACCCTATTTTATTAGAATTATACCTCTTATAACCTGGTAAAATTTTGTCAGTAACATGAGTTTTTCTAACCTTAACAACCCTATTTATTGTTAAGTACTACCTACATATCCAATAATCTTAAGAGGACCTTAGACACACATGTAGTTATCCATCTTATACATATGTGTGGAATTTTAATAGTATGATTATATTCTCTTTCATCTAGTAACCCTTGGTACAAGTGATACAATATTATATTTAGCCTTTTGAATGATTTAGATATTTGATTTAGTGTTGTGTAATTTAATAGCTTGAAATGAACAATAATTTCTTATTATAGATTTTCATTATCAAATTAAAAGGTATATTAATTATACCATAGATTTTTTATATATAAAAACCTTTTTACTTTTATTTAAAACCTAGTGACATGCGTAAAACCAACCATAAGATAGGAAAAAAGGGATATAAAAATATTCGCAAAGTGAAAGATATAGAAAAAGATAAAAGGATAAGTATGGATAGTTACATCAAAGATGTATAGTAATGTCAATGCTAGTGTCCAAGATAGACGCAATTGTCCATGGGATAAAAACATACAAAAACTAGGCACAATAGATAGGGATCTATGGTATACACTAGAAGAAGATAAAAAAACATAGCACATAAGCCCAAAGGGTAGCTATATCACTAGATGTCTAATTATTAGTAAAAAAGTATATATAAACAAGAAGACAAGAAATATGTGTACTTGTACCAAAATGTGTATATACATTTGAACACCTTTAATGTAGTAATGAAAGAAAAACTAGAACTAGTATTTTAAAGGAAAATAAAATGCATACCATAATGTGGATAACACACCTTATATTCATTTGAGATTTTATTGAATCTTTCATTTTGAACATTACATGTGACCAACATATTCCAAAAAGGTAAATCATCATATATAATTTGTATGTAAGCAATACTAAAAGGGAGCATAAATAAATAACATAGATAGAGTGCACATATGTATATGTCATGTTGTAAATGGTTTCATAATATTGGAAACTAGAGAAGTATATAGGGGGATTGTAGCCTTTTCCATTTTATGGATAGGAAGATGAGTGAGTATATAAGTGGTAAAGTGTGTTTCACCATGGTGAATCTATACCTAGAGTAGGGAGATATGGGAGGTGATCATTCCCCCATCCCAGAGTAGGAAGAGTGGTGCTTCAGCCATCAAGAGTATCATTTCCATAAGAGCACAACTTGAGTGCAAAAGATATGTATATGTATATGTATACCTTAGTATAGGGTGAGTTATGTAATCAATTTCACCTTAAAAAATGATTAGATTGGATTATTTAATCCCTACAATCACACCAAAATGAAGATCCATCTATTGTAGATGGGTAAGGCTTAATATAGATTGTGAATGGTTGATTGGGGTATCAGTACATTGGGGTATTAGTACATATACATTTTTGTGTTGTGGTGATATTCCATAACATTTTATGGAATTTGAAACTAGTTTTTATTTTATAGTATTTGACACATGTTGTATATCATATGCACCTTAGATATATCTCATGTTGAAATCGTGTATAGAAAATGGTACCAATGTATAGAATTTTTACACAGCTATGAATTTGAATCATATACTATGTATGTTTTTTCCAATTCAAAACCTATTTAAGTGTGGAGAACATGATTCCAAATCATTCCCCCACTATATCTATGGAAATATAAAAACTAGTATAATTACTAATGTGGATGACACATTTTCCAAAACATACCCCACTATAAACTTGGAATACTGAATAATGAATAGGTGAGAAGGACATGCTTCTAAAGAATGCCCTCACTAAATCTAGGGAATGTGAAAACAATATTTGATCATGTAGAATATGTTTATAAACATGCCCCTACTAAGATGCCACCCCTTTTTGGAGGAGAGGATATAGTGTACGTTTTTCATCTTCTTACAAAAGGAAAACAAATGGTGTTCTTGATATAATTTAATTGATATTGTTATGAAAGTATTGTGGATAATAACTTGTAAATTTTTTTTGGTAGTATTTGGAATATATCAAGAGATCGTTGTAGTAAAAAAATTAGTGATTTTTGGTAGTGCTTAAAAATTTACAAATTTTTTATATTATGGAAGGCCTCATTGTCTATATCCTAACATAACTTATGGTTTTGATTTTAGATACTTAGGTTCAATATATGCAGATTTGAAGTTGGTGCCAAAGTGGTATATTATGTGGGTTGTAATAGAATTTTGAAATCATTTGCATTTTGAAATTTTATGAATTTTGAGATCTGAGTCTAGAGAATAATAATGCCATGGATAATATCCCCTCAAATGATATGATATGATGTGCCTTGGAGTACCTAAACCGACCAAGATTTTTATGAGATGGTAAGTAACTTTATGACAATTTATTGGTAATTTTTTTTTGTTGTAATATTTTGCATTTTTAGTATATTTTTAGGGACTTTTATTAGGAATTCAAACTCTTGCATTATTTTCTTATATTATTTTGATTACACATCGATGTAAGTGTACATCTTTAGATGCTAGTGATTAATCTTTTTGTTATGCATGGATGTTAGCATCCAATGCTTTTGTCCTTTAGAGATGCTAGCATCTAATGATAATGTATCTTTATTATATATACGATTAACTTATATTTATATAATTTTCATATCAAAATATGATCAAATTTTTTTTATTATTACTTTATTGATTGCAAAAATATGTTCATTTTAAAGGGTTCTAGCATGGATGATATTATTTGACATTAGGAGAGTTAGGTTTGGATATAGTTGACTTGGTTTTTATTAATTAGGATGGATTGGGGCATGTGGCCAATTTAGGATAGATCACACATGCTATGCACCTCTTTATAACCCTATTAAAGAGGTGGAATCAAGATATATGTGCATTTTGGTTTACTAATGCAGAGATGACCATCACCTTAGAGAATGTATATTGGAATTTTTAGCTACTAGTCATGGGTGGGAGAGTTTTAATTACTGGTGATGGTAGTTATAATAATATTTAGAGTTCCTATGTATATTTTAATGGTCACTGGGATCTTGAGGTAGAGCCAAATAGTATAGTTAGGTTTGATGATGTTATTAAAGTTGATGTCATGTGATTGTGGAAGTTTGGTTTTATATTACTAGTATCATTTATAACTATGGATGATAGGACTATTGGTATTTATTATCATATATATTAGATAGTGCATAAAATTGAGTTGGATATGACTAGATATTTTTGGGGATGTACTATACTATTTCACTTATATAAATATATATGTAGGTTTATACTAGAGAGACATGGTGGGGGTATTAGATTGATTACTCTATTGCATGTCTAGGATTATAAGCATATCATAGTAGTATGTCTAGTTGGTGGTCCCCTTCATATATGGTCTCATCCATAGGTTTAATGTAGCAATAGGTATTCTCATGTGGTAGAATTCATAACATGATGGAGTATCAGACTACCTTGGATAAGATATCCCATACTAGATTATGTGGCATCCTTACAATACTTTTACTAGGTGGACTGAGTATGGACATGAGCTATAGAGGCTTTGTTTATGTATGTGGTTGATTGATCAATTTCCTAGTGTCTATGAGTTATTTTAGTATGATCAAGTTTTATGGTAGTTTGGTATTGAGCAAGGAGTGCCCTTAACATCATATCCATGGAATCAAATAGTATAGAGTGGTCATAGGCCACATGATAGTTCAATACCTACTACTATAAATATATCCCCATGCCTAAGTGATGAGTGATATAATATGGTTTCCCTAGTTGTAGGAGATGATGCAAGTGTATTGATGGGTATGTGTAGTGGTGGGACATATCCTAGTGGCCTTTATTATTTCCTATTTTAGTTACTACTCTAGACACCATTCCTTTAGCACATTGTGATGTTAGAGGAGAGATAGGTGATGAGTTAAGAGATAGTGATCATGTATGACCAACACTAGTAGACAAGGTGGCCATTAGGGCCACATGTGAGTTCCATAGTTTTAAGTTTCATATTTGATTTGTCTATATATTTATTTGGTTTTTATCTATTTCTCTAATTGGTTTATTAGCTCAAATCTGTGTAGGTGATCAGTAGTGGTTGACCATGGTGGATCAGATGATTCATGCCCTTACTCATAGTGTGCCTATGGATGTAGATAGACACTACTTTATTTAAAGAATGATTAACATTATCTATATATACAATTTTATTTGATCTTGTTATGAGACTTTTGGCAGCATACCATATTGTAAACATGGAGTGCAATGAGTTATGGGTGGAGATCGATAGATGGGATATCCCACAACAAAGTTCCACTGATATTATGTAGACACTAACTTCTCACTACGATTCTTTGAGATGAGATAGTGTGGCATATAGGCGATTTCAAGGAGAGAGTACGTGTCATATCATGTGCATGTGGCCCATACTTTTATCTTAGTACATCTATCTCTAGAGGTGTTTGATTTGTAGATGTTGATAGTGATGAGGAGTATACCTCAAGGGATATGCCCATGACTTATATTGATATGATTATTTATAAAAACATTGTATTAGCTTATGTGTGTGTAACATTACTCACATGGATTTTATTTAGTATTGAATAGATTTGCAGTGTTTAATTCTCTATTGGTAATTACATGGTTTTGTTAATTACATTTATTTCCATGGTGCATATTAGGGTTTGGTAAGTTTTTGTAACAACCATGTTTATTTTTGATATGTATGTATTATATTAGTAATAAATAAATCACCATAGGCAATGAAATCCAGATGGATATAAAAAATAATGACTATAATTCTCATATGGAAAAGGGACTACAGATTATGTTAATGTCATCATCTTTGAATTATATGTAGAAATATCATGTGAATGTGTATGTATCTATTTGGGTACCCATATATGATTTTTAAGTTTAACTTCATCCCATGTCTCTTTATAAAGGACCTAATCAACCAATGGTTCCTCGGTAGGATCATTATGGGAGAGATCATTATTGGGAGAGAGTACACAAGGAAAAATTCTATTATAAGTCATATTTTTTGAAGGTCGATGGACCATGTGTTCGTTGCATGGTTCATCATGGGATGTCTCAGCCTTCTTACACAAGCCTCTAAGATAAGTATGTGGAATAGGTCTAGATATGTCTTTTTGATATGAAATGACTCTGTGATCAAATAATTGTATAATTTTGATCGATAATAAAACACTCATTATATTGATGATCATTAACACCATGTTAAGTTAAAAAGTGTTGTCTTTTTTCCTTTTCAAATCTTTGAGGTGGGTAATGTGAATTAGGAGGGAGTTTGATCAATATTTTATCCAATAAATTTCATAATATATCATTTGATCTATCTTTATGCAAATCAAATCGAAGAGGTTATCATTTTAGAGTGGTATATGGTATAACTATGAGGGATAATCTATAATCATGTTCCTTTCCTTTATTCAACACCTTTATTAATTCTTGTATGACATGCGGGGTTAATTATATCAAAGTATTTTGAAGTGATTCAATAGGTTTTGTAACTTGTTTATTTACCTTGGAATTAATATTTTCACCATGTGTGTGTTTGAATCTATAAATAGGTAACTTGGTTTGTGTATTCATTAGAGCATGCATATTTGTGCATATACCAATATAATATCTTGAATGAAGAAAATGACTTATACAATACTCTTTATCTTAATGGATAAATAATACCTATGCTAAATATAAATTTTATTTCCAAATATAAGGGTGTATAATGTATGAAATATAGAACATCCTTAAATTAAATAATATAATCTTGTATTGGCTATTTTTCTATTTATGTTAATGTTTTAAAATGATCCAAAGGTAATTTAGGTAAGGTGTAAATATGAAAATGTGATAGAAATACATCTTAAATTTTTTAAAATTTTGATAGTGAACCATTTAAAAATGTATAAAACCAATCAATATCCCCTTAATTTAATCTACGACAGAAAAACTTTTACTAACAAGCTTCCATTTTGGGCCCAATGTTCAAAAGAGTGTGTATATTTTTGAAAATGAATAGTGGGATACCCTTAACCATCAAAGGATGAGAACTTAGGCATAAAAAAGTGTGAAGGATAAGGATATTCACACACTTTCTATGTAATAGGTTTCTCTATTAATGTATTCTCCTCAAAAATAGCTTCATAAGAAGAAACTTACAATTATAGTATTGGACATTTTTTTTAAATATCCAATGGTAGTAGTAATATATAATATATCATAAGAATAAGTTGGGTCTTTTGATAGTGGTTGTAAGTTACCATTCATATAAAACATAGGAATGATGGGATCTTTATTATTTTATAAATTATACTCACATGGATTTCCAATGTTTAGTAAAATAACACTCACATCTATAGATGTATGCATATATTATGGAATAGCACAAATTTTAATATTATTATCACTGCAAGGTGTTACATTACTTAGAATTTCAAGACATATTATAGGTTTAGGAGGTATAATTTCATTTTGAGGCAGAATCTCCTTTTGAGAAAAAAATGTGAAGGAGGAAGGGAAAGAACATTTGCTATGTCATGTACCATATTAATAGATGTAGGGATGTCACTTTCACTTTGAATTGTAGTACCACATCTTATTAAAAGAGGAGTAAGTAATAAAATATCACATTCTAATTTAGGTACATCATTGCTATGTGAGAAAGGAATATTGACATGAACAACATTTTATCCTTGCTAGTTGTTTTAGAATATTATTTTGTTATGAAAACTTTGGAAAAAATGGTTTTTTGTTTATTAAACTTATGTGGTTTTACCTTTTCAAAAGACACATCAGCTATATTTTGGCATTTTGTTGTGTCCTTAAACAATGCAAGTTGTATAGGTGTTTCCTTAATATTTTTATATACACTCTCATTTTTTTATTTAATGATAATAATTGGAGACACATGACATGTATTATGGCCATCAAATACTAGAGGTGAAGAGCAAATTGGACTAGTTTTAGTTTAATCATGCAAATAAGACATAGGATTTTCAACACTAGTATTATTTGGATAAGAAGGCACACACTTAATTTTGTCAACATTTTAGTTATGAGAGATAGTGGAGGAACATTCAACTTATTTTAAATTTTAAACATTGTAAAGGGGATAATCACACTCACTTGTTGAAATAACTAATGAGGGTATGGATGTAATAGTTTTATTTTCAAAATTAAGAATGGTATCATTTTGGATATTTGTTAGCTTTTTAGTATCATAAAATGGAGGCATGGGAGAGGTCTCATAGAAAAGGGTAATTTAATCACATTCATAACAAAGAGTAGAGGCATCATGATCACTACTTTTATCATTTATATTTACATTTACATAATTAGTTTTTTCATTATCATAGTTATAGGTAAAGGTGGATTTATTCAATTTTTGGTGTTCTTCTAGGTCCTCAGATGCAATACATTAATCATCAAGTGGATTGAAGAAACAATCATAATTTGGCTTCTATGCATAACATTATGTTAAAAATTCCATATATTTTAGAAATTATTTTAAAATGACAACCAAGCACACAACTAGGAGGAGAAAAACAAGAACAAAACTAAACTTTTCTAAGCTATGCCCATATAAGTAAGGGAAAAACTAGATCTGAAAATAAGATACAAAAATTTGAGATTAATTTTTAAATAAAGAAAAAACCATAATATGAAAACTAGGGTTTTGGTTCAACAAATATAGGATAGGTTCACCAAATATTGTAGTGATTTTGGATTCATAAGAGAAATAACAAACAATAAATTTGTTTGAATTCTAATCAAGTATTGGTTAGATTCTAATAATGTAATATATTATTTTGACAATATATCTTATTTAAGCATGTTTAATAAATATAATAAGTACTAAACAACTAAGGGATAAATAAAGCATATCTTATTTTCTATTATATTATAGATTGTGGTAGTGAACAAGAGTCATCACAGTGTTGTATTAGAGATCTAAACTTTATTCATTCTATATTTTGACTATTTTTTACCCTTATAAATTTATGTCAATTAGGGATAGTAACATCGATGCATATGTATATATCCAATGCAAGTGTCCAGTGAGATATCTACACATGAGTGACTTTAAATTTGTACTAGACATGTGCTTCTCCATATGTAATTGTTATATGCCTCAAATTATGTTTGCTTGTGTGTTATATTTAGATAATAGACATCTATAGTTTGTTTGCATTTTACCTTTTATAACCTGATAAAAAGGGCTTAGTAAAATGATTTGAGCTAACACCAACAACCTTGTTTATTACCAAGCATTTCATACATATCCAATACTCGTAATATGACCTCAGAGTCACATGTAGGTATCCCTCATATGCATGTGTGGGTAATTATAATAATGTGACTATATGTTATTTTCCCTAGTAACCCTTGGTACAAGTGATGAAATAGTATATTTTACCTTTTGAATGCTTTTGATATTTTATTTAGTGTTTTACTCCAATTTGATAGCTTGAAATTAACTTACTTTCTTATTAGAGAGTTTCCTTATCAAATTGTAGGGTCTACTAATTAGACCATAGCCTTTGTATATGTAGGAACCTTTTGAATATGATTTAGAACCTAGTGACACATAAAATTTTGACCATATGATGGCCAAATAGGGACTAAAAAAATTCATAAAGAGAAATATACTAAAAAAGATAGAAAAGTGTGGATAGTCATGTCAAAGGTGCACACTAACATCAATGCTAGTGTCTAAAGGATAAAAATACAAAAAAAAGAGGCATAATAGGTAGGGATATCTAGCATAAAATAGGTGAAGATAAACAAACATTTCACACATTCCTAATGGGTAGATAAATCAAGTGAAATAATATTTGATTGAAGAGGTTCATGATAAACCACATCACTAGTTGTTTAATTCTTAGTAAAATAGTATATACATATAAGAAGACTATAAATATATGTATTTTTACTAAAATGGTAGTCTACACATAGGTAGGGTGGACAAGGTACTATAGGATATGAATGTAGGGATGAAGTGAACTTTTCTACCAAGTGTCAAGGTAATTATGGTTAATGGATTACTTTACCATGATGTTGGAGATTGGTTTTCATCATGGTAATTTCTCAAGGCACCAAAAACCTATTTTTCATAATTTTATAGATGTTTTTATTTTTTCCTTTTTATTGATTTATGATATCTACATTTATTAGAGGGATGAAATATGTAGTGACATAGACACTTTCCTTATCTTTATCCAATAGCTACTTTATATATGTGTGTGATGCTAAGACCATGTTGTTGATGTGGGATGTATTGATGTCCTTGTGAAATTTGTTGACTCATGATTTATATTCCTATAGACATCTTGACTAGGTACCTTTATATCCCATATGAGAGATAATGTTGCTTACAGAGTTAATATATAGTATCAGTGTATTAGGTCAAGGATATGATGGTGGTGTATATGACTTCATCATGTGACAAGAGATAAAGAAGAAGGACTTAGATTTGTATACATTATTAGATATGCTAGACATTCTATGTTTGATTGGTGCCATATGACAAAATAATTTAAGATATTTAGGATCATTATATTATTTTTCTCTTTGATTCATTTACTTGAGGAATTATTAGACATCTTAACATTGTTTTGAAATATTTTTTGATTTGCTGGTATGATTAGATTTTGACTTCCCCCTAGTGCCTAATTTTGGGCTTCACCAAAGGAAATTGGATTTTGATTTAATTTATGATTATTTTGTATTTGATGGTCGCCTATTTGTTCTAAGATATTTTTAGTATGGGAAGATTTTTTTTTTAAATAGGCTGAATATTTGTCTTGGCTTGATTTTGACTTAGATTGAAGGTGATTTCAAACTTATGCATGATTTTTTGAATATGATTTTGGACCTTTATATTTTTAGCACATGTTATGTTTTTTAAGGAAGAGTCTAATGATGTGTTCTCCTATTTTTCCTCATGGAGGGATGTGATTAAATTATCATCGATAATAATAAAAAGGTCAGTGATGGGTGGATGAAATGTTGTGATGAGGTTAATGAGTGGTGGTGGGGAAACATGATCCTCATAGAGGTTCACAGGAGACCCAATTTAGACATAGAAGAATATATCCTCAATTTTCATGAAATTATAACTAAGTTTTTTTGTAGGACATGCATCTGAGTCAATATCAAATCCACTCTAATAATCATTGATAGGTAAAGCTTGTAATAATTCTCTTATGACTGCATCATCCTATCTTAGATCAAAATATATGTTTTTTGATTGGTTGACATTTGACTATGAGGTATCCTCAAAAAGGTAGGTTTAGTTATGATCTACAATATCAACCAAGGATAATGATTCATGCAAGGACTATGATTAAACTACTATTTTTGAACATGATCTTGATGCAAATAAGACTAACACTTCCCCTATTACTAAATTTGATTTAAATGATGTCATGATAATAGAATATGATGTTTTGATTTATGTCATAGACAGGGATTATTGGATGACATTATTTATTGAAAGTATCTTCCACACTTTATGTTTGGTAATGGAAGATTTAGGATGATGGGACATGTGGAAAAGTTGGGCTTAGTTGAATGGGTGAAAGGAAGATGATGGAGAAATAATGGTGTCATAAAAGATAGATTGATGGAGTGAAGACACATTAGATGACTGAGAATTAGGATCATCATATATGGACTCATCATCTAATAGGGTTTTTTCAAAGATAGGCAAACAATGGAAGATGGGCTCAGTGTCTTTACCTTGGATTGGGAGTGGAAGGGCTTGGTAATGATCTTGGCATATCCCTTTTGGTTCACCCATTGATGAGGATGTATTTTATTCATCCTCAATTTCAATTTCACCACTTTCAATGAGATTTTGGAATAAGTTTTTAAAATTTAGGAAATAATTAGTAGAATTCCCTTAGGTTTTATGATATTAAAAATATTTATTTTCTTTATACTAAGAGGGCTTTGGCTTGTTTAGATTAATATGTTTTATGGGTGGATAAACCATTATGTTGACGGCTACCATTTTGTGAAAGAGGGCTTACAAGGATATAGGAAGAGGAGTGTATTGCCTCTATTCACATTTTATCTTGGTCATGAAAGTATTTAAATTAGATATTTAGGGTGATGGTTTTGCTAATACTAACTTACCTTTTTTATTATTAGTACTATGACTTATAGATGGAAGGTTTGATGGTGACTATGTAATGTGTGGGATAAAGGTAAACTGATGTGGATGGGTATGGGCTAGAGGTAATATTAGTTGGATAGGGTCAAATCCTATAGTAAGTGGGGTACCCTTTTCTAGGATCTATAAAAGGTGTGCATCCTTATCAGAAAAGATATATTTTCCTAATAAGGCAATATCCAAATCTATTTTGGAGGCCATGGATCAAGATGACAGAAATAATGGATGATGTGGCTTGTCATCCCCAATCAGAAGGTGTGAGGGATTGAATGAAAAAATCAAAGTGATGAAAGTGGGATGATGAAAGATACTTGGATAAAATGTTTAATTATAATTGGATTTCAAATTTTAATTGGTGATGTAAGACATAATGTGATCAACTTTAGTGAATTAAATTAGGATGTGAGCTAGCTAAATGTTAGACAATTAGGCTTGATTTGATGGTTGATGAATAAAAGATGAGACAACACCCTTGGGTTTGATGGGGGATAGGTTTGACTAACCAATGAGATAAGATTAGGTTGTAAATGACCTTCAATGGGGTCTTTTAATAGATTTTATAATTTAGAATATGTCAAGACTAACATTATTTACCCAAGAAGTATTAGAAGTCCTAGTTTATGGGATTTGATAGAGCAAATGAAAAGATAAAATTTTGATTTGATTAGAATAATGGTATTAAAATTTACTAGATATATATATCCAATCAAACATATTAGGGTGACCCTTATAGGATTATTGCCATTGTTAATTAAAGTTGGTGTATGATTACAAAGTTTAATCGGATTAGGGGTGTTTATTCAATGAGAGGGGATGGAAAAGCTTAAGCTTATAGGCTATGTGATAAATTAACACTTAGGTAAATGATGGGGTTATGATAAGGAGGGTTTATTAAGTGACCTAAAATTGACATTTGGACTAGGGATGTTAGGTATATAGGATATAGGGATTCATATTTTTGGATATGATATAAGTGGGATAAATGTTTATATAGCGATGAATGTTGATATATGAATACTTATGTACTAGGTCTTGAAAAGGGACTATATGACATGATATGAATAATTAAAAAATAATATATATAGATGGGATGATAAGGTATTACTAGGATATTCTTAGGATAAGGGGAAGATAAGATGATAAGGGTAAAACAAGGACAAGGTATGGTGATTATGGATAAGATTAAGAATAGGTAATGAATGATAAGGCTATGATATGGGTGATGATAAGTGATGATGGGAAAGACACATGATGATTGGAGGAAATTATATGATTTAATAAATAATTATGGATGTATACTAGAAAATACAAGATGATGTCTATGAAAAAGTGATGATTGACTTGTGAGGAGGGGACTATGTTTGACCTAGGGTTAATTTTGTGTGTGTTGGTCTATGAGGTATAAAAATAAAAAAAGTATTGATAACACATAAAATTAAATCAAGACACAAACCTATATCTAGTTAATGATATAGGAGTGTAACTCGACATGTGATGTAGAGGAAACCACTTGTCAATTCACACTTTACTTATTTCTTATGTTAACTCTGTTAACAAAGGTCATAGGTTCATATGTTCATTTATTATTATATCATTCACTAATGGTTTGTGATCCTTAAAATATTTATATTTATAATTATAGTCATATTGGACTAGTCAAATAACTTACAAAACCTCTCAACACATTTCTCACACCATACACAACTTCTCTTACCTTGGCAGACAATCTTGTAGCCTTTTTCAAGGATTTTCCTCCTTATAAGGATAGTTACAATCTGACATTGAGAAACTAATGGGAATTTATGAAAACCTCTATCATTTTATACATATATAACAATTATATTTTCTATAATCCACTTGGAAGTCACTTTATTAACTCCTTTTAGGTCTCTGTTTAGGCCTAATTAGGCCTTCTTCACACATATACACACACAATTGCCAAAATTTGTACTCTATTGTATGAAAATAGTTCAAAACCTTATTTATATCTTAGAATACACTAAATAATATCAAATTAAATTTTTTTAAGAATTTAAACTGGTGTAAACATCTAAAAAAAAATCTCAAAACCCTAATTCAAGGTTTATACTCATTATGTAACCCTGAGAGCGTACAAATTGATATCTTGAATGTTAAATGAATTTAAAACTATTATGATTATTTATTAATGACTACCTAACCCATATACATATTTTAAAATTGTTGGATGCTACTTTTATTACCTTTGTTCAACTTTTATTTCAAGTTCTCAACTTGATTGTGAGTGTACACTCAACCTATGATAGGGTTTGAAAATGTTTCTACACACAATATATATCTAAAATGAATGGAAACCTCAAAATAAATTTTAAAATAATTAAAATAAAGGTATTAAAATTATTTAATATTGTCTCATTTGATCTTCCTTACAATCTTCTTCACCCATAAAGCACATATTATCTCCTCAACATAGAAAAATAGAGCATATAGGGTCTACAAGATTGATCCTTTATAAAAAGACTTTAAAACTAATTAATAAAATGTTTGAAACACCATTATATAACATTACATAACTTATAAAACAAATCATAATACTAATAAGATATCTTTATTGAGTTTTTCTATCATAATTCTGACTTACACAATCATCTTAATGTTTATACATTGAAGTACATAGTCTGCCATTAATGTGATCTTCATATGAGGACTCCTTTATCAATTTATTAGAGTTTGGAATCTCTCAATATTCAAATAAATCCTATAAAACTGAATCAAAACTAAATTTTACAAGTTTTATATCACTTATAACTATCCTAACCAACTTTTGTCTTCATAACGGTCACTAGCAAGTAAGATTCCACATTAACACAAATATCAAGATTGATTTTTCGTACATATGTGACCTAGGTACCATGGTATAGACCCATGGTTTTTTTTATTAATTTTAACTTACTAACATAACATTTATTCATCCCTTAACACACACAAAAACACCTAAATAATTCTATACAAATTGAAAAATTCAAATTATTGAATTTGGAGGGAAAATGCCAAATTTGAAATCTAGCCTACCTAGACACCTCTATACACTTTGAGAACATTAAAAAGTATGTTATTAGACTCATAAAATCATTAAAACAACATAAAAATTATAATTGACTACATTAGACACTTGATCAAACCAAAATTTCCTAGACAACATAAATCAAGTAATGATGCTCCTGCATCATACTACTGAGGTGCAAAAAAAACTTTCCTTGAATGTCTAGTTAATTTGTATCAAATTATTCCTTAGCATGTCTCTCTCTTGTTCACTCCAAATATGTAATGTCACATCCTCCTACATCCCAAATCCTATGAGTGACACATAGACCTCCCTTTTATTACTTATGCCACCTTGCCTTCTCCTTTGAGGTTAGCTTTTTGCATACTGATCTCCCACCTAATCATATTTAGTTTTTTTATTATTATCTTGCATCTAGCCTACACATGCAACACATAAGTTAATCAGAAAAAAATTCTTCTTATCTTCTATTAAGTCACTCCATTTCACTTTCATGATTGTCCTTTCTATGCTCGACTCTACTACCTATTGGATTTTTGTGTGTTGTTCCATCTTCTTACCTATAGTACTCTCAACCTCTTCAACCTTATTCTTCCTCTCTTTCTTATGTTCATTCTTCTTTTGATTATTCACTTCATTTACCATAGCAAACTCTCTCAACATACCAACCTTATCAATAAATTTGTCTAGATACTTTATACTCCTTATCACAGACAAATGACAAGACAAGTCTGTAAATATCCTTTCCATATGTGCATTTAAAAACAACTATTATTGTTAGTTTAATATTAAAAACTCTTTATTGTTTGTAATCAAATCCTTAGAACTCTTGGAAATTTTTGCACCCTTTTCTCCCATTGCTTTGTCATCTTATACTACACTATCTTCACCTTGGCTTTTGCACTCAACTAACATACTCTTGTCCTCGTTGTTGCAACTAAATTCTTTTGAAAATTATTCCTTCTCTCCAAACATCATGACACTATTTTGTGTCTCCTTCCATTCTTGATTGTCCTTCAATGAGGTTAGTGTGTGCTTTTTTCCATCCTTATCAATGGTGTAAGTGTTGTCTCTCCCATCATGCATAGCCCTCCTGTCATACTGCCATGGTCTACCAAAGATGATATGGCACACATCAATGGGAATCACAACACACAATATTCTATCCTTATAACCACCAATCTAAAAATCTACATTGCAATGTTCATTCACTAGGATTTGACGCCTATTTTGAATCCAAGAGACATTGTATATACTTGAAAGCTTATTGATTTCTAATCCTATCTTAACTACCATCAAGAAAGACACAAGATTATTCATACTACCATTATCAACTATGACTTTGCAACATTTACCTTTTCTCTTTCACATGGTCTTAAATAATGTCTTCCTTTGTGATGGTTCTCTCTCCCAATGGATTGACTTCAAAAGAACTCTCCTCATCACAAAAATCTCCCTTATTTCAAGTTCTTCTACATAGTTTGGCAATGAATCTACACAATCCTCTTCTTGTTGAACCACTTGGTTTCTACTCTCACTCCAAGAGTTGTCACTTTGAATATCTTCTATATACTCATATGATCTATGTCCTATAAATTTTTCAAACTTGAAGCACTTACCAGCAAACCAATTTTTGCCTCTTCCTCTACCATATGATATTGCACCTATGTAACCATAACCACCTCTACTTGATTGTCTTGAGCTCTTAGAACTACTACCAACCTCTTTTATTTGACTTTTCCATAGACTTTTATTCCCTATCTATCTTATTCCTTATTACTAACCTATAACTCTATAGTTTCTACCACCTTTACCTCTATTTTTTTGAATTTTCCTTCTAAAAACATTCTCCCCTACCTTAAATGTAGCTTGATAGGCCTCTTCTACTTTTCTTGGTGATAAAATACTAATCTAATTCTGAGTGACAAACATTAGACCATTGATGTGTCTAACAACCTTATCTTCATCTCATATATGTGTATTGCTCGAATAGTTAGCTTGTAGAATTCCTCTATGTACTATTTCACTATCATGTCTTTTTGCCTTAGATTTTTCATCCTCATAAGCAATTTGATTTGATAGTATTTAAGCAATGATTTTTCCTTTCATCTTGGCCACCATTTTATCCCATGACCTTATCTTCTCCTTTACCCTTCTTATTTCTTCACGTATGCCATCCTACCATAAGGATACATGACCCTTCAACTTTGTTACTAAAAAATTTGCATTCTTGGTCTCATTCACCTCTTTATAATAGAATTACTTATCCATGGTTGTAATCCAATCAACCAACTCTTTAATGTTGAGACTACCTTTTTACATTGGCATATCCATCTTAGGTTTTGAAGTCACTTAAAGGATTGATCTAATGAAAATTTATTCAACTTTACCTTCATATCCTTATTTTTTTCCTTATTCATAAGGAACCTAACTCACATCACCTTTGTTCATCTCTCTCTTTTGAGCCAACTCCATGGATTGCATCCTTGCCTGCAAGTTCCTTATTTCAACTACCAATGCATAACCTTTTTGCAACCTTATTTGGGATGCTACTACTCCTCTTTATTTATCTTCCATCTGTCCTTACTATCCTCCCAAGATCTCCTAATCTGTGATACCAAATGATGTAGAGGAAACCACTTGTTAATTCACACTTGACTTATTTCTTATGCTAGCTCTATTAACAAAGGTCATAGGTTCATATGTTCATTTATGATTCTAGGATTCATTAATGGTTTAGTGTTCCTTAGAATATTTATCCTTATAATTATATTCATATTGGACTAATCAACCAACTTATAAAACCTCTCAACACATATCTCACACCATACACAACTTATCTTACCTTGGTAGACAATCTTGTAGCCTTTTTTAGGCTTTTCCTCCTTGTACAAATAGGTACAATATGACATTGAGAAATTAATGAGCTTGTATGACAACCTTTATCCTATTATCCATCTCTACAAATTATCTTGGATATAATCCTCTTGTAAGTCACTTTTTTAATGTTGGATTTTTTTTAATGATCCAAAGAATTGTATTTTAATGTTTTTAGTTTATTAGTTTGCTTTATTAAATAAGTTGGTAGTTCACAGGAAAAGTTAGTAATTTCCAATAACCATGAATAAAATATTGTATAAATATTTTACCCTAATTTTAAATTTGATTTGAATGAATACATTATTATATTTTTTTCTTGTAATATTCATGATGTAATTTATGTGTTATTCTTACTATAATCTGGGTTGATAGTGGTGTTAGAGCCACGTTGAAGGAAGAGATAGAGACTAGTTGCTTAAGAAAGGTTGAATATTGGAAGCCATGGTTGGATGAGGAGAGAGAATAATTTAAAAAAATGTATTTTTTAGTGCAAAAGTCAAATTCTAATTTTCAATAGAACTTTATATGGCCAAAAACATATAAAGTCTGATTTGTAAGTCCCATTATTGCTATTGTATGATACTTTTTTGGCCATTAAAGTGAAAAAATATTAAATTTATAGATCCTATCAGAGAGTTGTTTTTTATGCTTGAATGGATAAAATATGAAGTTTTGTTGGTTTAAACTTATAAACAATTAACCAACACATCCTCTGACCATGTTTTAGCAACTATACAACCCCTGTATGATGACACTATTTATTTTATTTTATAAATTTAAATTTGTGTGGTGATGGAACTAATAATTTGAAGTTCCAAGCACTTGTTAGGTTGAATGCTTGATAATGGAATTTTCTTACCATTATTTTTTTTAGTCTTGTAAAACTATCCATAGCTCATGGATTTTCCTTTTAAGTTCTTATGTTGGTATAATGAATAAACCATGGTTTGCTGCTTGCCAACAAATCCTTCATAACTTCATTGGAAATGTCATTTACAAGCATCCAATAAGTGATCTGAGTGAAGTGCAACACAATTTTTTGATCATGATTATCACACATTGAAGAGGAATATTACATGAATTATTCCAAATATATTACAGAATAAACATGTTGAAAAAGATGTCAGTGTTTCAAAAACATAAGTCTATTCCAAGGCTTCTATCAAGTTCCACAAGAAAATCAAAAAAGGAAGAGGTGCAGTAAGTTTGTTTGTTCATGCAAGGTAAACATAATTTTATACGATAAAATTGTTTTTCAAATGATTTTTGGCTATGTTGAAAATCTTCCCATCAAAATTTCAATAATCATTGTAACAGAATTTGTCATATATATTTTAAAATTATTTGTCATAAAGGAGATCAAGGGTTCAACCCTAAAAAGTGCCAAAACATTTTTTTTCAAAGGGATTATTTGAATTAATTATGAAAACTAGAAAAATCTATACCTACTATGACCATCTCTACCATATCTTGAACACACTGTCATATTATTTTGTAAAAGTTACTTCTTTGGAAACTAGACTCAAATATATTTCCAATGATTATATGTAAGGAGGGGTCCATCATGTATTTATATGAAATTTTAATCCCTATAAACTAGTCAGATTTTTTAAATTAGCATTGAGGGCGGATTTGCCTAGCCTGACAGAGGAGCAAAATTTGAAACTATCATATCTTCTACATATGATGGCCAAATTCTTGATATGACCACTCATTTTTCATGGAAATGTATTTTTAAGAGCATTAGTTTAAACATTTTTTTATTATAATATGTGTAAATATGTTTTTCACATATTTTGAATAAACTACACATTGTAATGAAATCAGATGCATTTTCGGTTGAAACTGACACCTTCAAAATGCAAGTTTTTTATGTTTCATTATTCTTGTATTACCAAATAAAATATATTATCTCACAAATCCTAGGATAATTTTTAAAATGGAATCTATTTTGAAGGTAAAGGCCAAACCTTGATAACATTCCTTACTTTTCTACATCATGGCTAAAATTGTGAGCCTCATTTCTGACACTGGATGCCTAACTCCTAAGAATTATAAATAATGATCAAATCACATGGAGAACACATTAATATTCAATAAATTTTGGGACATTATTGAAAAACAACCAAAATTACCCATTGAAGCCATAAAACTTGTAGAATTTCACAAACGTGACAAGCGAGCTTTTACATTGTTAAAATCCACCTGTAGTGCACAAGTCATAATTCATATAAAAGCTATCAAATCTGAAGAATGGAAAGCTCTAAAATATTTATATGATAAAAAACTTGCTTAAAATAAAATTTATCTCGTTATGAAGTTGCTTAACACTAAACTCACTGATAATGAAGATGTTTTAGAATATGTGTCACGTATTAAGAATTTGAAACAATAATCTGGCACTATTGGTGGGAAAATTGATGATTAAATTCTCATTTATATTATTTTGAATGTTCTTAGCCCTAGATATAGGATTATTTTGGGAATTTTATAGATTAGTGATAAGATTAAAAAATCTACTTTTGATTCCATTTGTGATTTTTTCACTCAACATGAGAAACAATTTACAAAGAAGAAATAAAAACCTACTGAGGATGCATACTATACTAAAAAAAGAAATCCATTGTATGAGACCAATAATAAACACTCTTGAAAACACTTTTAGAAAGAGAAAAAAAAACATTCTCATAGGCACACTTCTAGGCATAAGCATCATTCTATATGTAGAGATCATTCAGGCTCTTCAAAGCATGGACATCATTCTGGTTCTCCAAAGCATGAGCATCACCACAAACAATCACATGGACACAAGAAAAAACACATTAATTCTTCATGTGGTTATTATTCCTCTAGTTCTAGTGGATGTGAGAGAATATTATACAATTTTGGTGGCATAAGACATCTTTATACAGAGTTCCTCTCCAAAAGGATGTCCTCTTAACATCGACAGAAGGTAAAAGCAAACATTGTTGATCACTCCAGTCACTCTAATCACTCTTCCAGATATTATTTTACATCTTCTAATGGATGGGATGGCTGTAAAGTTACATGCTCTACAATTGATGACTATATCTTCTAAGATAGTGACTCACCCATCTTATGCGATCTGGTAGGCTCAATATTGGGATTTGATGTAGTAACAGCTTTTGGCTTGTGTACTTTGCTTTCATAGATGTAGTGTTTCTATGATCTTTGATGTGGAGCATTTCAATGATTTGTACTTGGTTTATTTAATACATATTTCTCACCTCTCACTTGATAGGGAGAAAATATATTGCATATAGGTTTTTAATTAGTCATCAATGATTTGTAGTACGAGTCAGAATTGTGTTGTTATCATTGTTAGTGTTGAGCAAAGGCCTATGGGAGATGTTGGCATTTGTTGGGCATCAGTTTGAGATGTGTCATACATAGTATAGAGGGTATTCACTTGTTGGATGGATTCTATATGAGTATCGATGTAGTTGGATAGTGCATGATCATGTTCTACTATAGTGTGAGGATGATCAAAATGGATCAATCCAGGATGCACAGTATACCAATTGTAGTTATGGCATAGTCTACTTGGATGACTCACAGTTCTTTGCTCTAGTCTTTCTATACCCCTTTGGATCAAGAGGGAGTTTTTTGGATTATTTTTAATTATCCAAAGTATTTTATTTTAATTTTTTTTTGTTTTTTAGTTTTCTTTATTAAATTAGTTGGTAGTTCATAGGAAAAGTTAGTTTTCTCCCATTACCACCCATAAAAGATTTTATAAAGCTTTTACCCTACTTATAAATGTGATTTGAATGAATAAATTATTATATTTTTTTATTAATTATAATATTCATGATGTAATTTCTATGTTATTCTTTCTATAATCTAGGCTAACATTTAACTCCTTTTAGGTCTCTCTTTAGGCCTAATTAGGCTTGAACTTCACACCTAGACACACACAATTGCCAAAATTTATACTCTACCATATACTTCTAGTTAAAAACCTTCTAAATATCTTATAATACACTACATACTATCAAATTATTAAGTTTGAATAATTTCCATTGGTGGAAACGTCCAAAAATGGAGTTTATTTCTCAAAACCCTAGTTCAAGGTTTATACTCACTATGTAAGCCTGAGAGGGTATAGATTGATATATTGAACTCCCAAATGAATTTAAATCCATTATGATTATTTATTAAGGAATATCTAACCCCTATAAATCTTTTCCAATTGTTGTATGCCAATGTTATTTCCTTTGTTCACCTTTTGTTTCAAGTTCTCAACTTGACAGTGTGTGTACACTCAACCTACCACAAGGTTTGAAAATGTTTCTACACATAATATGTATCTAAAATGAATGGAAACCTTAAAATAAATTTTAAAATAATTTAAATCGAGGTCTTATCAATATTTCATATGTATTATTCTATCTTCCTTACAATATTCTTCACCCATAGAGCACATGTTATCTCCTCAACACAGAAAAATAGAGCATACAGGGTCTGCAAGATTGATCTTTCATAAATACTTTGAAACCAACTAAGACAACACTTTAAAAACTATCAATAAAAATTTATAAAAATCACCAAACACATTATAACACTAACAAATTATCTTTATTGATTCTTTCTATCAGAATTCTAACTTGAATAGTCATCTTAATGTTTATACACAAAAGTACAAAGTCTACCATTAATGTGATCTCCAAATGAGGAATTATTTATAAATTTATTAGAGTTTTAAATATATAAATATTCAAATTAATCATATAAAAATTACTCAGAATTAAATTTTACAATTTTGATATCACTTATAACTACTCTAACCATTTTTTGTCTTTTCAGTGGTCACTAGCAAGCAAGTTTGTACATTGAGACAAATATCAAGATTGATTTTTTGTACATATGTGACATAGGGCCCATGGTATAGACCCATGGTGTTTTTAATAATTTTCCCTTAAAAACATAAAAATTATTCATCACTTAACATAAAAAAACTCCTAAGTAATGCTTGATAAATTAAAAAATTTAAATTATTGAATATGCTGGGAAAATGCCAAATTTGAAATCTACCCTACTTAGACACCTTTAAACACTTGAAGAACATTCAAAAGTGTGTGGTTAGACTCATAAAATCCTTCAAACACCCTAAACATTATAATTGACTACATTAGACACTTTACCAAACCAAAATTTCGTAGACAACACAAATCAAATAATGATGCTCCTACATCAACACACATCCCACCTAATAACTTCAAAATGAGGGGAAATTTTTCATAGTTAATTTTTTAATTAAATTAAATGAAGGTGGTCTCCGACCCTCTCTCACCATATATACCTGGTGAGTAGTCTTGGTTGATTTTGTTTCCTTGATAGTAGAGGATTGTTATGACTAAAGGTCTTAAGCTAGGTTTATAAAGGCTCACTAGGGGAGTCCTAGATAAATGTAAGGTATAGAGTAGGCCAAGTCCATATAGGGTATTTTATAGTTCCTAGTATTTTTATATTTAACTCCTCATTTCATGGGATCCTATATGGGGTATCGCTCTTATCCAAACAAAATTTCTCCTTGATATTTATACTCCACCAGGACATGGAGTGTGGTCTAATGCATAGTGATCAAATCCACATTACCAACCCATAATTACTATGGATAGTGTGTAGGTATAAATTACACTTCATATTTATCATAGAAAGGAAAATGTGAAGTTTTTTTGGTTATTTTTAATCCTTCATTAATCATCACTAAGGATACAAGGAGGAGAGCATACATAACCTTAACCTTTAGGAAACAACTAGCAAACAAAAAAAAATTAACCTAATTTTTTTAGTGTTTTGAAAAAAAATTAAAACAAGGGATAAATATGGTTCAAAAATAAGGTTTTTAACCAATTATTGTATTGATTGACCTCAAAAATAAAATATTAGTAGTTTGATTAAATTTTCTTCGATTGATCATATTATCAAGCACATGGGTTAATAATTTGAGTTCAAAAAACTTGAAGAATGACTTGCAAGACAATATGTTAGACAAAGACATGATTTGAAAATTGACATAAAAATAAGTGTCTAATTTAAATCATGAACATGGATAACTATTAATAATATTAGTAAAAACTAAGTTTCTAATGTGTCACACTATAAGTATTGAACAAGGGGCCTAGGTATGGTGAGATCAGGGGATAAACTCCCAGTAAGTTTAAGGAGTCTTACCCCTTAAATTGTATATGATATATTCGATAGCATGTTCCCTATCATGTTATATCATGGGGTTGAGTTTCAGTGTCCTTAACACCAAACATAATTTGAAACTTGTGGGGTCCTTAGAATTGCTTAAAATTCACATGATTTCACAAAAAAGTCCTCTTCATAAAAAAATGCTTTCAAAAATGGAGAATTTATCAAACAAAAAAAGGTTAGTAAATTAGGTTGGAAAAATTTAATGGGAAGACTAGTAATGAAAGTTTTATATTAATCAAAAATTAAATTCAGAATAAAGTCACTTTTATACAAGCCAAAGCCACTTCCAAAAACTACAAAACCGCTAGTCAAGTTAAATATGAGTAGTGATTTTTATATAAAATACCCTATATTATACCTAAATAAATCCGCTATTCAGTCCTACGAAAATGCTAATTAACTAAATAAATTTGCTAGTTAGATAAATGAAGTTGTTTTTATGCTAAGAAAAACTACAAATATAACTACTATCAAGTAATGTCTTTGTGTTTGTCCTACACTGGCCAATAATAGAGACAAAAAATGACAAAATAAAATTTACATAATGTTTTTAGATGATTATATAGATATAAATTTTAATTAACTACCCAAAAAACACTTCACAAAGATGTATTATAAATTATAGAAAAAAATATTTTAAATGACAAAGGGTAGACAAAATTTATTTTCATGTTTCTGATTAATTGTAGTTTCATTAAATTTTTTGAGATAGTCTGAATTAATTTTAGGAAGATAAATAATAATTAATACGTAAAAAAAATTAATGTATTAAAAAAACTATGTTTATCAATAAGCCTTAGTAACAGCTTTGATAAAATAACCTTGCAAAATAAAAGATAGTAATACAAAGTCACTTTTTTATAGAATAAAATCACTACTAAAATAATTAAAATCAATATTTTTAAAAATGTATTAGTATTTTTTGTACTCAGCCAACCTGTATATAAAACCATGACAAATTCATGTTTATATATCATAAAATCACTTTTCCAACATACAAAGTCATTATTTTCAATCAAACATGTTAGTGGTTTTATTGTTTCCTAAAATATAAATTATTTTAAAACTATAATACTACTCTTATAATTAAAAAATATTTATTATAATTTAAAATATTGATAATTTCACATTAAAAAAAATTATTTTCCTGACTTAAAATATGCCTTGTAATTGCAATAATAAGTCACTATACAAAATAGTTTCTACAAGAGCAAAATCAAGTTTTACAAAATTACTCCTACACAAGCACAAACCATTAGTCACTTCTAAGTGAAAATTTCATGTGAAAAACTAGTTTTCAAACCACATGATCTTCTCCAAAGGGTGTTTATAATCCTACTAAATCTTACAAACATTGAAAAAGTAGGAGTTATAGGGATTTCTCCCACTATGGTCACCAAATGTAGTTAGGAAAAATTTAGAAATTAAAATTTGAAATGCAAACAACATGATAATGTTTGAAAATAAATTATAAACTCAACTAACCATAAATGATTATGAAAATTAAAGTGATATGCATGAAATAAAATACAAAATTACAATAAATTTATACCTCAATTACAAGCATTCACCTCCAATTTAGACTGAGATGCCCCAAAATAGACAATATTATGATTTCTCCTTATAGACTCATAATTTTTAGTGATGGAGACTTGAATACAAATGGATGATAGAAAAATTAATAGCATGTAGACTTCAATTTCCTCATTGGCTTTTCATGGAGGATGGAATGGTATAAATAGAGTGAGGAGGGATATTTTTTAAATAATTTGAAATTCTTTAAAAGGCTCTAGAGAGGGAAGGGTATAGAGATTTATGGAGATTATAAGGCTCTAGGTGGTTATTAATGTAAATTATAATGATCATGTAGTGGATTAATGGGGTGATTAAACATAGGATTTGTAGGAGAAAGTAGTGGTAGGTGAAGGTAGGTAATATTGGAATTTAAAATTCTAATATAATGGATAAGTAGGGTTAGTAAAATGTTATATGATTAAATATATTATAAATATGAGGATTAATTGATGTGTAATGAAGAGGGTGTTAAACTAGAACTAGGATAGGGAACTAGTAAGACAAACTAGTCAAGATAAATGATTATTAGATGGAATTAGTCATAGAGGTAAAAGTGAAATTTTAAGTGCATACATAATATATATTATTGGTCCATAGATATATTAAAATGAATAGAATTTCACATTCATTCTTGGTGTGGGAACTAAGTGGGATTTATTTGTTCCTTAGAGTCTTGGATATGTAGGCAAAAATCAATTATGAAGGGGGTGATTAAGATTATCTCAACCCATTATAATCCCCTCATTCTATTACATGTTTTAAATATATCAAAGTACCATGAAGGTTTCCAATAAAAGTGAAGATAAACAAATATTTATGCATGGAAAACCTCTAAGTATGATATCTCATATTTCTCTTCATCTGAAAGTGAAATAAGTGAAATTATGTTTTCAAATGCACATTTGACATAGATAAGTCCATGGTTAATGGAATTTAGTGTACTATAACATTATATACCTAAAACATTATTGTTTATAAGCATCTTGTACTTACTCTTATGTTATATCATTTTAAAATTATGTATTTTTTTATATATTTTCCTATTTATTGTCAATAAAAATCAACCCAGACAAGTTTGAGGTCAACAAACTAGAGCATACTACATCATTGTCCACTTACAAAAAGACCTATCTAGATTTTGTTAATTTTCTTGATTATAATACTGAGTTTGTGTAGTTGTACCTTATTCTAATTTTTATAGTTAGGAATGTATAATAGTCAATAGAGATCAATGTGTGAGCTAAGTATCTTATTAATTTCTTAAAATATAAATTTTACATATTTAATTTTTTTCAGAACTAGAATAATTAATCATTTGTTTGTCTTTAGCATTTTTGATATTTATAATTTTACCCTTATATAATTAACATAATACATTTGTTATTTCATTTTTATGTTTTGGTAAAATATATTGGTGAACACGACCCTTTGTTTTCAAGTCTCTACTTTATTTTTTCTTTTTTTTTATTTTGATTTGTTTTCCCATTAATTATGTTCTAGTAATTTTTAAAGCTCGCAGGAGCTATCATTCTTGGAAAAGTGGTTAGTATTTTTCCTTATGCCATGGTATGAGGTGTACTTCCCCAATACTAAATCCATTAACAACACTATATTTCCTCATACCTCATGATATATTGGAATGTACTAGGGTTATGTTTTTAGCCATACAAAGTATTCATTTGTTCTTGTAGTACACCAATAAGTGGCTAGCCCCAGGAAACTACTCTCAACATACCCCATAAGATAGGATAATGTGTCTATGGAAAAATGGAATCCTTCATAATTAGTTACTTTTAAATTGGATTCAATATTTACGATTGGTATCATTATATCTGAGAGCCTACAAAGTAACCACACCCTTGATTAGTTACACTCTTCTTCCTTATTTTAATTTTTTAAAATTTAAAACCCTAGTCATAATGAGCACATATAGTTCAAGTATTTTAAAGTTTATTATTAGATGTTATATTACATTCCAAGTTTTTATTTATTATATTTATGCATTGATAAAATATACAAATCATAATAAGGCTAAAATAATTAATGAAAAATATCAATCCTTAATCGAGCCACTTTTTTCCATAATAATCCCAAGATACACACCCTATTAAGGTTAATTTTGAATCCTTTTGATTGAATTATTATGGATATTGAAATTGATAATGTTAATATATGAAAATAAATTGAAATTAATGAAAAAAATTCACAAAATTATCTTTATTCTAACCCACATATGTGTTGAGGTCAACATTCAAAAATGGGGACCCTTATGTCAATTTGTGCAAATTTATACCTTAAAATTGAAAATTCACTTGATCAAAGTGTCACTAGCATGTTTACACATATTATTTATTTTGAATATCATCCACACCATAGTTTGGCTAACCTATTTTTTCATAGCTCTAGTTTGATCTTATCTAAAGTGCTAACATTGGTTATCCATGTTTCAAGTTACAAGTTTAATGGAGCTCAGTTGGGAATGAACATGGTTAGGGTTTTGTGCTTCAATGTTAAATTGATATTTTACTAACCTTTTTCTATAATTTATTAATTTAATTCATATTTGAATTTTTGAAACCCTAGCCTAAGTTTTTAACCTAGGTCCCTTTTGAATTAAATTTAAATTTGGTGGGAATTTTTATTTTTACATAGGAGCAATTACTATGCCATAGACTCATTTCAATTTTTATACTAAGGCTTAAGTTGTGTTTTTAAATATGACCAAACCTTAGGATAAATATATTATGTTTGGTCTCTTTTATTTCTCATAGCCCCTTTGTTCTCTTTTATCTTAGCATGGTCCAACTATTGCAAGGTCCCTATTGTATGTCCTAGACATGTCATAAAGCTTTATCCTAAAGTTTTAAACCCTAAGATAAAATATTATGACTTATATATTATTATTCATAAGTTCTTTTTTGATTATGCTCATAACTTTGGTCCAAAATATTTCTACCAAGTCCCTTTTAATTCACGGTAATACTTTAGATAAGTTATGGACTTAGTTTAATTTGTTTATCCTAGAAGCTTGGTCCTATTTTGTCTTAGGCATTTTGATCCAATAATTTTTTTTGGACTTTTTTTTTAAACCTTCAAAACTTTTATTCTACAAGAATTTTCCCTTCAGAACTTTTTTCTACAAAATCTGGTCTTTGGGGGAAATCTATTGGACATTTTTGACAAGACAATTTCCCTAAAAGAATCCCCTTCAAACCTAATACACTTACCCTTCAATATTTTTGTCAAAGGTTAATTCCTTCAAACTTTATGTTTCAAACATTTTGTCATAATAAATTTGGGTCTTCAAAACATTTCCCCCAGATAAAAGCCCTAAAATAATACCCTATTGCCAAGTGGCACCCTTGAGTAAAGGGCATTGTATTATAAACTTAGTCTAAAATTTTAACACAGGTCCTAATCATATCTATACAATAAAAACCTTGGGCTAGAATATATATATATAGGGCCCCTTTTATTGAGACATATACCTAGGCTTAAACATTATGACATGTCTCTTATTATTCACAAGGAACCAATATCGTGGATCAAGGGACATATTTTTAGATGATCATGGTTTTACCCCTTCTAATGTTGTTAAAATGGGTTGTTTGTTTTATAGGATCAGTGGAATCTCATTTAGAAATGAGCATGATTAGTGTGTGGTGCTTCAAATGTAAAAATGGACCTTTTATTAGCCTTTCATCTAAAATTAATTGGATCTATTTTAAACCATGATTAAAACCCTAGTCTAATGTTTTGACCTAGGTCCCTTCTAATTAAATGCAAATTTGTGTGGGAATAATTATAAGTGCCATAGACTTATCCTAATTTTACCCTAAGGTTTAGTCATGTTTATCAACATAACCAAAACTTAGTCTAAATATTATGCTCGGTCCATTTATATCTCATGAATGTGTGGTCCCTTTTACTATGTTCTAACTTATCCTAAGTTCTTACCCTAAACTTTCATTGTATTTATTTACACAATGAAACCTTAGTTTAAAAACTTATACTAGGTACTTCTATTATTCATGGGTCCCCTTTTTCGTGTCTCAGAAATTAGTTTAAATGCTCCTAGCCTAAGGTTTTAATTCATGTTTATTAATTTGAAATCAAAACCATAGTCCATAAACTTTATGATTAAGTTTGACTTAAACCTTTTGCATCTATACAAGATCAATGACCCACGTTTGATCAGATAAGTTGATCCAACAAAGTGAGATTAACGATGAAAAGCCATCATCCCATAATACATCCAAATCAACTTTTGGAGATCTAAGTCTCAAATTCACCTAGATGGACATGATCCAATAGAACAAGATGAAGTAAGACTTTTCAATGAAGCTCTAAAGGCTTGTGGGACCACCACATGGTAAAATGGTATTTCCTATTAGAATTGATAGAGTGTAGAGTGAACCAAAAAATGATAAGTGACAAGCTGAAAAAAGAGTCTTAAGGATGTGTTTAAAATTTATGGTCATGTAAATTTCAAAGACATTCATGTGGACATCAAATTATAGTCGTAAAAATGTCAATTTTAAGCTCAGTAAAAAGTTTTGAAGACGTACTTAAAATTGATAGTTATGTAGACATCAAAGACATTCATGTGAATGTCAAATGATGGTCATGAGGATATCAATTTTAAGATAGTAGAGAGTCTTGATGATGATATTAAAATTGATGATCGCATGGATGTCAAATGATGATTGCGTAGATGTCAGTTTTTAGATCCAAATAATCTAAAGATCTATGATCCACATTGATTCATATAAAAATATTAGATGGTACAAGATAAAACTAAATTTCCAAAGGTAATATTTATATTTTTTAATAGTGATGAGCATGGGTACCAGGATGATGTCATGCAAGTAAAACATGATCAATCTTAATATCTCATGGATTTTCAAGAGACAAAGGTATAAACAGGCAAACCCAAGGGCATTCTAAGGCATGAAGCTTGTGAGGTAATCTCATGACTACCATTGAAGCACTATTAAAACCTATAGGAATGCCTTGATAAGGTAGGAAAACCCTAACCATACCCTATGAGCATTATGATTGACCTGAAGGGAGTTTAAATGTCACCTATATGAATATGGTTCATCCCATAATCCACTAGTGAGTAATTAGATCTAAATTCATGGCCCTAATAGCTCAAAAAAGTGTTTCTGAAAAAGATGTGGAATGTCACTTGACTTCATCAACTAGTAGGACCAAAGTTAGATGTAATAAGAATATTATTTTTGTAATAAACATCATATAATATTTTGTTATAGGATATTATTTTTATATAGAAATGTGAAATTTGTAAGACAACATTATATATAGGTCAGTCCATTAGAAAATATCATTTGTTCTAGAATGTAATAAAAAGGACAACTATCCTATACACATGTACAAATGTATTTTTTTATCAGTGACCAACATGCTCCCTTGCATCCTATAAAAGGATAATTATCAATTATGAAAGAGGAGGGAGTTCTTAGAGCCAAAACCATTGTGAAACTTTTGAGCAAAGGAATATAAGCAAGGAATTCTGAAAATTTTGTCCATATTTTCTTATGTGAATTGTTATATGGATTCTCTCTCACTTAATTTGTATAATTTATATATTTAAATGGTTCTTATGGATTTTGAATATGTATCTTGAATGCAGAGTTGTTAACCTATGCTAATACTAGGTTAATTGATAGTTCTTAGGCTCATTTCACTTCACTTCTTTTGAATTTGGGATAATTTTGTTTACTTATAGGGGTGAATCTTTAAATTTAGCTTGGTTCTTATTTGCATCATTTCATACTTCCCTTAGAATCTTCCCTGATGTATATTGTGATTTGGGCTTAAACTATTTCATTTCATAACATTGGTTAAATACATGTTCATATAAAATTTAAGCTTTGTCATGATGTTTAGAATGAAGACCAATGATATCCTCCTTTTTTTCCCTACCCTTCCTTTTTCTCCTTTTTAAAACTAGTCCACTTTATATTAGCTTCATTGTAAATATCCATATTAGATTAGCTCTTATTTTAGGTTAAAGCATATTTAAATTTAATTAGCATAGATCCTCTTTAATTTCATAGAAAAACTAGAGACCATGGTGGATCCCAAACACCAAACATTATAAATATTGTGAAACAGTCCAATTGCTTTGCCTCTATTTCATCTATAAATAACAAGATTATCACAACTTGCAACTCATGTGCTGAATTCTTAGAATTCTAAAATGAGATGTGTTATTGAACACTCTGGGCACCTATGATACATATTCAATCATCAGCAATATGCTTGATATATTCCTCTACATTGGTAGAAATGAGAAACATAAATTAGATTCAACTTCCACTTCCAATTATGATGCTCTTGTTCCTACTATTGTTATTATTCCTTTATAAAAAACTATAGTTACATATGTGTCAACATCCTTGGGTATGGTAGAATAACTTGGATTATAAAAAATTAACATGCCTATTTCTATAAGGGCATCATATACAAGTCTATTATTACTATGCAAGGTCTACTTCCAGCTTCACCTAATGTATCTTTTCTTGAGAAAATTTTCATATCCTTAAATTCTAAGATTTTACAATTAGAGAAAGATGTTTCCAAATAAATTCATGGAATAAATTGTCATACTTTGTGTCATAATATTTTAGTACCTAAAATACCCTCTTATCCACTACAAACAAGTTTTGTAACACCTAAGCTACTACTCTATGAGGGTAAAGTTGATCATGAGAATACTTATCATTTATTCCATATAACATTATTAGATTATGATTAAAATGATAAATTAATTACAAATATCTTTCCAATAAGTCTCAAATATTACTCACTTTGATGGTTTTATGATCTCCCACTAAAATTAGTTAGAACATTCAACCCATTAATATATCAATTATTACCACATTTATTTATCAACATAGGTGAAAATTTATCTTATGCACAAATTTATAATTTCAAGAAAGGGTATAATGTGAAATTCAATGACTCTTTTCTATGGTAAAATACTATTCTAGAAAATATGACAAACTATATGGCATTCAATATATTATAACATATGTTTAGTCAAAATTTGTTGTTAACACTCCATGAATCAACAATGTTTGATAAATTCAAATACTTTGACAATATATTCCATACCATTAAGGAAAGATAAGTTAATCTCTTATTATTAAACAATCTTATGCACTAATCACTCCATCTAAATCAAATGTCAAATTTCAAAAATATCCAAAATTCAAATCTAATGAGTATTAAAATGAGTACAAGGTACAACTAATGCAATAACACAACCCTCAAATAAGCTTCAATTGGTAGCTCCACATAACAAGAAAATTAAAATGTTACTACAACCTCTTCATATCTTGTTACTATTATCTCTCCAACCTACACCCTAGGAAGAATTTGTTTAGGCCTACCTCTAAGGTTGGGGTAACATGGAAATAACCCAAGGTTGTGGGTGATGTATGGCTAGGATAAACCTCTAGATTATGGGGATAGCTCTCATGATTCATATATTTGGGGTCAAACTCACTAGGACCTATTGTTTTTGGGTGAAAAGGGATAGAGAGTGCATAAATAAACCTAACCTAAGAGTGGTAATGCACCAATATAGCTTATCCACTTTATTTGAACTCCTAAAAATACTAATGAACTAATCACTAACTAGAGTACTATATCTAAGGCTTATATGAAATAGTGTTTTATATGAAGTTCATGTTTAATGGATACAACTTGGAGGTAATGGGTTAGAGGCCTATCTTGAGACAATTCCAACTAGGTTACTCTCCAAAATGATCGCCAACCTTTGACACATCATATAACCTGCATAAAATAACTTATTAACATGTAGGTGTGGAAAGGACATGCAAAGGGATAATTTATACCAATTATTCACATCAAAACAAGAATATATACACCAATAATAGAGAATATATAATATTCCAAGAGGTTTACAAGTACAAATCTAGGCAGAGTTTCCTCATACCTAGGTGAGGGATACCAAAAAAGGCCTTAAGGCTTGAATATATAGAAAACTCATAAGAGAGAGATGAATAAATGGAATGGAGGTGAATATAATAGGTCATAAATGACCATATTTCACTCTATCATCAATTATAAGGAGTTATAACAGTCTCTCATACCCCCTCCATGCATTGATGTTCTTCAAATGGGCCTTTTAGGCATTGAGTTGGAATGATGGGGGTTGGGTCAGACATATTTAACTTATTTAAAAGAATGTATACACCCAAAAAAATTCAATCACTTCTCCTATGGTAATTAAAAAGTATAAATGAAATGTAATTAGTCATACATGAGGCATTGAGTATCTCATCATCATTTGTGTGTTGATGACCAAGCTTGGTAATTATCACATTCATATATAATTTTTATGAGAAGTGTCTAATAACCATTATGAATTATTTACAAGGGTGTGACAAATTTTTATTTATCTTATTACAACCCCTCTATGCCAAATTTTATCTCTCCTTATTGACTCAGTAGGCCTGCTAGGTCAATAGGCCTAGTGACTTTACTATTGGTTGATTGGGTGGACATGAAAAATGAAAATAACTCTAAAATTAGGTGTATAGGTGTGTTATATGTCTCAATAAATTTCCCATTCCATTACATATTCCTTTATAAGTAATTGACACCTACAACCTTGACAAACTAGGTGATTGGGTCACCTTCCATTAGCCTTCCTAGACTAGTTGTTTGGAGGAGAGTTGTATAAGAACATTCATTATGAAATGTTAGTATTTATTGTCTTGAGAATGTGAAATAGACCTAAAAACACCCCTTCCAATGATTTTAAACTATACAAACAAATATACCCTAAAAACATCATAAATTATTATAAAAACATGATTTTTAGGGGGTCTGTATACCTATCCATACAACTACATGCCGTATTATATGATTTTACTAGTTGATCCAAATTATTTATAAGATAATTCATTGTGTTTTATTTTGAAAATACCATGTTTTCTCAATCTGGGTTTGTTCTAGGTTTTAAGTAGGGTTTTGGAGGTATACCATCTTAACAATGATTCATAAATATCAAGCCTCTGATTTCAAACTTATGGTCATAGATGTTTAGTCAATATAACCCCCTAGAAATCTTGAAAATATTTGGGTCCCATGAACCTTGTGTGTGGAGATATGAATTTAATTTGTTGAACTTTGAGCTCTTTGCAAGCCTTCTAGTCATGTCTACAATATTAACAATGATTCATCAAGGTGGGATACAAAAACGAAGTCTTTACTCCATGGATTTTTAATTTATAGGGTTGAATAACTCTTGATAATAGTATTGTATTTGAGTCATTATGATATGAGAGATATGAACACTTGAAAATATGGCTTGAGATGGTAGTATGGGTGTGATGCCACTCAATCTAGGAGCTAAGACTAAACTAACCTTTCGTTTAAATTACTCTACTTAGATCATCCTCTTTAAGAACTATAACATCCATACACATATAATTATGGTCATTAATCTGATTGAGAAGGTTTGGCATGCCATAAGACAAGGTTGGGGTCTTGAGGATGCTTTAGGTCTACTATGCTTAGACTGAGTTTCAAGGGTCTAAGTGTCCTATAGGTGGTTTGGTGGGATTAAATAATAATAATAATAATAATAACACCCTCTTCACTTATTTTAAATCCTTTATATTATCCTTTATCTATTTGAGCTATTATCTCAGTCCCCTTCTCTCATGATCTATCTTAAAAGTCATTGTTTACTTGTTAAGCCTAAGAGTGAGTTGACAATATTATGGGGGCATGAGTAGGTTATTATCTACTTACTATAGTTATGGTGTATTTTAAAACTCATATAATCATGTTTTTAAGGTTTTCAGTATCCTTAGGATCAAATCTTACCTCCATTTTATCTTTTGTATACCTTCATCTCTTGCCTAGGGTTTGTAAGCAATCAGGTCTATGTAACCCTTGATGACTAAGTTTAATGTCCTTTCAACATCACATAATTATTTTATCATCATGAAAAATATTATACATTTTTCACTCCCATTCATATGCCTTTAGACTTTTATCAATCTTAAGAATGGGCAGATGTCTTAGTTCATGTGCACATGCCTGTTTAGGCTTGTTTGGGTGTAATAGGCTTGTTTGGGCCATTAGGATATTTTAACTCAAGGGATAAAACATATAAATTTTAAAAACTAAGGTTAATTTTATGGGACAAATTAATGACCCCCCATTTTTATATTTATGCTTTATATCTCTGCGGGTCATGTACTTTCACTTCCTAATAGGAACTTTGTCTATAGGTAACAATTAGGATTTTCTAGAATCTATGATAAGGTGAGTATCCTTGTTTGAATCTAAGTTTTTATCCTCATAAAAACCTCTATTATTCTATTCACTTCTCTTATAGATTATTTCAACTTCTAACGACTCCAAAGCATGTATAACTCTCCAATTCATATGCATAGGCCTGCTTATATTAGCTTTAGGTCCAATATGCCTAAAAAGTCATTAGTATTTCCTTAAAAAACTAAGACTTTTATCACTTTGAAAAACTTTTTACACCTTCTAACTTCCCTGCTAGATGTCTCCAACTTTATAAAACCTCCAAATCTGCATAAGCTCTCAACTTAGTATGCACAAGCTTGTTTAGGCCTAATAGGCATATGTAGGCTTGTTATTATCTTCCTCACTTGTCTCAAGTAGAATAATGGATTAAATGAAGAACAAAAATCAAGAAATAATCAATAGTGTTTTTTTTTTCATTTTTACACTTCAACTCTTTGCATAATTATGACATTCCCACTTTCTTGCTAATGACTAGACTATAGGTGATAGTCTTGAATCTTGATTGAGTGAGTGTGAATGATGAGAGGTATATATGATCCTTTAGATGACTTAATCATATTTATAACCCTATACCACTCCTTCTAAACCCCTGAAACATGTTTAGACTTATCCAACATTAGTGCTTCACATATAGGCAAGTCTCCATTCAGGTCTTGATTGAGTTGTCATCTTGGGGTGATTAAGAGTGGTGATCCTTCCTTTGACATTATTTTCCCATTTCCATTATTATCATAGGCCTATATGACTCCTTACTAAAGTCTCTCAAACTTATACACTCCATCCTAATAGCTAATACTCCATTGGCTTGGTTTGCCTCAATAGGCTTGATTTGATTGAGAGGACTTGTCTTATGCATACTAGGCTAAAGTTAAGGGTTGATCCATGTTGAAACTTATTTTCCCATTTATCATTTTCCTTCATATAATCTTATGACTTTTTTTCCTCCTCAATTTTATTTCACACCTTCTAGGCCTCATTCCAGTAATCCTCTATTTTATTGATATACCTTGGCCTATAGGTAGTTAAATGAATGTTAGTTTCTCAAGGATTAAGAATGAGAGTGGTCTAAGCATAGGATATTGAGTAAGAGGTAGTGAGGTAGCTGGGTTATCAACATGACTAAAACATAGTATTAATGTGTATCTTTTAAATAACATAAGGACCTTATATAGCTACCATGCCCTTCACATGCTAAGAAGGCCACACATCAATAAAAATCACCACGGACCAGGACTTGAAGGTTCTCTTGGCCTGATGGTGGCTTAGTTGAGTGCTTTGGAAACAATAAATCTTGAAAGTATTAAATGGAACCATCAAACAACTCAAAACATCATTAGCCTCAATTTTCATGCACTAGAAGTTTTGCAATATGAGGAACGCTTCCATGTAACCTATATAAGTGAAAACATGAAGATTTATTTGATCCTACACATGTGAAAAATAGATGGAGAGTGATAGACATAGACCTTGAAGACTCATATAATCACTTTCAAACATTGATTTTCAAAAAACACTTCAAAGATGCACTAAAATTGTTACACTTCTGACCCCTTGCATAGATGAAATAGACCATTTGAGTTCCCAAATTCTTAGCATGTGTTCATAGTGAAAGGCCATGAATGTGTAGATGAATTCCATGAATGATAAGGTTAAGATACCCCATTCTTATGCTTAATATATTACCTTCCTATTTTTTCTCTCTTATATAGAATGACCTCCCTAAAATCTTGTCTAGACTACCAAGGAGATTAGTGGAGAGAGAGAAATGGATTTTAGCTTATTTTTCATCCATTTGACATGAAACTTCATTGGAATTCCTTTCATGACCCTTGATGTAATATCTAATATTCCCCTATATGGAACTAACTACACAAGTTTGTACAACCTACCAAAACACCTAAAAACACTTTTTTGTGTGTTTTCTCCAAGCTCCTAACCTTGGGACACCATTGGTGGGTAGGAGAAGGGAAATAAAAATTAATAAACATTTAAAACCTGGTGGCATGACTATATGATGAGAAAGGGACCTTTTTAATAACTTTATAATGTAATTTTTATTTAAAAAACTCACCATTTTAAAAAAATTTCAATGTAAATATACTCATAGAAGGGATTTAACGATATTAAAAGAGCTAATCAAGGCTTGATACAAACTTGAATAAAAAGACCATAGAGAATGTCTTTGAACCCCTCACTAGGCTTCACATTAGATCCCAAGCATAGCTTAGAAAATTTTCACATTGCTTAGCAAGGTTCCTCTCACAAGGAATGGATTGAAACAAGCCTACAACCATGGACACTAGCAACCCTAAACACTTCAAACTACCTTAATTTTTTCTAAATATCCTTAATCTTGTCAAATAGGAAAATGACCACACTCTAGACCTCACAAGGCATCTTGGAACTCTCTTACTCATTCAGGGATCACCTTGACCACTATCACATCACCAATAGACCTTAAAATAGTTATGACATATGATTATCTTTGAAATCAAGTTATAATACATATATAACACTCTTAACAAGGCTAAAATATTTTAAAGAGACATTTATAAGATCAAACTAGTTTTAGACACCATGGTCAAACCTAGAGGGTTTCTCATGAATGTTTTTTACTATAGGGGTTGACATTTGGCTTGGGAGGCTAGAATGTCAAAAATTACAACATATCTTTGATTAAAGTATCAACATTCTACCATGTTTATTTGAAATTGATTTTTCCCATCCTCAACCTAAGGGATGTATAATTTGGACACAATTGAGAATATACTAGATAGATTCAAATGCATGATGAAATCACCTATGTGTAGTTTCAAAATCAAACATGAGCTTGAAATAAGTAATTGCACAATAATCAAAATATTAAAATATTATCATTAACATCATTATCAATAAAATATTTAGGAGGGTACATTATATAGGTGAAATATAAACATGTCCTCACTTCCTCATGAATGTGGGATTATATTTCATATTGACCTAAAAGACACCTAAGCAAGCTAACTAAATATGTGTGGGGAAAAACCATTACATGTAGTAAAAACATATAGAATAACCTCTTATTTAAGTTTAAATTAAGAGGGTAGTAGAAGTGGGTCCCAACATAAAGCCCTGATGAGGTACCCAAGTAAAATAAAATTTCCTCCAAATGAGGATTTTAGAGTTGCCTAAATCCCAAGAAGATCCCACAAATTAAGATAATTTATCTTAGTGAAGGGTTTAGTGAATATATCAATAATTCACTATATTATATAGATGTAGTGGAGATAAATGAATTTATCATGGATTAGCTACCAAACTAAATGCATGTGAATTAGGATATGCTTGATCTCTTGATGGAGGACTAGATTCCTAAATATCTATATTATTCTTAGGTTGTCATAAAATATGACTGTTAGTCATTAAAATAGGATGCTAAAATTAATGAGAATCCTATGAATCCAAATAGCCTCAATGGTAGAATTAGTATCTCCTATGTATTCTACCTCTGTGGAAGGTAAATAAATATCACTATGTTTTTTAATTTAAAACTAATCAAAATTGAACTGAGGGAGAAAATATAGACTAAAATAAACTTACAATTTTGATTATTTCCATCCCAATATGAATCTATAACATCAATTAATTCAATTTCAATGCCTAATCCATAGTGAATCCAAAAACTATGAGTACCTTGAATGTAATGGAGAATCTTTTTAGCTACTTTATAATGTAGCTCATGTGTTTCCAATATGAATCTATATTCCATGCCCACTACATATGAAATTTAAAGTATAGTGTGCATAAGGTAGATGACATTGCCAAGAAGTTATTAATATGATGTAGTATCAACCAAAGGAGATAAAAAATTAGCCTCAAGATTTACAATAGATATAAAAAGATTACAATTTATATTATAGTCAACCATGTTAAACCATGCAATATAATCAAGAACATACTTGTATTGTGCAATAGTGATCTTAGAGTTAGATTGAGATATTTCAAATACAAGTAAGTAGAGTAACAAGCCGAATTCTATCATTGAAACCTATTAGTCAAATAAGTTGTAACTACTATAATGGTGGATGAATAAATCCATGTGATCAATAGGCTATCCATATATAGAACCAGAATCAATAGTGAATCATCCTACCATAAAATGTATACATTCAAATCATAATGGCATATTGTGAACCTAATTAAAAGAAGAAAAGAGTCAATATTGTCATACCAAGTTTTATGATCTTGTTTGAGGCCATAGATAGATTTCCAATGTTTTCAAACTAAGTAATAATATTCCATAAATCCTTGTGGTTGATCCATGTATATTTCCTCTTTGAGGTCATCATGAATAAAGAAACTCTTCACATTCATTTGATGAACATCCTAGTGATGTGTTGCAATAATAATGAGAGTGAGTCAGATTGATTTTATTTTTCAAACTATGGTAAACATCTTAGTGTAGTCAATGTTAGGTATCTAATAAAAAAACCTTTGCTACCAAACATGATTTTAAATTTTATATGGACCCATATGCTATAAATTTTATTTAGTAGATCCATGTAAATAGAATAAGTTTTCTTCCCTTAGGAAGATGGACTAAATCTCAAGTGGTGTTCCTCTGTAAGGAACTATATTCATATTATATAATAGTGTCCCACTAAGAAGAGACTAATTCCTCATGAAATGATTGTGGATATAAATTATATGCAATGAAAACATGTGGAACATTTAAATTATGAATGGGTTTACCTATTATCTAATGGATCTCTAACCCAGTGACCAACACTTTACTATGTCTATCTAGTCCAAAGAGGACTAGTGATCAAATATATAGGAGATTTTTCATCATTTAAATATATTATGGGAGAAGGAATTATCAGAACTATAATAATAATTGAGATCATTAGAGAGTCACTAAGGTGGATCTAAATCATCATAACTATCATCAAATCCTAGTGTGTCTATGGAAGGGGGAGAGGTGTCAAGTGTGGTTTCCAAAGGACCCTATTGAAAATTAACATTCCTCTCAACAAAAAATTCATGAGTGGTGGGATGGAGAAGCTTATATACCTTAACATCCTTAGGATATCTAATGAAGATGCAAACTTGACTCTGAGGTTTTATTTATTTACATTTCTTATTTTGAAAGTGGGTCATATAAAAAGAACCAAACACTCAAAAGTGTTTCATTATGGGTTTCCAATTGATCCAATATTCAAAATGAGTGACTCCCTTCAATTATTTATGAGGATCATAGTTTTAGATATAACATGTATAATTGATTGCCTCAACCCAATACTAAGGTGAAAGAGACTTGGAGTATAGCATATAATTGGCAATTCCCTTCAAGGACTTGTTATTGCACTTTGTAAAGCCATTTTTATGAGGACTATATGTAACTATACATTTTAGTTTAATCCACTTTGATGTACATAATTAATAAAAATAGTTATTAACATAATATACACAATTTTAGTTGTACAAAATCTTGATGGGTTTACCTAATTATTTCTCTACAAGCACCTTGAAGTCCTAAAAAATGATTAAAGACCTTATATTTTTACTTAATAAAGTACACCCAAGTATACATCAAATAGCCATTGATGAAATTAAGCATGTATTTTATCTTACTAAATGAAGATTTTATAGATGAGCTATTAATGTCATTGTGGATAATATCCAATATCTTTTTAGATCTCTATGATTTTCCCTTGTCATACTTCTCCTTAGGATGTTTAACAAGTATACAATCCTAGAAAACTCCATAAAAAAACTTGAGTAGTGGCAACCCTAAAACCATATCATGATGACTGAGTTGCTCTAGGAAGTGATAATTCAGATGGATGAGTCAATCATGCCATAATTTACTCAGCCCATCTAAATGAGTCCGAAGTTGATTTAACCTTTTATGGTTTTACAAGTGTAAACCCTAAGTTAAATTAAAGGGATGAGATGTCTAAATAAGTTAAATAATATGAAATAATTAACCACTAATTTGTTATAGATTTTTAATTCTTTTGAATTTTTAAAAAATAGTAATAAATATACATAAATATAGACTTATCTACAAAGTGATTGTCATGGAAGATTTGGGTTCTAAAAACTAGGTTCTAGACAGGTTTGAGTGTTGCTAACAAGGTCCCAAGATCTAATTGATCATTGGATAGTATATTCCCACATAGATAGTAGTGATATATTATTTGTGTCCTCAAAATGGTTATAGTGTCCTCTTTTTAGGACTATTCCTATTTTTTGGGATGTTTTTGGGTTATGTTCCGATGCACATGAAATCTAGAAGTCTATATTTTGCATGTAAAATATGATTTAGTGTGTAAACCCTAATCCTCCTTGAAATTATGGCATGAGATAAAAATGTGTATTAATTATTAGGATAGGTTGGATATCCTTCACACCTTGTTTAGAAGATATTTTCCTACATACTGATACTTTGATTAGGGATCAATCCCAATGTAGTTCTTCCACTTAGTGTTTGGTTCAAGTGCAAGTGAATAATGGAATGAGAGTGGTATTGAATGAATTGAGTGTGATTAAGATTTTAAATATTCAAAATTTGGGCTTAAGCCATTTTTATATGGTAGTATGAAGAATTAGGAAAAAATAGGGATCAAATACCTTAATTTTTCTCAATTTATTTCTTATTTTGATATGCATTTACATCTATTTTTCATTTAGTATATAGAGGTCAATAGTTTTATATTTATAGATATTTTTAGCTTATGTGGATGATAAAATATACTTAGGCTAACCTTAAGAGGTAACACATTTAAAAATGTATCCATTTAGGAGAGTTATGGTAAGGGACACTAACGTTAAGTTGGGGAAACTAGTGCCATGTGGCTATAGTGTCTTTAATGTGGAACTATTGTCTAGTTGTCTAACTACATAGCACATTGGGTTGGGATATGGGAATGTTGTCCTAGGACTATGTTTGGGATAACATAAGATAATTGTGGTCTATACAATCATTGAAAAAGTGTATTAAAAATTCAAGGATAGGTCTAAGACTAAGATAGGAATAGGCTATTTCAATAAACACTCTTAACATCCATATAATAGTTTTAGGTGATTACATTCCCCCCCTTATGTTAGAAATGTAGAAAAGTGAAATAACTAGTATAAAGGAAAAAGAAGCATAACTGGGCTTACCTAGAAAGTAAATCCCATGTATCTAAGTTTGAGTAGGTGAAGTTGGGTATACGTATGTGAAACATGATCCAAAGTAATGAACTATAATGAAACATGAAAAAATTAGTTCTTAAGATATTATCAAAATCAAAATAATATGTTGAATAAAGTAACTGAGTAAAGTTAAGTAAAGAGAGGGAAAAAATGAATACACTTCATTGGGTACGTGAACCAATGCAAACTTGGTGAAAACATATGTGTGAGTGTACATAGTGATCAAATCATTGAATAACTTAGACTGATTTTATAGCTTATACAATACTCACATGGGTGGCTCAAGAACTCAATCTAGTTTTGACTCCATTATTTCCCATACCTAATTGGTGGATCATGATCTATCAATAACTTGGATAAGATTGTAAATGTGTCTTATCCTCTCACGTTGGTGGTTCAATAATTCTAGTAGGCTATGCATCCATCATTTCTAAATGTTTCTAATCCTCTCATGTGGGTGGTTTAAGAATTCAAGTAGGATATGAACCCATCATTTCCCCCTATGTGAAGTAGATGCATCTAAAACTAAACTACACAAAGTGATGAAAGTATCTAACTGGGTATATCTAACTATCTAGGTTGGCTCCATGTCCACTCAGGTATATTAGGTATCTCTAGGCCACTTAAGAATGGCAACCATTATAAATGGAGTAAGACATGAAACTACTGACAACATGGAATATGAAAGTAAGTGTATACAACATATAAAATGGCATGGAGTTCAAAATTCCATTTGATCAGCCTATGTGTAACTAAGCATATGGAAACTATATGCCATGTGCATGCCCTCAATATGATATTTGAGTATATAAATTTTGAATGGAGTATGTAATATTGAATCTATGTAACCAAATTAAATGTGGGAGTGGTCGTGTCATGCATGATTCCCCTAAAATTAAGTAATTGGTATGAATATGAGTTTAATTAACTATATCTAAGTATAACGATCATATCTATGATTATACTTGTGCAAATCTATATTTTACATGGTGTATTGGTCTAGTTAACCTGAACTACCCTAAAATTGGGGCTACTGGATAGTAACAAGATATAGTGGAAAATAACACCCTGTGGTCCTAGTGTCCCAATATGGGTTCTAATGTATGTTTGGTCAAAAATCTAGATGACTGAAATAATTTTTGAGTTCATATTTTTTCTTATGTCTAACTTATGCCTGATTTTTGAAACTGAGCCTATGTGTTAAAAATAAACTGTGAATAACAAAGTAGGAACATGATCTCTTTGATAAACCCCTATGAATTCCCCCTCTTTTGAGGGTAGTTGTGGAATATGTATAAGAACTATCCTTAAAATAATTATCTCTTTAAAATGTGTTAGTTAGAGTATATATATGATAACTACGTGATATTCCAATACAATGTGCAAACATAACATCATAATGTAAAAGAATATGAGCATAAGAAGGTAATGTAAGATTTATGTTGCAATCTAGCATTACAAAAGGGTGTCAATATATATGTAATCAATGTGTATATTAACAAATCTGAATAACTAGCTAGAGGGATGGGCATGATGTCCATAAAAACACCCAAGTAGTAAGCGTAGATTCATGAGGTCCCTCATGGCATAAAAAACTAGTGTATAACAAGCAAAGACAAGTGTCATGGTGAAGAATCATACAATGTAGTGCACATAAAAAAAACATTAGGCATGAAAAATTAGACCAAGGGGACATAATACAAGAGACATGGGAACATGTCACTAAATCTAAGAATGAATACATACATGGGCATATTCAAATGACCACATACAAAAGCAACAAGCAATTTAGCTTAGAACCACATCAAAGGACATGTTTAAATGTCTGCATATATAATCAAGTTAGCACACACAAGGGACATGGGAATATGTCCAAGGCATATAAACATGGAAGTAGCGTAGATCCAAATAACAAGGACATATTAAAATTTCATTGAATATAAGAATCATAGGAAACATAATCAAGTCTAATCTAGGAAAGATAGAAATGAAAGCAGGTAAAATTGTGTATTATAAATCTATGTAAATGGTAGGATGTATACATGTCGAGTCTATCTAGTTATAGTTGGAAAAAAATCTAATTAATGAGTATTAATGATTGATATCAAGATACATCAATGCATAAACTAGAATATATAATATGTCAGGATATGCAGTAACAACTATGTATGAGATACCCAAGTGGGTAGATGTATCAAATGAACAAACTTATATTAGTGTATATTCCTAAAGTGGGTAGATGATAGCATGTTTGGATCAGTATAGTGACCAAATTCCTATATGTAATATATAACCACTTGACAAGAATAAGATAAGCATCTATGTATGATAAAACTAACTATACTAAGATAGCTATCAATATGTAATATCTAGCAAGTAGTATAAATGTAAACATAACAATGCATACAATCTATAATTTTTGTATTTTATGATTAATACTTTAATGTATTTATATTTTCACATGTTATATTATTTTTATGTATAATAAAATGAAAATAAACTATGTATAAGGAGCAAGAGTGAAGAAGGTATGTAAAAGAGGTAGGAACCATACAAACCAATGATTCTCATGGGAGACTCACCATCACTATTATTGGTGTTAAAAATAGGAATGGTAATCTCTTAAGTAGTTTGGTTTTTATGCTATATTTTAATGTTGTTACAGTGGGAATATGAATATTATTCATCATTGGAATCATAATAACCTGAAATGTTAGAGGGATTTGCCTCATACTATGGAGTTTACCTTTTTGAATTATGTTTTGGAAGATTTATTATGACTTTTTCCTTTGAAACTATGATTTCTATAGACATATGGTGTTATGGAGGCTCTTTTTCTATAAATATTATTTTGAGAATGATTATATGTGTAGCATGATATTGACATTACAACTGAAGTTCTTGCTCTTTTTGTAACATGTCTGTATATCTAGATGTTTTACCTTGACAAACTGTATCTATGACTAATGTGCCTAGGATGTTCAATAAAATCCAAACCCTAATGACCAATATTATCAACTAATAAAATAGAATAAGTGATGTCTGGGGCTTATTTGCCCAAACCCTGACCATGATAATCAAATTGTTGTAGATATTTATGACCAAATTTATACCATATTGAATATTGAGCCTCCTTTTGGATAGGTAGATTTGATTGATTTATTTTGTTTTTTGTACCAGTTCTTGTTATGATTGTGCTTTGGTAACATTTTATTGTTCTAAATTATTCTTTGGTAACCATTTTTGTACTATTTTGGAATTTGATGCTTTTTGAATTGGAATATGTGCCATTGTATTTTATGTGGATTATGTGTCACTATGTGAGTCATTTTTATCCATTATCTATTTTATTTTCCTTTTCAATTCTAAACATGAATCAATGTGGTGCCCATGCATTCTATGATATGCACAAAAATATCTGGATCTCCTCATTGGGTATAGAGGGTGTAGGTTGATCAAATTAGCTTAAATAATTTCCCTTAGTTTTTTAATTGAAATCTAATTTGAAATTTAAATGATTTTTAATCACTATATTCATATTTACTTTTTTGTGATTTATGATTTTGATATTTATCATTGTTTTCATAAATTGACTAGGTGAAGATGCATATACGTGATTTACACTAGTGTGCTCTAGAGGCCTTTGTATTGTAAATTTATTTTATAATGTTGTAATATTTTCATGTATTATTTGATTCTGATTTTGTAAACTCAAAATTATCTTACTCATATTGATAATTTGATCACATAGAGTCTCACAAGTGCAAATGCTAGTTGTTTCTAATTGAACGTATAGGCACACACCCTATAGGGAAGAGGTGTTAATAGTATGAGTATGGGGAATAGTGACATCAAAATATGTTCCCTCATGTCATGGAGGAATGATATTATGGACCTGGTTAGAGGTAAAGTAGCTATCACCCTCATGGAGATGAGGAGAAGGAATTTCTTTCTTGTGTAAAAGATATGACATTAAAACTTGAAATTAAATTGCTAGCTTATCTGCTAAATCCTCTATGTGTGTATGGGTTTGCTTGTTAATGGAATTCCACATCGGATAAAGATAGTATTCTATGAGATATGACATATATTATAATTGATATAAATCATCATCTATACATGTGTTTATGTCTTTTCTAATTTCATTCCAAATTAAAGGGAACAAACATGCAAATGAGTGTATTAAACTTTGCAATAGAAAGTGAATAATTTATTCTATCATTATGATCATGATTATATGAAATACAAATTAGAAGATACATGGATCTAAAATTTGAGTTCTATAAATGTAAATCCTAGGGTTATCTAGGGTTAGGGTTTTAAATTAGGGTTTCTTTACAAAAATTATATTATATTAAATAAATTGGAACCCTAATATGTAATTGATTTAATTAGCTAGGTTATCTAAGAAAATTAGACATGTTAAGCCTTAATTTATTACACAAAAATTTATATTAATGTAAATTAGGGTTTGAGTCAATATTTGAAGTAAGTTAGGTTCACCAAATGATTTACCCTTTTAGGGTTTTACAAGTGTAAATCCTAAACTAGATTAAAGGGATGAGATGTCTAAATTAGTTAAATAATATGCAATAATTAATCACTAATTTATTGTATATTTTAAATTATTTTGAATTTATAAAAATAGTAATAAATATGCATAAATATAAACTTATTTGTAAAGTGACTATTGCTAAATATTTGGGTTCTAAAAACTAGGTTCTGGATAGGTCTAGGTGTCATCAATAGGGTCTTAGGATCTTATTTCTCACTAGATAATATCACCCCACCTAGATAGTAACACCATAATATTGTAATGTCCTTAAAATTGTGTTAGTGTCCTCTTTGCATGGTTTTTCCTATTTTCTAGGAGCACATGTGCATGTGTTTCTGGGTTCTATTCCTATGCATTGGAAATTTCAAACTTTGTATTGTGCTTAGAAAATATTATTTAGTGTGTAAACCCTAATTATCCTTACAAGTATGGCATGAACTTAAAAAGTGTGTTCATTATTAGGAAAGTCTAGACATCCTCAACACCCTAATGTGAAGAGAGTTTCCTACATATAAATTCTTTGAGGAGGGATCAAGCTTGATGTAATTCTGCCACCTAGTGTTTGGTACAATTACAAGTGAATGCTAGAATGAGATTGGCCTTAAATGCCTTGAGTGTGATTAAGATTTTAAATCTTTGAAATCTAGCATTAGGGTAGCTATAAATGGTAGTATTCAAAATTATGGTATAATAGGCGTCAAATATCTTAATTTTGCTTAGCTTGTTTCTTATTTGGATAGGATTTTACATCTATTTTATATCTAATATATAGAGTTCAAATAGTCATATGTTTATAGATTTTTATAACTTGTATAGATGATAAAATTTACTTAGGATGACAATAGGATGGGAACACTCTTAACATCTAAATACCACTTTTAAGTGATTACAATTATGTAGTAGAGGGTTGATCAGGTGTAAAATGTGAGAAAGTATAAAATCATGACTAGTGATATGATTTCCCAAGTGAAAAAATAGAGTCACTTTTAGATTCCTTAATAACCATAAATTGGGTATGATCTCAAATCTCTTGCTTGAACGTATGTGAGTGATCTAATAAATAGATACATGATTGGTAAATAAAAGTGTAACACATAGGACATCATAAAATGTCCCATCATTCACTTCAATTGATCCACTCCTATTTAATTTTTCAAAAGTATCATCACCCAATAAAATGGAATTCATATAACAAAGCTTCAAGGATTAGAACATGTCATGTGATGAAGACATGTGTTGCAATGCACCAAAATAACTAGCCCATGTGTAAAGTTGGGATGTATGGGAAGAGTATTGTTATTATGTCTAGGAGTTGCATTATAAGAAATATTTGAATGAGTAATCAAAACTACTTCAATGCATGGGACAATTATTTTAGTATGTTTAAGGGTTGCATTGCAAGAGAGTTGAATGAGTAACAAGAGTTGAATAAGTGCTCAAAAGTAGTCAAATACATGGAAGAGTATTGTTACTATGTCTAGGAGTTGCATTACAAGTGATAATTTATGGAGTGCAATGATATAATTACCTTGTAATTGTAAGTGCTTTAAGCTATACAAATTTGTATAATGCAAGGATTTCAGATATTTGATTAGTTTGGTCAAATGCAAAGAAAAGAAAAGTGTGTATTCAATTGATGAAGGAATTAAAAGAATTGAATTGTCCTTAAGAATTGGAAAAAGAGGTATAGTAGAAAAGTTGAATTGATGATTTGTTTTTACAACCTCTTATCCCTTCCCCTCGTTTTAATACCATTATTACCAAGTCATTCAAATCTACCATATATGTATATAACACCTTAAATAGTACCAACATCACAATTTTACAGAACATAACATTGAAATACAATAAGTAGTATAGAAAAGCCACAATTATTTGTATATATGTATTTTATTGGGTTGTGAATTATAATATTACATTTGTATTTGAGTTTAATTATAGTTATGTTTGGGATTATACATAGTCAACCACTCTCTTTGTCTTACTATATATTGTTTATTTTTTAACATAGTATCCCTACTTTTGAGTGTAATACTTCATTCATTTCCAATGTAAAACAAATTATGCAATTTCCATAGTTATTTATAGTTACTAGACATACTATGTGTATGGATAAACATGATTATGTTTATACAGATAAATTAACTTAGTAAAGATGATTGTAACATAGTTGATGTGTATAGTGTTTTGCTACATTATAGTTATGATATATATTATTTACAAGATGGAAATATGAGATTTATTAGTTGAATGAAAAGTTTTGGTACATGTGATAACTCATCAATAATGTAACATGAATATTCATGAATATGATTACATGATTTGAGATAAGTATACAAGGTTTATAACCATTTCATTAAATGTTTCTCCACAAGTTTAAGAATTATTATTTTTGTTTCATTATATTGATTTTATTTGTTCATTTGATATCACCAGTGTTGAACTTATATCATGTTGTGGTTGTTAATGTTGTGACTTAATTATTAAATTACTATTGAAAGTTATGTTGTAGTTATTAAGTTGTGAGATGATTTAATAATTTTGGGAATATTACGGTTTTATTCATAATTTAATTAAAGGGTCTAGATTGATAAATCAATTATTAATATGTAGTAAATAAGCTACTAATTTGTGAAATTTATTTATAATTAGATATTTTCTAAAAATAGTAATAAGAGGAAGAAAATAAGACTTAGCTTAAACTATATTAATCTGACTAAGACACGATCTAATATTCACTATGTAGGCTTGGGACACTATCAAAAATAGCATTCTAACTTTTTTTTTTATTAGACATGAGCAATAAAAGTGGATAGGAGTGGCACCAACATTGTAATATTTTTTTGATGCTATTATCCTAAGGATCTAAGCTTTCTATGTTTTGTTCAATAGGTCTATGTGACCCTGTCTCTAAAGTTTCAATAGTTAGAAGTTTATAGAGCTCCTTGTAGAGTATATTCTTTATTCAAACCCTATCTTCCATTATGCTTTGACCAATTTTGAGCATGAGGATGAGGGTTAGTATGTGTGAGATGCATTGGATGTGATTCACACCCTATGTGTGGGCATGTTTCCTACATACCAATACTTGGAAGAGGGATCAAGCCATATGTAGTTATCCTTTTGAAAGTTGTTGGTGAATTTTTGACATGAGAATGCAAGAAATGATAGATTGGATGTGCTTGAGGATGGCTAGGGATTGATGTAGAGATATAGATGTGCTTAGGATTATACTAGATGGTTATATGTAAAGAATAGGGAAGATTTCATGAGTGGTTTCACTTGTATTCTTGATTTCTTGATAATATTTTCCAACCCATTCCAAATGATCTTTGAATGGGCTTTTATAGGGATCTATTAGTCATAGATTGAATTTGATCGCATTAGGATAATAAAGAGAAGGATGGGGAGCCAAAATAAATTGATCATTGGGGTCAAAAATGATCTTGGATAGCAGTACCAAAATCAAAAAAGAGTGGCATTGGCACTATTATCCTAGGCAAATATGACCTAAGGGGATGGATTGGTCATGAAAATAAGGTCTTGGCTCAGCTAGGATCAGGTATAAAAGACTATGGATGACTGGAAATCCATGAAAATAAGCCTGATAGGGTCATGTGGGTAAAAAAAGGGACCTATGGGTTAGGTATCACTAGCCATGCTCAAGTTACCATTTTTTGCATTTTATATGACCACATTTCCCCCCCTTTATTCTAGTGATGCAACAAAGTGCACTTAAACTTACCTATAAGGGTGAAGCCCATGAAGTTGTGTGATGTTGGGTGTACATAGAGAGGGCACATTGTGTAGTGTAATTCTATAAGTGAAAACAAAGAGTAAATCAGTTCTTACTAGATATACTATATCTAAAATAAGAATGTACAAAGTTGGGGGGGGGGGAGAGAGAGAGAGAGAGAGAGAGAGAGAGAGGAAAATAAAGGAATGAATACATATCATTGGGTATGCAAACAAATACAAAACTTGTTGTACTATTGAGTTATGTTAGATGTGTGTCAAACTAAGAGTAATATCATGAATGGAGTTGAGTGCTAAATTCCATAGAAGTGGCTCAAAAATGCAAAGGCTAGCCTTTGTCTCCATCGTCACCCACTAAGTGAAACTAGGTGGTCATACGTGTGTTGATCAATGTTTGGATTTTGTGTCCAATTACTCTAAATAGGTGGCTCAAGAATACAAAGGCTATCTAGTCCTTTGGCTCCATCATTTCCCCATGAAGTGAAGCTATAAATTGATACTGGTATGGAATGTGTGTCACATGAGATGGCTCCTTAATCCCATAAATGTATTATGATTTGAAAATGTTGGCATGGATATTCAAATTTATACTACAAATTAAGCCACTCTTGACCACTCTAAAAGATGGAGATTAGGGATATATGAAAGCCATTCTAAAATTGAGAATCTAGCTTATGTGGAAGCCACTTAAGAATTCAAAAGTTAGGCTTGTATGAAAGCCAAACCAAAATGATGCCAACCACCTATAGATGGAGTAAGGCATGCAACTACTAATAATGCCTATGTAATATTAAACTCAAAAAAGAAAGAAGATAAATGTGACATGTACATTTCCCCTAAATTCTAATCTGGAAGTTGTACCAACTACCCTATCTAAAATTAGAAGTGAGAGTCATCATGCCATGCATGATGGCCCCTATATCTATATTTTTTGAGAAAAACTATATTGAAATTTCTAATTTTAGTTTGAACTGTAGCTGAAAAAATTATAATTGAACTTACCTTTTTGTCTATTTTTGAAAAATCTAGTTTTTTTACTATTTGGACATGAGCACTAGAAATGTATAGTAACACCATGGTATTATAGTCCGGTCTTGACATTATTGTCCTGGGCCAAATATGATGACTATTCTAGATTCTTGACTATCTACCTGGTCTAATCTAATTGGTTTGCTGCCTAATTTCTATTTAGGGTGTTCTAAATGCTATTATTTTGACTATTTGGAGCTCTGGTCTCTATGATAAAACCCTTGTTTGTTTCCCCCTCTTTTGAGGGTAGGAATGAAGACTCTATAATGACTTCCCTTAGAAGAAATATCCCTAAAAGTATGTTATTATGTAAAGATACATGATATAGCAATGATAATCGATAAGATATCTCAAGATATAGCATGATTTGTATTGAGAGATTTTTAGATCAACAGGGGTGTGCCTAGATAGATGTAATAATGTAATAGTATTTGTAATCTACTAAACTAGAATTTAGAGTTTGGTTATTTTTTATTTGTTAGTTGAAGGGATAGAGCATGATGTCCATCATGATATCCAAAAAAAATTTGAATAATGTATGATATGGATCATGACATTACAAACAATCAAGAATCAAATAAGCACACAAGGCAAGAATCAAGAAGCATACAATAGTGGCCAAGGGTCTAAGAAAAAAAGGGACATGGGCACATGTCACTCAAAATATCAATAAGGCACACAAGGCATGTTCAAATTCCACATACACATATATTTGAAACAAACAAGTTGGCATGGACACCACAATCACATATATGAGTACATTAAAAGGACATTGGAAAATGTCCTAAGGCATACACATGAATAAAAGTAAATAACATTGTAAAATGTCCTAAGTCACATACATGAGACAAATATGAATTGATAAAATGCAATCACATCAAGCTAATGCTAAGCAAGTGAAGAAAACATGTAAGAAACTAGAATTACAAACACATCTAACTAATCAAAGCAAGAAGTGAATGTATGCAAGACATGTTAGTACAAGACTAGGTATATGCTAATAAACACACAAGTGCTATATACTAGTGAGTGTTGATAGAGTAATCTATGTATTCTAGTAAATAATGTACTTCAACATGATAACTAAAGTGTGTGGTGTAGGAATAACATAACCTAGATGGTGTAGTCATGTAGAGAATGTGCCCATTGGGTATGTATATCGATGTATGTCTTAAATGTGGAAGTATGATGCCCCATCAATGGGTAGAGTGAAGCAATTACAGATCTAGATGTTATTGCACACACTCAAAGAAGATCAAGTGAAGTAGGGTAATATAGATAAATCAACAAAAAAAACCATAGAACAACAAGTGCAAGTCAAGCATAATAGTATAAATGTAAAGAATAGATGATGCATACAATTGAAGTATTTTTTTTATTTTGATATATTTGAATCTTTTTTTATTTTAAGTTATAAATTATGTAAAATCAATTAGAAAAAAACTATGTACAAGTAAACTAAGAAATTATGTACAAGTAAGCAAAAAAAACTATGTACAAGAAAGATTGAGAAGAGATGATACTAACCAATGAGTCTCATGGGAGACTCCCTATCATGGTGTCTTGTATCAAAAAAAGGAATAGTGTGTGATTTTTAAGAATGAGGGAATGGATATAAATATGACTCTGAATATTTTTATTTATTATTGGTATCTTAGAAATCATAATAACCTGTATTGTTTCACTCATGATTATCATCTAAATTTTGAACCAATGGAATGATAGTGTTGACTTTTTTTGTAGCTGGATATTTTCATTTGATGAACTATATCTATGAATTATTTACCTTAGTATGTTCAATAGACCCCAAACCTTGGTGACAAACATTATCAACTACTATAATAAGAGTAATGATGTCATGAGCAGGCTTGCCTAACCCTTGACCTTAAAGATCAAAGTATTTAAGATATTTTTGACCAAATCTATACTGCTTTGAAAGTTGAGCCTCATTTTGGAGAGGTATATTTACCTTTTTTCTTGCTTTACTTGTGCTTGTGGTACTATTTCTTACTCTAGTTTTGCTTTTTGATCCTTTTGTTGTTGTGAGTTATGCTTTGGTAACCACTTTTGTACTGTTTCTGAATTTGACCCTTTGTGAATGTGTTCCTATGTCACTATATATTATTGAATTGATTTACCTTATATAGGTTCCTAATTATAAATTATATATTGTATATGTTGTTTCAATTCCAAACATGAATCTGTAAGATGCCTATGCATTCTATGATATGCACAATAATATCTAGATCTTCTCACTGGATGTAGAGGAGGTAGTTGGATCAACTTAGATTTAGTCATTTCCCTTATACCTCACTTGAAATCTTATTTTATCTTTCAATTCTTTTTGAATCACTATTTTTAGAGTTACTTTATTATGATTTATTATTTTGATATGTAACATTCCTTGCAACCAATTGACTAGGTGAATGTGCATATACATGATTGAGACTAGGGTGCCTTTGAGGATTTTATATTATAATTTCATTTTACAATGTTGCGATATTATCATGTAATATATGAGTTCACATTTTTAAATATAAAATTAACTTGATCATACTAGTGATTTGATCCCTTAGAGTCTCACAAGTGCAAACCCTAGCTGCTTCTGATTGAACATGTAAGCACATATGTTGAAGAGGTTTTGAAGAAGCTATAGGCTGAATTTATGCATTAAAAACAATAGTATGGGCTGCCTCACATTTTTAATGGGTGGTAGCATGAACCTGGTTGGAGAGAAAGTAGTTATCACCCTCTTAGGGGAGAGGAAGAGAAGGAAACTATTTCCTGTGCATAAGATATGACATTGAAAGTTGACAGGTGGTTGTTATCTTATGTAATGGATCCTCTAGGTATAACCCATGTATGTGGGATAAAATTCATGTAATTGGAGTTATAATTTGAATACCAATATGACTATAAAGAATATTCCACATGAGAGATAACAAACAAGGGATAGAGAACATGGAATTATGCACTAATGCATAAAGAACTTTGACATGTGTTATGATATGTCTAATGTGTTTAGCATGATAAAATGGAAATTTATCCATATGAGAGATATAAATCAAGAGATGAAACCTTGTATTAAAGACAAGTAAACTTTCCTTTGAAGGAGTGGTATCTTACTATGTTTAATAATGACTTTCTTAATATCATCCCATATTATGAAAAACAGGCATGAAAAATAAAGAATAAAGCTTTGTATTAGCATATGGTAAACTTCGTAATTCATGTACATGATAGGACCAAGTATGGTCTCCTTATTATTTTCTAAAAATGTAATAAATATTTGAAAATAAGTGAGATCCATTTTTGAAATTTGATTTTAGATGTAAGGTGATACCTCAAGAAGCAAATAAGAGCTAGTATATGCAACTAGGGTTTTGAAAATTGGTATTTTTAAAATTACTATGGAATTTTAAAATTTGAAGTGAATTTTTGATTTAAATATGCAAATAAAAAATTGGAAAAAAATTCAAAAATTCTTGATTGGAAAGGACAAAGTGTATGTAACTAGGGTTTGGAGAGAAAAATAAATTTTTAAAATTAATCTTAAATTTTGAAATTTGAAGTGAATTTCTGATTTTAATATGCTAGTAAAAAATCATAAAATTATTAGAAAATTACAAGGAAAATACTAGAACCTAATATGGGCAACTAGGGTTTGAAAGATGATTATTTTAAAATTTATTACAAAAATTTAAAATTTAATTTTAATTTATTACTTTACTATGCAAGTAAAAAATAAAATAAAAATATAGGAAAAATCAATAGGAAAATCTATGCTAGGGTATCTAAGGTTTTTATGCACAAATGAAGTAAGTTGAGTTCACTAAATGATTTAACAATTTTGAGAATATTGGTGTATTATTCCTAATTTAGTTAAAGGTTTTGGATTGATAAATCCATAAATAATATGTAGTAAATAATCTAATAATTTGTGAAATTTATTTTTTATTAGAGATTTTATAAAAAGTAGTAATAAGAGGGAAAAAATAATATTTAGCTTAAACTATGTTGATCTGACTAAGACAAGATTTGATATTCACTATGCAGGCCTAGGAAACTATCATAAATAAGATTCTAACCATTTTTTTTATTGGATAGGAGTGTTGAAGGTGGTAAGAGTGGTTATGACACTGTAATCCTTGTCTAGTGTTGTTGTCCTGAGGATCTAAGCTTTCTAGGTTTTGTTCAGTAGGTCTGTGTAACACTATCTCTAATGTTTAAGTAGTTAGAAGTGTATGTAATTGAAATTGCATGGTGCGCATGAATAAATCCTAGATCACACCTACACTTTTAATTGGGGCACACACTTGTTAAGCAAGATCATGATAAATATGAGGATTTTTTAGACCTGATTAGGGGATCACTTGTGTCATCTATCACAACACATCATGCTAGGTAGGGTTCCAAAGCCTATAGTCTAACGCAATCTCACAATAACCCTAAAAGAGTCATATGGTTTCTATATCCACTTATGATAATAAACAAGAAAGTAAACTAATCTAATAATAAGAAAAGTGAACTAATTTAGTGCTCACCAAAGATTATGGCACAAAGTAGGGGTTAGAATAAATCAAATAAATGAAAACTAAACTAAACATGTATAGGAGACATATTCTCACATCAATGTATACATAATCCTAATACATGGGAGAAAAGAATACATATTACATTATCTATCTACTCTTACAAAGGAGAAATAAAACTAGGAATACTTACCTTTGAAGATGAACCTACCAAGTCTCAACCTCTCCCTTGGCCAATAGTGCTTTGAAAGAGATTATTGTGGCTTGTAAGGACAACCAAAAGAAATTAGTTCTAGGCTACATGACCTACCTAAGAATCCAAAAGACTTCTCCACAAGACAAGATCAGAGCTTCAAAGAAAAGTATTGAACTTAAATTTTTATTCCTTAAGTAGAATGGTCAATAAGCAGATGTTCATTCATACTTCTTCACTTAATTCAAATCTCTTATGAAATGGTAAGGAATGACCTTATATATATAGTAGTATCTCACCCTAAAATCACTTGTACATGTTGGCTATGCTAGGTCGACCAGGTCAACCTAGAACATTATCAAGCTAATGCCTGAAGTTTATGCTAGGTCGGCCAGATGAAAACTAGGCCTGAAGAGCTAAAGTGACCCCAGACTGTGCTAGGTTGAATAGGTTGACCTAGATTACTAAATAGGTAAAAATGGTACTAAGTAATGGAAATAAGGATAGAAAGAGGAAAATATTAGAGGAATGTGAAAGTAAGGAGAGATAGCTTATGGAAAGGTTTTAGGAGTTGAATGGATAGGGAATAATATGGAAATAAGGGAAAACAATCTTGAGAAACAACAAAGGTCATCCCACCCCTTTCTTGATGCATCCCTTAAGGCATGAACTCATAGAGATTGAGTCATGATGGGTTCTTGAAAGATTTAAAGCATCAGTAATCAATAAAAGTGTGAAAATATTATGTGTATACATATGCCCCACTTGAAGCTCATCACATGTCACTAAGGTGTAATTAGGGATTGTGCTTCGAGAAAGAAGATAAGGACATAAACAACATTGATGCTAAAAAAAATTGTAGTATTTTGAAAAGCATAAAATTACTGAAAGTGAATGATAGAAAAGGAAACTAACTAAAAAAAAAAGTAAATGATGCGTACCTTGACTTACCTTTATCATAGGATGTTGGTCAGTTGTGTTTTAGTTTTGATTTTAGAGGGTACATAGAGTATGCTAGACAAACCCAAAAATACAAAACTAAGGAGAAAAAACAAACAAATGTAAGAAAACCTAAGATAACTGGTCCTATGTGGATGGGACATATTATGGAATTTGCTAAGCTAGGTAATATGTGTTGTGTTAGACCAAATGACTAAGTCAAACAAGAGTAAATTAGGTAATTGAAAAGCCAAGGCTACTAAAGATTGAAAAACTCAAATAAGTAAGCCTCAAATAAGAAAAGTCAAACTCACCAAATCAAATCAAGGATATATGTCAAACAAAATGGTAAAAAGAGGATTCAAAAATAAAAATGGTAAAACAACATGGATTAGTGAGCATTAACAATCCACATCTCAATCATCAATGGAAAAAGGGGATGCATAAAAGGGGGAAAAACATGGTTGGGTGAGTAGTAACAGTCCACATCTCATGCAATAATGGAAAAAAGGGTGCAAACTCAGTTTCTACAATAGTATAACAACAAAATCAAAATAAATGGGAAAAGGAAAGAAAAGTAATTTAAGTAAATATATATAACATGATGAAAATGATCCATAGTTTCTAAAACATGTTGTTTTGCATCAAAAGATATATAAAAATGAAACAAAGTAGTGTTAGCATGTTTTTAAGAAATGAAGAAAAAGGAATTTAAAGAAGAGGTAAAACATATTTGGAATCATAATTTATATATCAAGGGGGGAAATGAAATGGGGTGGTGGGGAAAATGAAGGAAAATCCAAGGTAGAGGAACTCTTTATCGAAGTCAAGACACTCAAATTTAGTTTGTCAAAATAAGAGGACTATCAACCTTAAAGACTCTAAAGAACTTCTCTTGGCTATACAAGTCTTAGGTCAATAAATGGAGTATATAGATCATCCCATGAATGCTATATGCATGAATAATAAAATGGACCTACCTCCCCACTATGTGTTCCCTTATCCTTAGGACCCCTTACAAATATATCAGTCTACTATGAATATTGGGTACTTGTATGAGAAAATAGGTAACTCTATAGATTTTTTTGAAATCTCATATTCCAATCTACTAGCCTACCACATCCCAAAGGACTTTGGCTCTATGTGAAGTTGACTATGGATTTTGAGCTTCGATTAGAGATAGGAGATGTGTTTGTAATCACATATTTTGGTTTGATTAGACTCTTAAGATTTCTATGTTGCCTTTTAGATATCATTGCCTTTTTTTCAAGTTATTAGCTTTTAACTTTTTTTTTAGATTCCTCCTCCATATGGATTTGGAATGAGCAAGCATGAGAGAGATAATGATACCCACGAATGAGCTATAGGTTAAGGATAAAGGAATCTAAGTAACCAAAGATAAAATATTGACTAGGACACTTAGGCTTAACACTAAACAAATATGTGATCTCAAATCTCAATTGTGCATATGCTTAGTTTATGGAAAATGGAAGAAAGGAAAAGGGAGATCCAAAGGTGGACTGATAAAAGGAAATAGTAATGAAAAATACTCTTTTCTAATTGATTACATGGTAAAAGGAGATAATAACCAAATAGAATAGGGTAAATACAACCAAGTCACCATGATAATTATCTATGGAAACAAGGATAAGAAAACAAACAATCATGAAGATACAAGGCAACAACAAGATTAATATGGTGATTTTGTGAGGATCTACCAGTCCTATCTATGATCTTATAAAGAAACTTAAAAAATAAATATCTAAGGGACTTAACAAGAAGAAAAGAGAAATATAAAGTAATGATAAGGAAGAATAAACATATGCAAAAAAGATAGAATATAAAATTAACAAGAAATATAGTACAACAAAGAAGATAACGATATAAGATAAGCAATAATTTGGCATACTATCAAATGATATAATTAGATATAGAAAAAGGAATAAAAATGGAGCACACATCTAATCCAAATATAAATGTAAAATTACCATGCATGTGCTCATAATTATTGGTAAATCTATCCACACACATTAGCCAAGGCATCAAATAAATATCTATGAAGCTAGATACGAACTACTACTAATGTGTCATCAATATTTGTAAAATACTAGGAAAGTACTTCTTTTTTAATCTCTTCAATTGAAAAAGTATAAATACTCATTAGATCATGTTAAGGAGGTAAATCAAGAAAAGGATGATCAAAAGAATGTGTAGGAATAGGATCTATGGGAGGAGGAATCACCAATGGAGAAGGAACCAAAGGTGGAGGCATAAAAGGAACCACAGGAGGTGTAACTATGGGAGAAAAAGGGGGAACCTTCTTGTGAGAATGACCTATGGGAAGAATATTATCTGGTTTAGGGAAATTTATAAGATGGTCCTTAAGATGCTAATAAAAGATATGACAATGATTAGTATGATGTGTGCCATATTAGTGCCATATAAAATACCTCTCACCATACTTAGGTATATATCAAGGAATAATCTTGGGAGGAGGTATGGTAGTGTCTATGGATAGGGAAGAAGGATACAAGGTATCAATATATTGTTACAACTTATGAAATTGGGTACAAAAATGAGTATTTATCCCATGAAAGCAATTGATACACTTGTGAGTGTGTTTAGGAGGAACACTCATGGTAAAATGTGTAACAAGTGTATAAGAAGATGGAGATGACTCATTACCCCATTTTTTGGTAAAAGGATCCATCTTAGTCAAAGGAATAAAACCATCACCGAGAAGAGGTAATGATGGAGAAGGAATAGAGCTAGTCTTTACAGAAAGAGAACTAGTGAAAGAAGTAAGAGTAAGCTCACCTATAGTAGAAGAATCAATAATAATTGGTTCTAACATAGGTTCCACTATGGGAGGAGCAGGATCAACAGAAGGTCTAATAAGGGTAGAACTAACCTTAGGAGTAAACCAATGATAAGAATTAGGGAAACTAGAAAAATGGTAAGGGCTGGTCATAACACAATCCATGAGCATACTCCTACAGAGATCCTCAAAAAATGGAGGTGTCAGTTCCATCTCTACTCTACAATAAAAAGGAAAAATAAAAGAATCAAGAACTAAAAAAGTTAGAACATGAGATGATGTAGGAAAATACTCAAGGAAATAAGAATGATAATGAACAATCTCAACATCATGGGATTGGATAAGACTGCCTAAGAAAGGATCATCTAAGGAATAGCCATCATCATAATCAGTCAAATAAAGATTTATGAAACAAGTGGAAATAAATTTATAATTAGAAGAAACATACTGAATAAAATGATGAGTCTTGGATAAGACTTTAGGAATGTCATTGCAAAGAGGTTTACAAGAATGAGGTTGCAAGGAAGTAGGAAGTTACTAGATGAGATGAGGTGTGAGATCAATTTTTTTTATCTTGAGATTAATGTCATTAGGATCATCATCATTGGAGTCAAAAAGGTTGGGGGTAATATTACCATTAAGATCAAGATGCCCATTGTATCCTCTAGTTGAGTTGATAAGAAAATTTAGACACTACAACTCATGAAATAGAATGCTAGGTAAATGCTCAAGAGTAGGAATCTTAAAGACACCATGATCTTCAAATTGTTCAAAATTTCAAGGGTTAGTATCTCCTTGAATCATATAAATGGCTCCATTATGAGGGAATTTAATGCTTTGGTGGGTAAAAGAAGTGATATCTCTCATATGATGAGTTCATGGCCTACGAAGTAAGATGTTATAAGAAAAAGGAAAGTTAAATATCATCAAATTCACATGAATAATGATAGGTGGGATAATAATGAGAAGCCACACACACACATGAAGAGGCATTTTACTTTTATCATATCCTTGGTAGGTGATGCATGTGGACTTAAGATTACATTCATAATATCCAAGGGTTTTAATGAAATCAAGAGAAGTAACACAAGTTCCAGGAACCTTCATCAATCAAAGCATACTTAACTTAGATATCATCAATTTAGATTCTAATAAATAGGGGAGGATCATCTACACAAAGAAGAATCTTGTCGAGAATCATAGATGTGATGGGAAGTTTTAATGAAGTAAAAGTGTCGATAGTTTCATCAACATTTATGGACATCTCTTCACATTGTTTCAAGATACTATCCTTGAAACCAAATAAGGCTACCTCTCATCCTACTAAGGGAAGACGAGGGACACTCATCTAAAATAATAGTTTCATAAGATGGTTTCGATGATGATAAGATGTCCTCATGAGTTCAAGAAATGTAATTTGATAAGGGAGATTAGTGAGCTCTGCAATGGCATCCCCCTCACCATAACCCATGAGAAGATTGTTAGATATAGGTGTGCAATGGTTAAGGAGGTCTTCAAATGGAAAAGCTGAAGAGGATTGAAATTTGTGTTGATAAGAATGAGAAGATTTAGAAGCAAGTTGAAAATTATGTTGAGATGGTGAAATAATAGGTTCAAATTGATGTTGAGGAGTAGAAGAGGTGTTAACATAAGGTTTATTAACATTAAAAGGAGAAGATGATGGAAGAATGGTAGAAATAGCATGGGATTTGTTATCCAAAGAAGAATCATAAGTTGGATCTTCATCAAAAGTTATAATATCTTCTTGCCCCATGTCATTTAAATGAGTTAAAGGACAATATAGGATAACATGGTATGCTTAAGAAGGAGGTAGGGAGTAGATGGCTGAGAATCAATGAAAGCCACAACTCTTCACATATTAGTCATGTTAACCATATTTTCTTTAGAAATTTATTCCACAAGACTTTCTACATTATTGGTGGAAGAGATGGGCTTGCCTTGGTTTTCTTGAATTGGCTGATGATTAGGCTGATGATTAGGTAAAGGATCCTTATAAATAGCTAAATGAGTGTTTGCTTGATTCAAGGATTGAGCTTTATCATGAGTTTTGTATTCTTTGAGCACATGCTCATAAGCTTATTAACATTATCATATGATAGAATCATAGTAAAAATTAGGTCCAAGAAGAAAGTCCATAGATAAATTATGAATTTGTCTATAGGTCTCATGAGAATGACCCCAACTAGAATGAAACTAACAAAACTTGCTAGGATCATACTAGCTTTTCATAGGATGATTAGGGTTAATTTTGTGAGGAAGAGGCCTAGGCAGATGTTTAAGCAATTTAGCTAATGAAATAGGTTTATGAGCATTAATGTTATTTGTTGAGAAATGAGTATTAGTAAATTGCTGATATGAGGAAGTTGGTTCTAAAGAAGGGGTAAGAATAGTAGCTTAAACATGGTGAATGGTATCATATAAATTAGAAACACCATCATTGGTAACATTGTGTTTTTTTTTTTAAGTAATAAATGAGAACTTGTGGAAGGTTGGGGTGGCTTCAATTGATGAATAAATAAATCTTGTCATTTAGCTTGATAAATAGCTTATTCTAAAGTGAGTGGAGAAAGGGTACAAACTCCATATTATAATTTGGGATAAAATTGCATTTGCAAAGAGATGAAAAATATTATCATTGACCATGTTGCATTCACATTTTTTGATAAAGTCTTTCATCATTTAAAAAATAATTGATCGATTTCATTTTCACTTTTCTTGAAATTGATGAAATGGGCCAAAGTGTTTTTAGGAATATCATTAGTTTGGAATTCTTGAGCTAAATAATTCACTAAATCTTTCAAATTAGTAATTGAATGAGGTCTAAGTTAATTATACCAATCTAAGGCATCCCCTGTGAGGGTCTTAGAAAGGAGCTTAGTAGAGGAAAAGGTGTTTAATTTAACCCAATCCTTATAAAGATTCCCAAATGTTTTAAGATGAAGAGAATGATTAGTTGATCCTCCTATATCGATGTTATAAATTTGAGTAGTGAGATGTTCATTTTGTAGATGCTTGATAGTTTTATTGATTAAAGGAGGTTGAGGAATAATATTTCCCTAATAATCTTGAAGAGGAGGGGGAGGAACACTTTGGTTATGTGTGTCCCAAGCCAATGGTTGTGGTTTTATTTGAAGATGAAGAAGGTGATTTTACATTCTCATTATTTGATTTGTGTTATGGGATTGGAAAGCATTCATTTGATTGAGAGTTTGCAATAGAAGTTGGTGAGTTTGAATAACATTATTAGAAGATTTGGTGTTGGTATTAGTGGCTTGGATACCACTTTTGGTGTTGTTGAGAGCTTAAGATGAATGATGAGAATGAAAGGCACTAGTGGCAAAGCTTGCTTATGTATTAAAATATGGACTAGTGAATGGAAGAGAGGAAGAAACACTATAAGCATGAGTGCCTTGGGTAGCGATGGTTAAGAATATTGGATCTTAAGAGAGGTCCACTAGATGTAGAACTAGCCATGGTAGTTGAGATACTAATCATGAAGGTAAAAGAAAGGAAAGAAGAAGAAGAAGAATGATAATATATCATTATAGAAGGGAAAGGTTGTGAAGAAAAGAAATTAATAATACCAAATCCATTTGAGAATGTAGAATGTGGTGAATGAGGTTCATTGTCTTAACCACTAATCATGAGATTGTAGATGGTAGATGGATCTTTCCCTTTATGTTGGGGAAATTGGTTAATAAATAAAAGAATTTCATGAGTATACTCTAACTTAGGTTAGTTTTCTAGGAGAAAATAAGGATTATGTTTCAAAGAGGTATCATGAGGGAACCCATAGTCCATTGTGTGATTTGTAATATGGGCATTACTAGCATTTGCAAAAGGAACTCTAGTTTGTCTATGGGAAACCCTATGAGGATTGGTGAATTCCATCATGCCTACTATTTGAGATTTAGTATTGTCACCCAATAGGAAATTAATGATGAAAGAGGAAGGAAAACAAGATGAGAAAATAAATGATTCAGAAAGTGATAGAAACAAATCTAGGTTGACCCGATCAACCTAGTGCAAAATAGAGATAATAAAGCTAGATAGGTTCCACAAAACTAACCTAGTATAGATAGTAGAAGCTAATAGAAAAGTGAAAAAGGCTTAAAAATTATGTTAGGTCAACCTAGTCGACTTAGTGTAGTGCACAAGAGCTGTAGAAACTGCTAGGTTGACCAAGTTGACCTAGTGCAATTGACAAAAGTAAAAAAGTAGGGCTTGGGACAATGCAAAGTCAAGATGGTCAATGTAACATGACATATAGGAAAAGAGAAAGGATTTATAAAAAGATGAAAAATGAAATGAGATATACTTGTATCTAGTCTATAAAAGAAGATACTAAGATGAAATACACAATTAATTGAATTAACGTTGGCCAATCCAATTGGTACACATACATAGATTGAAATTTTGAAAGAAAAGTATAGAATAGAGTATAAATAAAGAAATATAAATTGACCTTTGTTTTTTGGAGATGAAAAAAAAACAAGTAACTAACTTATAACCTTGGAGATAACTAGCCCAATCTATAGAATTGGGCCAAGCTAGTTGATCAAGTGAGATAGGAACCTACAATAAAAGTTGAAAAAGTGTGCTAAGTCAACTTGGTTGATCGAGTAGACTAAATTATATGTCTAGAAATGTGCTAAGTTGAGTTGGTCAACCTAGTTGACTAGAGTATAAATCTAGAAGTCTAGAATCTATAACCTGCACTATGAATCCTAAATAAGAGCCTACTACAAAGTAGTTAAAAATGTGTCAGGTCAACCTGGTCCAAAATTTTTACAAAGTGCTACAAAACTATGTTGGGTCGAGCTCATCGATATATTTGCCTATTCCTACACATAGATAAAAATATTTGTGTCAATAAAATTGAGCCAACAAGTCAAAACATATGATAGAAAAGATGATAAAATGAATAAAATAAGTGAAATAACCCCTATAAGTGTTTGATTCACATTAGGTTCACCTGAATGTATGTAATTAAAATTTCATGGTGCACATGAATCAATCATGTATTAGATAAGATAGATCACACCTACACTTATAATTTGGGCATAAACTTGGTAAGTAGGAGCATGACCAATATGAGGATCTACTAGACCCAGTTAGGGGATCACTTGTAGCATCTATCACAACACATCATGCTAGGTAGGGTTCCAAAGCCTAAAGTCTAACACAATCACACAACCCTAAAATATTCCTATGGTTTCTATACTCACTTATAATAATAAACAAGAAAGTAAACTAATCTAATAACAAGAAAAGTAAATTAATCTAGTGCTCACCAAAGCTTGTGGAATAAAGTAGGGGTTAAAACAAAATAAGTAAATAACAACTAAAATAAACATGTATAAGAGACATATACTCATGTCAATGTATATATAATTATAATACATGGGATAGAAAGATACATACTACACTATCTATCTACTCTTACAAATGAAAAAAAAAGCTAGGAATACTTACCTTTGAAGATGAACCTACCGAGTCTCAACCTCTCCCTTGACCAATGGTGTTTCACAAGAGATGGTTTTGGATTGTAAAGATAACCAAGATAAATCAGATCTAGGCTACATGACCTACCTAATCATCCAAAATACTTATCCATAAGATAATATCATAGATCCAAAGAAAATTATTGAACCCTAAATCTTTATTCCTCAAGTAAAATGGTCAATAAGTAGATGCTCATTCACACTTCTTCATTTAATTCAACTCTCTTATGAAATGGTAAGGAATGACATTATATATATAGTAGTATATCACCCTAAAATCACTCAGACATGTTAGTTGTGCTAGGTTGACCAGGTCAACCTAGCACATTATCGGGCTAATGTCTAAAGTTTTTGCTAGGTCAACCAGATGGAAACTAAGCCTAAAGAGCTAAAGTGACCCTAGACTGTGTTAGGTCAACCAGGTCGACCTAGCTTACTGAACAAGTAAAAAGGGTACTAATCAAGGAAAGTAAGGATAAAAAGAGGAAAATACTAGAGGAATATGCAAGGAAGGAGAGATAGCTTAGGGAAAGGTTTTATGAGCTAAATGGATAGGGAATAATATGGCAATAAGGGATAACAATCCTGTGAAGCACCAAAGGTTTTCCCACCACTTTCCTGATGCACCCCTTAAGGCATGCATTTAAAGACATTGAGTCATGATAGGTTCTCGTAAGATGTAAATCATCAGTAATAAATAAAAGTGTGAAAATATTATGTGTATATAGGTAGTCGATAGAGTAGATTATTTATTCAAACCCTATCTTCTGTTGTGCTTTGAAATTTTTTGAGAAAGATAGGGGATAGTGTGTGTAATATGCACTACATGTGCTTCAAATCCCATGTGTGGGCATGCTACCAACATATCAATACTTTGAAGAGGGATCAAGCCATATGTAGTTATCCCTTTGAAAGTGCTTGGTGTAATTTTGACATGATAATTCAAGAAATGCTAGACTAGATGTGCTTGAGGATGGCTAGGGACTAATGTGGAGATTTATATGTAATTATAACTATATTGGATGGATATATGTAGAGAATAGGGAAGATTTATTGAGTGGTTATTCTTTCTTGCTTGATAATATTTACCAAACCCTTCTAAATGATCTTTGAATGGGATTTTATAGGGATCTATTGGTCAGGAACTAAATTTGCTCATGTTAGGTTGACAAGGAGAAGGATGGGGAACTAAAATAAATTGATATTTAGGGCTAGAAATGAGTTTGTAAAATAACACTAAAAGTGTATAGGAGTGGCATTGGTGTTATTTTCCTAGTGTGGCACTATTGTCCTAGGTAGACGGGACCTAAGGAGATGGATTGGTCATGAAAAGAGAGTCATGACTCAGCTAAGATCAGGTCTAGAAGGCTATAGATGACTAGGAATCAGTGAAAACAAGCCTTTGAGGATCATGAGGGAAAAAAAGAGGGACCTATGGGTTGGGTGTCATTATCCATGCTCAACTTACCAATTTTTACATTGTATATGACTACATGACACCATTTAATATTACCATTGAAATTCAACCTACTAGTTCTATATCCTTACTTATGTATTACCTATATTCATATAAGTTATTTTCTGATTTTTATAGATGTTGAGTTTTAATAGTACCTAATTTTAATGTTTTATATGTGATTGTCATTTGTAAATTGTTATTACTTAGTGTAGAAAATTAGAAAATTAAATCCTTGACGATAAATCAAGAAAAAGTATGCTTAAAATATGATTGTTTCATAAATAATGTGCATAATGTTATGAAAAGTTATAATTATTATCTAACCTATTTTACCTAAATTGGGATGTTTTAATTTAGTGTAATGTTTTCTGACATGTGATAAGTCATCACTATTGTATCATCAAAATTTTGGAATATGGATCTAATGAATTGTGATAAACATAATAGTTTTATAGTTGTTCCATTAAATATTTATCAATTCTCATATATATATATAGACACACACACACACACACACACACACACACACACACACACACACACACACACACACACACACACACACACACACACACACACACACACACACACACACACACACACACACACACACACACACACACACACACACACACACACACACTATAGACACATAAATTTGGGTATAAGTAATTAATAATGATAATTCTTGACATATTTTTAACCACATAAGTTGTGCACAAATACATGATTCTTAATCACTATTATCCTAAGCCATTTATCTATATGCGAGTTTGACCCTTTATTTTCCATTATCATTAGACATAAATTTTCAATTTCAAATGCTCACACTATCTAAAATCACCATCAAAATTTATCTATCTCTAGTCTTAGGTCCTTGATCTTTCCAAACAATTTTGATATAGGAAAACATGGGCACACTGCATCATTGTCCTTTTCAGTTGGTCATTCCCCATGACAAATAAAAGCTAGTTTTACAAATTTAAAATCATCTTTTAGGTCCCCCACATTTCACATGGTTGAAAAAAGAAAATTTAAAGAATATTCAATTATAAATATATGTAAATATTTATTCTTTTTTACACTTTTTATTCACCTTGTACAAGCATATACGCTTCTAAAAATTGAGAAAATCTTCCCTTTTATTTCCAAATTATTATTAATTCTAAAAAATAATCCATAAGATAAGTCAATATCCCTATAAACCAAGTCAATATCTATCATTGTCAATCAAGTAAATTGTAGTTAGTATAAATTTGAAAATTAAAATTTGAAATGCAAACAACATGATAATGGTTGAAAATCAATTCCAAACTCAGCTAACCTCAATTATTTGGAAAAAAAATTAACATACAAGTAATAAAATATTGAAATACAAGAAATTTATACATTAATTACAAGCATTCACCTCCAATTTAGACTAAGATATCCCCCCAAATAGATAAGATTGTGACTACTCCTTGTAGACTTAGAATAAGCAACAATGGAGACTTGAAGACAAATGGATAATAAACAAGTTGATAGCATGTAGACTTAAATTTCCTCATTTCCTTTTCATGGAGGATGGGTTAGTATAAATATAATTATGAGGGATATTTTCCAAAGAATTTAAAATTCTTTAGAAAGATCTAGAGAGGGAAGGGTGTTGAAATTTTTAGAGAGTAAAAGGCTCTAAAGGGTGATTAGAATGAATTATGATAATTAGGTATTGGATTAAGTGGGTGATTAAACATAGGGTTTGTAAGAAAAAGTGGGGGTAGGTGAGGTTGGGTAATATTAGAATTTAAAATTCCAATATAATGGATAAGGTGGGTTAGGACAATATTAGATGATTAAATGAAGTATGATAGGAGGATTAATTGATATATGAGGATGATATAAGGTTATTATGATGTAGAATTAAGAGGTAATTAAAATAGGACTAGTATAGGGGATTAGTCATAAAAATAGAAAAAATAGATGATTATTAGGTAAAACTAGCGATAAAGGGAAGAGATCAAATTTAAGTATATACATTCTACCCCCTTTGATTTGGAATTTCAACTAGAAGAAGAGTATTATTATTTCAAAGAATAAATATACCAATGGATGAATGTTATTAAAATAGTAGACATATGATTAACCTTAAATTTTACATGTAGATAATAATGAGATGGATTTCCACTCAAAAATATAAACATAGGGGTAGGATGTACAAATAAATAAGGGTTTGGGATTTTATATGTGAGATTGATGATGAATAATATGAAATAGATATGAGCTATGAGATACAAATTTATGATTCCTCAAGCAAGGATATATGTATAGGGAGTGTAAATGATAGTGTCATAGATGTCGACATTTCCAAATGTGAACAAATTGTAATGGTATAATGATAATAAAAAGGGTTGTGAGATTTAGATGTATCCCAAGTAAGAATACATACTAAGGAGAGTTACATACTAATATGATAAAGGCCATGATATTTTGACATATCCTAAGTAAGGATACATGTTAGGATAGCATCAGGCCAAAATAATATAATGATTTGATAATATTAACAATGGGTGTAGCTCAAATATAAAGTTAAATGATAAGATGAAGAAGATAATGAAGATGAAATGATATGATTGAGTAACCAAAAGATGAAGGGGAAGATAATTTTAGTGTGGCTAAGTTTTTTTCAGACACCACATATGACCAAGTGTTGCCTACATATCCTAAAGACACCCTAGGTTGATGTCGTTATCCATAAATGGGAAGATGGATGTGAGAATAAATGATGAATGAATGAAAGGGGTATCAAAATAAATGTGGTAAATGTTAAAATAATATAGTAGTGGATGTGAGGAAATACTATCAATGAATGAGATATGACATTGATGATATTAGTGATGGCCATAACAATGGCACATTAAAGGGAATGAGAGACACTAATTCCACATTTGTCAAAATGCCTCAAATGGGAACCAACCATAAAAAAAGTGCCATGAGTTTTTGATGTATCATAATTGAGGATGCATGCATAGGAGAGATGCAAGTATTGGATTAATGATTGATGGGTATGGACATGTCCTAAAATGATATATTGAATAATCATTTAGTATGGATGATAGATGGAATAAAATACATATGTGATGATCTATTGAGCCCAATAGATAGGTACGGGACATTAACGTAAATATTAGAAGGTGATGATTGAGTGTATGGTTAATGATAGATTTGAAAGATGATAATGTATCTCAAGGATTTGCTAGATGTAAGACTTGATGATAATGGATCATGATAATGAAGGTTTTGATTGGATGGGATAGAAAATGAGGAATACTGATGAATAATGAGAGACTTTATGATGGTGTTTGAGTTGACCTCAGTATCTCCTATGACTAAGCATTGATTACATAGTCTTAAAAAACCTTAGGCTGATGTAGTTTAGGATATCTAATAATATGATGAGGATGATGAATAATATAAATGACATGATTGTTATAAATGTTAGTTTCTAACTAGATGAGTGGACTTAGATAGTAGTCATGAGGATTTTATGGGTATATTATGATTAGAGAAAGGATAGAAGGATATGATAAATGATTAAATATTAGAGGTTAGACATGGTTGACATGATCATATCAAGTGGTTGGACAAGTAATCAAGAACTATGCAATGGGATGTGGATGTCATAAGAATTTCTCTATTATCAAGTCATTATTGATGCATTAAATATCATCATAGTCTCGGAAATATTTTTAATGATATCACTAGAAAGTATACACCATGATATATACAATCACATTGTGAACTTTCCAAAGTGCATATTGGTTAGATGTAAGGAGACAAAGAGAAATAATAATAAAAGACAAAATGATCAGGCATAGGATGATAAGATGAATATGATGATAAGATAAAAATGAGGATAATACAATATGATAACACACAAAAAAATTAATAAGGTAAAATAAGCTAAAAAAACATAAATGATGCACATGATTAGACAATAATGTATGCATGATAATAAACACAAGTAAAAAAAAATATCAACATAACATACAAGTGAAGCACACAAGTATTTACATGTAGTGACTTGTCAATTGTCCTATGGAAAGTCTATGGGATGAGTGATTAGGTTATGAATTGACAAGGTGATTTGATGTGACAAAGATATTAATCATGAGATATTTTAATGGGTACTTAGAATGGAAATTCATAAGGAATTATTCAACTAGAGGACTTTGACTTTTGATTGTTCAATGAGTTTATAAGAGATAAGCATCTTGAGGGTGACATTAAATTAATTGCACTAAATTATTTATGATGTGATGGGGCCAAGTATATGGATGATTATTTGGATGATAAAATTATAAGGATAAAATACAAGGGAGGATGATAATAGTATGGAAGACTTAAGATGTATGAAAAGATAATGCAACACAAGATGACCTAGATGTTTTTTATATTTTTATATTTTATTCTTTTTAGGTTTTTGGAATATTTCAATTTTGAAGATTTTTAGGATATGTATGTACACTATTTAAAGGGGGTTAATAACAAAGGGAAAACTAATCCTAAAAATCAAGATGACAAAATATGGTTGATGGATTGATGAAAATATTTGGATGGTGTTCAAAGAAGATGAGGGATGATGGAAAATGGACTAGGGATCTCTAGTGACTACATCATGAGGGGACCAGATATCTAGTTATCCAAGTATAGCTTGGAGGATATACTAATGATGATTCTAGAGCATGTCTCTGGCCATCTTCCAGTTCCTTATGAAGGTCAAGATAGGAAGAAAGGATGAACACAATAGGATAAGATGACACTAGATGGTGTAAGATGGAGAAGGACAAATAATATGGGCTTGGTAAGGAATGTTGGAATGGGACACAATGTTTTAATGATTTTGTATTCATAAGAGAAATATCAAGTAGTAAATTTTTTGAAATTTAATCAAGTATTGTTTAAATTTAATGATGTAATACAATATTTTTATAATATTTCTTATTTAATAATGTACAATAAGTACAATTAGTACTAACAAACTATGGGATAAAGAGAGTTTATCTTATTTATTATTTTGTTTTGGAGTGTGGTAGTGACCAAGAGTCATCACAGGGTTGTATTAAAGATATAGACTTTATTTGTTTTGTATTTTGACTATTTTTACCCATCTAATAGTTGTTTTGATAAAGGATAGTAACATTAATGCATATGTTCATATCCAATGCAAGTATCCAGTGAGAGATATAAAGGAGTGACTTTAAATTTGGACTAGAACTATGTTTCCCCATGTGTAACAATTCTATGCCTCAAATTATGTTTCCCTGTGTGACAAATCCAAATAATAAGCAAACCTAGTTTTTTTCATTGTATGTCTTGTAACCTAGTAAAAAGGGGTTAGTTACATGAGTGGTGCTAGCCTTATCAACCTTGTTTTTTGTTAAGTTCTACCTACATAACTAATACTCCTAATAAGACCTTAGATTCACATGTAGTTATCCCTCCTATGAATATGTGTGGAATTGTAATAGTGTAACTATATTCTCTTAGTAAATCTTGATACAAGTGTTGTGATAGTATATTTGACCTTTTGAATGCTTCAGATATTTGATTTAGTGTTTTGCAATTCAATAGCTTGAAATTAACAATGATGTCTTATTATAGAGTTTAATTATCAAATTGGAAGGTATATTAATTACACCATAACTTTTGTATTTATAGGTAACTTTTGAATTTTATTTATAGCCTAATGACATGTGAAAACCAACCATAAGATGGGAAAGAGGGCTAAAAAAATATTCACAAAGTGAAAGATATAGAAAAAGATAAAAAGATAAGTCTAGATAGTCATGTCAAATATGGATGGTAACATTAATTCTAGTGTCCATGATGGATGAAAGTGTCCAAGGGATAAAAAAATATAAAAAAATAGTCATAACAAGTAGGGATATATGATACAAACTGGATGAAGATAAAAATACATAGCACATATGCCCAAAAGTTTGGTAAATCAAGTGAAATAATATGGAACCAAATAGGTCCATGAGATACCATGTCAATAGATGTTTAATTATTAGTAAAAATGTATATATACATACAAGAAGATAAGAAATATGTGTGTCTACATTTTCCCCCTTTAATCTAGTAATGCAAGACAAACTAGAATTACTATTTTAAAGGAAAGAAATGCATACCATAGTGTGAACAACACACTTTGTCTTCACTTGAGGTTTTATTAAATCTTTTGTTTTGAACATTACATACAACCAAACATATGCCAAAAAGATAAATCATCATATATAATTTGTATGTAAGCAATACCAAAAAGTAACATAAATAAAGAGCATGGATAGAGTACAATGTGTATATATCATGTAGTAAATGGTTTTGGAATACTGGAAACTAAAGAATTATACAAGGGGTTTTTAACCTCATCCATCTTCTAGATAATAAGATGAGTGAGTTTACGAGTGGTAAAGTTTGTTTCACCATGGTGGTGCTATACTTGGATTAGGGAGAGCTTTTATGTGACCATTTCTCCAGCCCAAAATAGGAAGAGTGGTGCTTCAACCATCGACAGTATCATTTCCATAAGAGCACAACTTGAGCGAAAAAGAAATGTATATGTATAGATTAGTATAGGGTGAGTGATGTAACTAATTTCAACTAAATAATTGATTATAATGGATTATTTAATGCCTCTAATCACACCAAAAATAAGAACCAACCATTTTATATGGGTAAGGATTAATATAGTATGTGAATGCTCAATTGGGGTATCAGTATGTTGGGGTATTAGTACATAGAAGTTTTTGTGCTATGGTATTAGTCCATAAAAGAGTTATGGAATTTGAAAATGATTTGGATTTTACAATATTTGACACATGTATAACATATGCACCTTATATATATATATATATATATATATATATATATATATATATATATATATAATCATGATATATATATATATATATATATATATATATATATATATATATATCATGATTAATTATGTATAGAAAATGGTACCAATGTATAGAATTTTTACATAACTATGAATCTGAACATATACTTTGTATATTTCTTAGAATTCAGAAACTATGTAAGTGTGGAGAACATGATTCCAAATCATTCCCCCACCATATATAGGGAAATATTAATACTAATATAAGTACCAATGTGGAGGACACATTTTAAAAAACATGACCCCACTATAAATTTGGAATATTGAATAGCAAATAGGTATGAAGGACATGCTTCCAAGGCATACCCCCACTAAATCTTTAGAATGTGAAAATTATATTTGATCATGTATAACATGTTTATAAACATTTCCCAAATAATATGCCCCACTTTTACGAGGAGAGGATATAGTGTATGTTGGTCATCTTCTTACAAAAGGAAAATGAATTATGTGCTCGATATAATTCACTTGATATTATTCTGAAAGTATTATGCATAATAACTTGTAACATTGTTTGGGTAGTATTTAAAATGTTTCAGGATATCAGTATATCAAAAAAATTAGTGATTTTTGGTAGTGCTTGAAAATTTACAAATTTGGTATATTATGGAAGCACTTTTGATTTTAGATACCTAGGTTCAAGATATGTAGATTTAAATTTGGTGCCAAAGTGGTATATTAGGTGGGTTGTAGTAGAATTTTAAAATAATTTGGATATTGAAATATTATAAATTTTGATATCCAAGTCTATAGAATAATAATTCCATGGATAATATCCCCTCAACTAATGATTTTATGCACTCAGGAGTGACTTAGCCAACAAAGATTTTTATAAGCTAGTAAGTTTATGACAATTTATTTGTAATTTTTTGGGTTAAAATATTTTGTATTTTGAGTATATTTCTAGGGATTTTTCATAGGAATTCAAATGTTTGCTTCATATTCCTATATGCTTACAATGACACATCGATGCAAGTATCCAGCTTCAGATGCTAGCATCTGATGTTTTTGTCTTATATCGATGGTAGCATCCATTGCTTTTGTCCTACATAAATTATAGTCTATAATCATAATGTCTCTTTCTTATATGTACGATTAATATATATTTCTATATTTTTTGTATCAAAATATGATCATTAACAAGTTTTTATTGTTATTGCATTTATTGCATAAAGATGTCCATATTCAAGAGCTCTGACATGGATGATATTATTCAACATGAGGAGACCTAGGTTTGGATATAGCTAACTTAGTTCTTATTATTCAATAATTATTAGGTAATGTGGAACATTTTGGATAGATCATGTATGATATCCATCTCCTCATAACCCTAATAGAGAGGTCTATTTGAGATATATGTACATTTTGGATTCTTATTGGGGAGATGACGATCACCTTATAGGATTTATATTATATTTTTTAGCTACCAATTAGGGGTGAGATATTTTAGGTTACTAGATATGGTAGCTATAGATACAATAATACTTAGATGTCATGTGTATATTTTACTAGTTAGAGGGATCTTGAGTTAGACCCGATAAATATGGTTTGGTTCAATGACATTATTAGAGGTGATGTTCCATGGATGTGGCAGTTTGTTTTTGTGTTAATGGAATCATTTGTAGCTATAAAAGGTGGGACTATTGTTATTTATCATCACATTTATCAGATAGTGAATTAAATTAAGCTAGATAGGACTAGGTATTTATGGGGTCATACTATACTAGCTCACTTATATAAGGATATCAACGTGTTTACATTGGAGAGTCATAGTATGGGTATTAGAGAGATGAATCTATTGCATGTCTGGGATTATGAAAATATCACATTAGTATAGGTATTTGGTGGTTCCCTCCTTGGAGGGTTCATCCATAGGTTTTTATAGAGCGGTGGGTATTCCCACATGGTAGACTTCATAACATGATGGACTATTAGATAACCTTTAAGAAGATATCTAATACTAGATTATGTGACATACTTATATGACTTTTACTAGGTGTCTTATTGACGGACATGAGTTACAAAGGGTTTGTGTATATATGTGGTTGATTGACCAATTTCCTTATGTCTATGAGTTATTTAATTATGATCAAGTTTTACAATAGTTTGGTTTTGAGAAAGGAGTTTCCTCACAATTATATCCATGGAAATGGATAGTATAGAGTGGTCATAGGTTGCTTAATCAGTCAATGCCTACTATTGTAGATCTAACCCCATGCCCAATTAATGATCAAGATCTTATGGTTATCCTATCAATAGGAGATGATGTAGGGTGTAATAATGGGTATGTGCAGTGGTGGGCTAGATCCCAGTGGCCTTTGTTGTTTCCTATTTTAGTTACAACTCTAGGTGTCACTTCTAAAACATAGGGTTATGGAAATGAGATATAGGTGATGAGGTAAGAGATAATTCTCCTAAAGGACCAACACTATTAGATGAGGTGGACATTAGGACCACATGTGAGTACCATATTTATAGGTTTTGCATTTTATTTGGCTATAAATTTATATGGTTTTTATATATGTCACTAACTAGTGTATTATCTCAAATTTGTGTAGGTAAATAGGAGTGGTCGACCATAGTGGATTAGGTGATTCATTCCATTACTTATAATGTGCATATGGATGTATATGGACATTTATTTAAAGATTTATTAAAATTAATAGTGTGCATGTACCATTGTTTGATCTTATTATGAGATTTGTGGAAACATACCATAATGTAGCCATGGAGTGTGATGAGTTAAGGGTAGACCTGGATAAATGGGACATCCCAAAGTGAAATTCCACTAAGATTATGTAGACACTCAATTATCACTATTTTGGTTTGATATGAGATCATAAGAAGATAGTGAATAATATAGGTGATTTTAAGGAGAGAGTACATGTGATATTATGTACATAGGGCCCACAGTTTGATCCTGGTACATCTATCTATATAGGTGTTTGATTTGTATATGTTGATAGTGATGAAGGGTATAACTCATGGGATATACCCACATCTATTGATTGATATGCTTATTTATAAAATCATTGTATCAAATTTTGTGTGTGTGCCATTACTAACATGGATTTTATTTGGTATTGAATAAATTTGCACTATTTAATTCTCTGTTGTCCATTATATAGTTTTGTTAATTAGATTTATTTACATAGTGTATGTTAGGGTTTGGAACTTTTTTGTAATAAGTATGTGTAATTTTGATATGTATTTATTATATTATTAATAAATAAATCACCATAGGCAATGAAATCTGTATGGATATAAAAAAATTGATTGTAATGCTCATATGGAAAAGGGACTATAAATTTTGTTTACATAATCATTTTTGAAGTATTTATATAAATATCATGTGAATATGTATGTATCTATTTGGGTACCCATATCTACTTGTTGAGTTTACCTTCAACATGTGTCTCTTTATGAGGGACTTAATCTACCGATGGTTCCTTATTAGGATCATTATGGGAGAGATTAATCTTGGGAGAGAGTACACAAGGAGGAATTCTATTAGAAGTCATATTTTGTGAAGGTCGATGGCCCACATGCTATTTTCATGATTCATCATGGGATGTCTTAGCCTTCTTACACAATCATCTAGGATAAGTATGTATAATAGGTATAGATATGTATTTTTCAATATGAATTGATTCTATGATCAAATAATTATATAAGCTTTTACCCAAGATCAAAACACTCATTGTCTTGATGACAATTAATACCATGGTAAGTGTAAAAGTGTTATCCTTTTTCATTTTCAAAATTATGAAGTGGGTAATATAAATTTGGAGGGAGTTAGATTAATCATTTATCCAAAAAATTTCATAATATGTCATGTGGTCTATCTTAGTGCCAATCAAACTGAAGAGTCCACCATTTTAGAGTGATATATGGTATAACTATGGGGGATAACCTATAACCATGTTCCTTTCCTTTATTCAATACCTTTATTATTATTTTTGTGACATATGGGGTTGATTTTGTAAAAGCATTTTTAAGTGATTCAAGAGGTTTTTTAACTTGTTTATGTACCTTGGAAACAATATTTTTACCATGTGTGGATTTGAATTAAGAAATAGGTAACTTGGTTTGTGTATTGATTAGAGTACACTCATATTTGTGCACATCCAAATATAATATCATGAATAAAGTAAATGGATTATTCAATGTTCTTCCTTTTAGTGGGGAAAGAAGACCTTTTCTAAATATAAATTTTATTTCCAAATCTAAAGGTGTGTAATGTAAGGAATATATAACATCGTTAAATTGAATAATATAATCTTGTATATGCTCATTTTATTTATGTGTTAATGTTTGAAAATGATCCAATGGTAATTTAGGTAAATTATAAATATGAAAATGTGATAGAGAAACATCTTCAAGTTTTTTAAAATTTTATAATGAACCATTTAGATAAGTTTAAAACCAATTAAGATCCCCTTGGTTTAAGATATGATAAAATACCCTTTAATAACAAGCTTTGATTTTGGGCCCAATGCTTAAAAGAGTGTGTATATTATTGAAAATGATTAGTAGGATCCCCTTGACAATCAAAAGAGGATAACTTAGACATAAAAAACATTTATGGATAAGGTTTTTCACATACATTACATGCAATAGGTTATTATGTTGATGTATTCTCCTCAAAAATAGATTTATAAGAATAAACTTGCAATTTTAGTATTTACTTGTTTTTTCAAATCTCCAATGGTATTCATAATATATAACATATCATAAGAATAAGTTGAGTATTTTTCTAGTGGTTTTAATTTACCATTCTTATACAACATAGGAATGATGTGCTCTTTATTATTTTATAAAGTAAGCTCCTCTCATTATTTTTCAATGTTTAGTAAAGGAACACTCATGTCTATAGATGTAGGTATATCTTGAGTAATAACAAAAAAATTAATATTAATATCATTTCAAGGTGATACATTAATTGTAACTTCATGACATACTATAGGAGTAAGAGGTAGAATTCCATTTTGAGGCTCACTTTCATTTTGAGAATTAAATTCAAAGGAGGAAAGGGAAAGAACATTTGCTATGTCATGCACCACATTAATAGATGTAGGGATGTCACTTTCACTTTGAGTTTTAGTGTCACATCCTATATGAAGACGAGTAAGTAATTTAATATCACTTTTTACTTTATGTGTATCATTTTTATGTGATAAAGGAATAATGTCATTATTATCATTTACATCCTTTCTAATTGTTTTAGAATATTATTTTGTTAACAAACCTTTGGGAAACATGGTTTTTTATTTCTTGAATTTACATGATTTTACCTTTATAAAAGATACATCAAATATATTTTGGCCTTTTGTTGTGTCCTTAAATGATGTAGGTTGTATAGGTGTTTCCTTATGATTTTTATAGACACTCTCATTTTTTATTCAATGATCACAATCAGAGACACATGACACGTATTCTACTCATCACATACTATAGGGTAAGAACAAATTGGACTAGTTTCACTTGAATCTTGTAAAGAGGATATAAGATTTTCAGCACTAGTATTACTTGGAGAAGAAGGCACACACTTGATTTTGTTAACATTTTAATTATGAGAGATAGTGGAGGAACATTCAACTTATTTGACATTTTAAAAATTGTAAAGGGGAAAATCACACTCACTTATTTAAATAACTAAAGAGGGTATGGATGTAACAGTTTGATTTTAAACAATAGGAATGGTATCATTTTGGATGTGTTTTAGCTCTTTAGTGTCATTAAATAGAGGGATGGGATAGTAATTTCATCACATTCATAACCAAGAGTGGAAACATTATGATCACTACTTTGCTCATTTATATTTACATTTTCATCATTAGTTATTTCATTGTCATAATTGTACGTAAAGGTGGATTTATCCAATTTTTGGTGTTTTTCTAGGTCTTTATATGTAATACATTGATCATCAGGTGGATTAAAGAAACAATCATAATTTAGCTTCTATGAATAAAATTTTGTTAATAACTCCATATATTTTATACAGTATTTTAAAATGACATCCAAGAACACAATTAGGAGGAGAAAAACAAGAATGTGACTAAGCATTCCTAAGCTATTCCCATATAAGTTAGGGAAAAATTAAATCTGAAAATAAGATACACAAATTTGAGATTAATTTTTAAAGAAGGAAAAAACCATAACATGAAAACTAAGGTTTTATTTCAACAACCATATGACAGGTTTGGTGTAGTTATTTTGGATTCATAAGAGAAACATCAAGCAATAAAATTGTTTCAATGCTAATCAAGTACTTTTCATACTTTAATAATGCAATACAATATTTTAACAATATATCTTATTTAAGCATGTGTAATAAATATAATAAGCACTAAACAACTAAGGGATAAATAAAGTGTATCTTATTTTTTATTATGTTATGGATTATGGTAGTGATCAGGATTCATCATAGGGTTGTGTAGGATTAGATTATGAAAGTTGTCACTCAAACACTAGTCATTTAAACTTAAATAATGCATAAAGAACTTGAAAAAATAAGCTAGCCTATTTTGTGGGGTTTACTAATGATAATTAATAACAAATTGAAAGAAAGCAATACCAATTACCTTCCCAAATTATTACACCATTCAAGATTGACTCCAATCATGTTTTTCCCCTTGATCTAGTGTTCTTGTATTTGCCAACAATGGATGCCAAGCTCCTCCATAATCTCAAGATCACTATGTATAACCTAGGCTCAAGATATGGAATCTCTAATTTTCCTATCAAATGAATATTGAAAATAAAACACAATGATCAACACAAAACATTGTGGAGACAATTATGCATTATAATTTTGAAATAATTTAGCTTAAGAAATGAGGGTGAGAGGCCTTCTATTTATCAATTTTCCAAATTGGTTAAGATTTAACTATGACTATCCTTCTCAAAATTGAGATGTGTGGCCATGAATTAATCTAATATTTTCAATTAAAACCATAAATAACCTCATAAATATTTGGGCTAAAGGGGTATTAATTAGGCATGGGTTCTCATAAACCTAATATTTATTGCATTTATGGCTTATGAATGCCACCCCTATAGATCATGTCACTAAGTGATGAAAACATTGAGAATCAATTTCTAATAATGAAATAATCAATAACCTCCATGGAAAGTCCACTTAAGCTCTTGATTTTAATTAATTAACTTAAATAAGATTAATCAATTTTAGTGTAATTCTTTGGAAATTGGTGCAAAATTAATCAAAATGGTTAGAAAGTCATATTACTAGGTCATAATTTGACTCAAAAAGAATTATAAGGTGATTTTAGATGTGTTGGAACTGTATTCCCATTTGGGATGTTGCCAACACAAAATAACAAAGTTATGTGATGTGTATTAACAAATTAGACAAAAAAGTGGTCCAAGGCACCAAAATTCAAAAACATCTTTTTGACTCAAAATTAGTTGATCAAAGTTAGGAATCACATAAAATGCATTGCCTCATTTAGGGATACATTAGCCTAAATTGGCACTTTTATATGACAATCTTGAACTATTTAGTGAATTTTTAGTGATTTTGGCCTAAATTGGGCATTTGAGAGCAATTCAAGTAAGATTGACATTTTCAACACAAATAGTGTTAGGAATTAGATGTCTACATTTTCCCCTATTTAATAATGCATAGCACGACATTCAGGTGAAGCAACATCTTTTTAAAGAAAGGAGTTGTCAAGAAGAAATTTGGGAATGACCCATGATGCCCCCTTGAGAGGACATACTAGGATTAAAGAGAAGGATGGAATCTCACAAAGAGATGGAAAGTGAGAGATTAACCCATGAAATAGATCACATCTAGATGAGCTAATTATTGCATGCTTGGTTACCATCAATGGTAAAAGTATAATTAGAGGTATAATGGGCCCTAAAGATGGGAGGAATGGGAAGGATTAAATACAAACATATAATTGACACACTTTGAATGCACCTAATTTAAGAATGCAAGCTATGCTCTTACAACATTGATCAATCCCAATACAAGTTACACACTAAAACATTAACATCATGGGAAAAAGTGTGGAGAGCATGGAATTAGAGGAAAATGAGAACATGGTCTCCAAAAAGATGATAATAATAAGTTCCCTAGTAGGGTATATTTGATTGTGATAAGATTGTTATGCCATAATAGGGCTAATTTTAATAATTGATAAGGAATAAATAATGGATTGCCCTTATAAGACTTATTTAGATTTGTTAACCAGTTCAAATGTTGTGCCCCATCATAGGTAAATTGGCAAGCAATTAGCTCAAATATATAACCTAAAATAAAGATTAAATATGAGCAAGTGTAAACATAGATGCAATTTTATAATGGATTATAAAAATCCACAAAAAATAGGCATACAAGAATACATAAAGTGATGAAAGAGATGAAAAGAAGAATGAATATGGCTGAGCCAACCCAAGATACATCATGTATCAAGTGTTGCATACATATTCTAAATGGACCTCAAGCCAATGTATTTCACCCAAAATAGGGAGGGAATGGAATGAGGGATGAGTAAAACTGACCAAAGATTGATTAGATTCATGATGTATGTGAACAGATGCATGTCTAAGCATAGAGTCAAGTGCTAAACCTATTGAGCCCAGTTTATGCATAATGATCTTGAGATTTGTTCATCAGAGCTACATTGATGTTAAGACTTGAATCTAGAACACAAATTACTTTCTATAGCAAAATACATCAGGGATCATAATTATGAAAAGCTCATAATGACACGGCATTTCAAATGCATGGATCCAGTTCAAATTTGAATACCTATAACCAATGATAATGGTAAAATAATGACCAAAACTAGAGTTACAGCTATTTATATTTAAATAGAAAATCAAAGACAAAAAAAGATAAACATAAATAAACCTAACTTAAAATCAAGATATGAACAATCAAGACTTAAGTAGGAAAAATAATGTTAAAAATCAAAGAAAGAACAACTTGATAACATGATACCAAGATATAAATAATCAAGATCCATGTGGACCATCAAGATGTTATTGAAAAACAAAGGAAGAGGACAAGACCAAACAAGATAACAAAAGACTAAACAACACCAAAAACAATTTTAAAAAAAAATGTTTTTGGATTTTTAAAATTTTATGAATATTTTTGTAATTTTATAAGTATCTCAATTTGATTGAGAATTAAGAGATACAAAATGGTCCAGATCGTGAAAAAGAAAGAGATCACCAACTTAAAATGTTCATAAAATAGTGAAAGTGCAATGAAAATGGGGACTGAGTTGGCCTCATTGTGAATCAAGCATAACTGATGTAATCCCATTAGGATCTCAAGTCACAATAATTCCACCAACATAAAGGGTGATGGAAAACTAACCAGGTCACAATAGGTTAACAACTAAAGTTAAACGACTAGGTAAGTGATAATAGTAATGATTGGATGATGCCACAATGCAAGATAAAAAGGCATTGCACCTAATTTTCCCATAGGTGGTTATAATTAAGAAATAATGTCATAATTTTGATTTGCCTATAGGTGGTTATAATCGAGGGTATCAAATAGAACATTGATTTTCCCATAGGCAATTAGAATCAATGATATATGATAAGATGATAGGTAAAAGATAACTTGCTAGATCAAATGTCACACTAATTCCATATACTATTATTTAACACAACATTTTAAAACTATTAAAAATGGATCAGAATCCTCTCACAAAAATTTTAGGAAGAACTAAAGGAACCAAGAACAAAATAGTATAATTAGGATGACTAAAAAAAGCCTTTGTCAATAGTAAAGGAATGGTATAATAAAATGGTATAAGGAAAATTATTAGAAGATAATTGGCTATAGTAGAAACAAATTTTCCCCTAAGTGATGATTGGCTTAGTTTTCTCTCAAAATGGTAAAAGTGTTGCTTAAGTTGCTTGAAAAATGACAAGAACATGGCTTAGGTTTCTCACAAAATGGTGAAAGAATTGCTAAAGGGTGGCCAAGCTAACCTCAATAAAAATTGAGCACTACTTACATAGTCTTAAATGACCTCAAGTCAATGTAGTTCAAATAGTGTAAGACAAATAGAACATAATGGTATAATATGCCTATAATGAAATGGTCTATAGTGTTCCCCCCAGGAGACAAGGCAAAGGTAATGGCAAATGGTAAATGGAAGAATGGGTTCTACTACTCCTAATGATAGGGATATGCATGTCCTATTCAATATCTAAAACATTAAAATTGATCAATTATAAAAATTGCTACCCAATTCCATTTTGGTAAAGTTGCTCCATAAAGAACTTATTATAGATCTAGATATTAATAATGTATTCGTGATCTCCCTTTATTATTGATTTTGTTTCCTTCAAATGTTGAGACAAGGTATCCTTATAGCCTCTACAAAGGAAAGTGATACTAATGATGGTAAATAATGTTAGGATAAATGATATAAGTGGGTAATGACTTGGTGGACAATAATGAAATGTATAATTAATGGGAAACAAATTAAGATTAGGAATTTTGGTCACATGTAATTTTGTTGATTTTGGATTTGACATAATTATAGTTGTGGTGGGTTTAAAGAGCTCTAAAGATGCTCTCAATACGACCACCAGATTGTTATGTTTTTTTATCTTGAGAGTAGATACCATCTGATTATGTTATATATTGGAAGCTATAATGATCTGATCTTGAATAATGTCTTCATCAAGTAGTGAATAAATTTTGTGCTCAACTATTGGCACTTTGATAAGGTTTTCACCAATGAATTTGTCTTGATTATCCCATAGTGTCTCCAAGAAGGTTTTATCAAGAGATATTAACATTTGACTTTGATTGTCTTCTAGTTCCTTTAAAAAGGTTTCACTAGAAGATGCTAATTTTGAACTTTGATCATCCCCTAATGCCTTCAAAAATGTTTCACTAGGAGAGTGTTCTTCTTTTACATAAATTTGGTTTTGGTCACCTTGATATTTTGCAAATGCTATGTTTCCATGGATGTATTTCAACAAAATGTGATTCGGTCAGTCCCAATCAACATTTGTGAGAGGTGGAATGTCAATATAATGTATATAATTGGTGTGAATAATGGGATGATGAATGACAACATAATCTTCATAGAAGATACTAGGAAAATTTATATCGATGCTGAAGTAATCATCCTCAAAAACTTTAGAAGGATCACAAATATATTCAAATTGATTTACAAGGTAATTGTAACCAATGTTGTAATAACCACAAATGTACACTATTTCAGAAGTTGGGTCTAAGGCAAGGGACTCTAAATCTGATATTAGATCTAATAGTAATTCTTCTTCTAATGCTAAATATGATGTTAGTTTAGAAATAGAACATGACTCTAATGTTATTTCTTCATATGATGTGGTTACTTATATAATGTTATGTTGAATGTTTGGTATCAAAAAAGTAATGGCCTGTGATGACATAATGGTATTTATAAAAAGTGATTCATCTAGGTAGGGTTAAACATAGACTAACTTGTCTAAGTGAATCCCATCAAAGAGAGGTAACTTCTTGAGGGATGAATTGACATAATATTTTATGTCAAAAAGAGACTCCTCAACAAGTGGAATAAGATCAAGAGATAACTCTGCAAAGACTGGCCTGTCAAGGAAATGAGGCTCTTTAAAAATAGGTAAAATATGAGTAGGTGATTTATCACATGTTGAATCATCACAAATGGGTGTTTCACCAATAACATCATGGTTTTGGCTCAAAATTGGTTTTAAAATATAAAATTTAAATAGATTATGGTCGTCACAAGATGGATTTTTAAGAGGTAATGGTCTACTTTGTTTTGGATCAAAGATCATCATAGAGTTTCTAAAGTGGGGAAAAATTGATTTAACAAGAACAATGGTTTGTATTTCAATAATGAAATCTCCAAAAATTATAATATTGAAGAAGGGATCAACAAAATTAGGTTCATCAAATGGATGTTCTTTACTAATAGGTTCACTAAGACGGGCCTAGAATGGTAAAAATGGGATGCTATATCGTTTGGTTGCTTATGTAAACCAAAGGAATATGTCCTAAAATGGTACCTTCACACATTTTGGAGATGGATTACTCATAAAAGATGAAGGAAAATAGCCTAAAATGGTAACCTTTGCATGTGATGGAGTTTGATCTTTCACACAAGGTGAAAGGGGATAACCTAAAATGGTAACCTTCAAGCACAATGCACAAATCAAAGGAGGATATCCTAAAATGGTAACCTTAAAGCATGGTGTTTGATATTTATTAGTGATATAATGATTATGTCATGTATGTGTCCTGGTGAGTGAATGAAGTGCTTTGATAGCCTATTAACAATGACAAAGTTTACAATGTGCTTCTCCTAGTTTGCTTAATGTTGGCTTGGCTGATATTTAGTTTTGGCATAGTTAGAGATGTTCAAGGATGAGTATAAAGTACTGAGCATGTATAAGGGGTCCTATAAATGGTCAAATATATTTTAATAACTTGTGTGCATGAGTGGAATTTATCTGGTAGTTCATAGTTTTTATCTAGATAGTTTGGGTTAAGTGGCAAAAAATATGAGTAGGTAGTTTACCAACATCATCATTACCATGTGTGAATGAGTCAAGGGGATTTGTTCATTGGTTATGATAAAATTAATACATAGTTTCTATGAACTCAATTTTATGTCATGCAACAAAGTGAAATAAAATATATGCAAGTGCAAAGTTGGGATCCCAAATAGTTTAACAATGTTTTACCATATCCAAATTTGCATGAGGTAAGAAAGAGTTGAGTAAGCATTTTTATGATAGAATATCTTGCATGTGTGGATATTTCAGAAAAATATGATCAAATTTATTTTTTTAGTTTTGTGTATACTTTATTCATGCTAAATTTTATATCATTCACTAAATTTCACCAAAATATATGCATGTGCAAAGTTGACATTCCAAATACTTTTTTGACATAGTTGGCTCTGTGGAAGAAAATTTTGAGAAGGCATTTTAATGGAAATATATCTAACTCATGTGAAGGATTAAAGAGTATTTTTTCACATGGTTGTATTCTCATTTTTTATGATATAATATGGTCCAAATTTTATATCATGCGAGTGAGTGAGGTAAAAGTTATTGAGGTTCAAAGTTGGCTACTCAGACATATTGCAATAGCCCCCATTTAGGTTCAAGGTAAAGTTAGATCAACTCTTGAATAGATAGATGATGCACATTTTCTCTAATATGTTAGAAAGAAATTATATGGTAAGAAGTTATCTAGTTTTAACATTGATCATAGATAAAAGATAAAGATCTAATGGTTCAAATTTGTTTGTATATTTGAGATCGACAAAGCGTAGTAAGTCAAAGTGGTCAATTTGTTTGATGTTTAACATCATTAAATATAAAGATCCTTAAAATAATATCAATTGATCATGATTGGATAATCTGAGTGAGGACATGATATGATATCAAATTGGTTGAAGTTTAACTGTGACCATTGACATTTAAATATTTGAATTTTACAAAGGGAAAAACTAGTCTATTGTATTTTTCCCATAACATTTGATCCAAGACGAATTTGCTAATGGTATAAAAATAAAATATGTAAAGGAATTAATTATGAATATATTGAACCTATTTAGGTGTTTTTATTGTTATTAAAATCAGATATATTTATCTCCAAATTTGACTATGTATTCAACCATGTTTTGCAAGTAACCTGAGAAGGGTAATTAAGCTTGTTATGATATTGTTTCAATGTTTAATGATGTATTAGATATTTGAAATTGTTTTATACTCCATAAGTATGATTTGTGTATATTATGAAGGCTTTACCAATTGTATGTCATATGAATAAAGGCTTAAAAGGAGATTGGGTGTTTATTCATAATGATTATATGTACATAGAGTTGTTTGAGCAAATTGTGCTTAAGAAAGAGAGTATTATTATAGATATGGACACTTAAGGAGGACCCATAAGTCATGTATAATGGGTCCATACTTTTTAAAATGTTTCTATGTTCTTTGTTTTCTTGGAGAAGTGTCAAAGAACTAAATGGGTCTTCGTAGAATGTAAAAGTGACTTAGGCCTATTTGAATGTGGATTTTGCTTAAGTATGACCCATGTGAGATACCTTAAGGGTGAAGGAATGTATTATGGCTGATAAGAAATATTATGATCTTGTTAATTTATGAATTCTCTATATATAGTGAAACCAAATGTGATGGTTTCTAGGGCTTTTTAAAAGACCTATAAGAGAGACTTATGCAAGGTGGATGTGAGAGTTGTGGAGTGAAGGAGAGGTAGAATGCCCAATTATATGAGTTGATAAGTAGATCATATTAATCATTATGTGTATTAACTTTAGGTAATATTTCTAATTTCATAAAAGTGTTCTTGTAGTTTGAAGATATATGAAGAGGTCTGAGTGTGAATATGAGGATAGTTTGAGTGAAGAAGGAGAGAGATTGTGGCAAACTTATGTGAGAGGCACATATGAGATAGAGAGGGTGTTTGTGCAGAGGCTAGATAAATAGAGATCTATCATCAAGTGTTAAAGACATCAGTTTGAAGGTGGAGGTGTTCACTTCAAGGAGGGTCTAAGAGACTTGATCTTCCTTAGGGATAGTTTCTCCTTGTGAAATATGTGTTTCACTAAAGGCCTTTCGTTAGGAGGACATGATCAAGCTTTTTTGGTATAAATGAGTTTACCAATCTCTTGTTTGTAATTTCTTATAGGATAGTATTCTATGTGTTATAGGCTTGAAAGTAGGTTTTATTCCCCATGAGGGTTTCCCACATAAACTATGTGTTATGTGTTTGATCTTGTGTATGTATTGAATGAATGAGATCTATTATTTATGTTGCTTGATTAAACACATAACACATAGTTTCTATGGGAAACCCTCATGGGGAATAAAACCCACTCTCAAGCCTATGAGATATATGTTAATTGTTTAATAGTTTGAAAGGACTCCAATTTAAATTGAAATATTTGGGCTCACTAATTCACCCCACCTCTTAATAACTATATATCTAGCAATTGGTATCAAAGTTGGTCCTTATTTCTAGTTTAACCAATAAAAGGTGATCAAAAGTACAATGGTTGATAAAGAGGCTATGGCTTGTCTTCAAGATAAACTAGTATGTGCTTTATCAAATGTCAATTCAAGCATGGTTTTTATAAAGGTGCCAGTGAAATATCTATAAGTAACCATCAAGAATATGTAGGACATGATGGTTGGTGGTATTAACCAAAGGGAGGAACAATTTGAAAATAAAGTCATGACTTACTCATATGTATTCTTATCTAAGGACATAAGGTATTTCAGCTCCACCAAAAGGGTCAAGAATGAAAATTCATGGATAGATAATGATAAAGAGAAAGGTAAGTAAAATTTTAATGATGTATTTAATGGGTACTAATTCTCCTGAAATAAATTTGGTCATAAATATAGGGATTGTAATTGCTCTCAAGAGATCAAAATAAATTTTATATGCTACAATTGTAACCAAGATGATCATATAGCCAAAAACTATAAAAGAGATTTTTGGAAAAAGGATATACAAGTCATTAACACCATCAAATGGTTCAAGAAGACTAAGTCTATTACTGAATAATAAAAGAATAAAAATTCAAGCAGTCCTCTAAAGGAAGAGTCAATGTTTATTCAAGTAGCCTTATATACTCAAGAAGATGGGAACAAGAGATGGTTCGTAGATAGTGGATGCTCAAATCATATGAAATGAGAAAAGAACAAGTTTATCTTCCTTAGGAATACCAACCCTAATTTAATGAGATTTGGTGACAATAAATCTACTAACATAATTGGCAAAGGTACTGTGAGTTTGGATAATGGTCATTCTAGGACTGAGAATGTATTATATGTAGAAGGTTTGAAACATAATATTCTTAGTGTGAGCCGAATATGTAAGTAAGAAAATGTTTTAACTTTTCATGATGATGTTTGTGAAGTAAGAAAGGATGGAAAATTAGTTGTAAATGTTTATAAAATAGATAATAACATGTATGTAATCTATGAATCTAAGAAGGAGGAGTGATTCATGAGTCATTTGGAAGAAAGTTGGATTTGGCATAGAAGGCTTGGACATATAAATTTTGATAACATGGTAAAGATCATTTTGAAGGTATTATTAAGGAATTTGCCCAAAATTTCTAAGATTCATCTTTCTCTCTGCAAGGCATGTCTTCATGGGAAACAGACCAAAAGAAGATAAAAATCCAAGGAGTTCTCCACCAAAAATGCATTAGATTTGATCCACACTGATCTATGTGGACTTATGATAACCCAAATTATTAAAGGTAATATCTAATTCATGCTTTTCATTGATTATTTTTCTAGGATGACTTGGATATTTCTTCTCAAAGAAAATCTTAAGCTTTTAAAATTTTTATGGCATTCAAAACACTTGTAGAAAATGATAAAGGATCAAAGATCAAGTGTATAAGATTAGATAGAAGAGGTGATTTTTGGTCTCATAAATTTGATGATTTTTGTGAAAAATAAGGGATAAGGAGACAATATTATACAACTAGAACACCATAACAGAATGGTGTTGTTGAAATGAAGAATAAGACTATTCAAGAGATGAGTAAAACCATGCTTCAAGATTCCAAACTATCAGATGGTTATTAGGAAGAGGTAACCAACACTTTAGTTTACATCCTAAACATTTTTAAAATCATATAAAATGGTTATAAGACTCCTTATGAGTTATGGAAGAATAAAGCAACTAATGTCAAACAATTTAGATTATTTGGGAGTAGGTGCTTCATCAAAAGAGATGAATAAAATATTGGAAAATTTGATTCAAGGTTTGATGAGGGAATATACTTAAGTTACTCCTCTATCATTAATACTTATAGGTTCTTCAATAAGATACTTCACAATATTATTTAAAGTTCAAATGTAAGGGTAGATGAGACTAGTAGAGTCAAGAAGCCAAATTTGCAGGTAAGTGACTCAAATCAGAATGTTGTTGCAAACAATGATGAGTTATCTATTCAAAAAGATGATGAAGATGAAGAGGAGGAAGAAAGACAAGATTCTAAATTTCCATATAGAATAATTTAGAAATATTATCCAATCTCTCAAATTATTAAAAATATTGGTGCAATGTTGGAAAATAGAAGGAGAATGTTGATCAATCAGAATCAATAAGACTCAGCTTTGTTGTCCATGATTAAACCCAAAACATTCATGGAAGCTAGCAAAGATAAAATTTGGAGTGATGTAATGAATGAAGAAATTGATTAAATATAAAGGAATGAAACATGGGAATTTGTTCCTAGACCAAAAGATAAAAATGTGATAGGTACCAAGTGGGTTTTCAAAAATAAGAAAGAAGAAGTCACAAGGAACAAGGCTAGATTGGTGTGTAAAGGATATGATCAGTTTGAAGGAATAGATTTTGATGAAAATTTTTCTCCTGTGAAAAGAATGGAAGCAATTATACTCTTCTTGGATTATGCAAGCTTAAAGGGTTTTAAGGTATATCCAATGGATGTAAAATTTGCATTCTTGAATGATAAATTAGAATTAGTCCAAATTGAGTTACTTGAAGGATACTTCATGTCAAGTAATCAAGATTTTTTGTAAATTAAAGAAGGTTTTTTATGGTCTTAAACAGGCTCCTAGAGCTTGGTATGATAGGTTGGATAAGTATCTTCTGATTCAATGTTTTAAAAAGGGGGTAGATGATAGTAATTTGTACATTAAGATAGAAGGTAATCATCAATTGATTTTTATTGTATATGTTGATGGCATAATTTTTTAATCTAAAAATGATAAAATGAGTAGAGAATTTTTAGATACTATGAACACTGAGTTTGAAATGTCAATGTTGGGAGAACTATATTTCTTATTAGGATTATAGATTAATCAAATTGATGTAGGGATATTCATTTCAAAAGATAAATACATCAAGGATATGATAAGGAAGTTTGACATGATGGATTGTAATCTAATGGGTTCTCCAATGATCATAAGGTATAAGTTAAGTAAATTGGATGGCTCACCAAAAGTCGATCAAACTTTGTATAGATCCATGATTAGAAGTCTTTTGTACTCTACTACTTCTAGGCTAGATATCATGTAAGCAGTGGGTTTTGTATAAAGGTTTCAAGCTAACCCTAGAGAATCTCACTTAAAATCAGTCAAAAATATCTTGAGATATCTTAAAGGAACCTTAGAGTATGGTTTATGGTATCTTAGGAGTAAATAATTCTCTTTGAAATCTTATACTGATGCAGATTGGGTAGGTTGTGTGGAGGATAGGAGAAGTACCAGTGGTGGGGTCTTCTTCATGGGTGAATGCTTGGTGTCTTGGCTAAGAAAGAAGCAAGTCTCAATCTCTATATCAATAACAAAATATAAATATATAACAACTTCTTCTTGTTGCATGCAAGTCATGTGGATGAAATAAACTTTAGAGGATTATAAGGTAATACAAAATGGACCTTATTCTATCTATTATGATAACACTAGTGAAATTATTATCTCAAATAATCCTATTATGGTCTAAAAAACTAAGCACATTGATATTAGATATCATTTATTGAGAGAAAAAGTGAATAATCAAAGTGTTAAGTTCGAGTATTTTCCTACAAAAGAGTAACTTGTAGATATTATGACTAAACCATTATCAAAAGCTACATTTGAGTACCTAAGACAAATATTGGGTGTCATTTCTTCCTATATGAATCAATATAAGGTATTTAGTTAATGAGGAGAAACTATTTCATGATCTTTCTATAGAGATTTGTAAAGAACCTATAGTGCAGTTGCAAAGTTGGTGGTCATAGAAGTGTCTTCAGAGAGAAGGCTAGTAGAACTTCATGGTGGTTCTTCATGATGTATGGAGGTCTAAAGATGATAAAAAGGTGAAACAGCTCAGAAATATTAGGATGAATCCCTTTCAGATGTTTCTTGGTGATTTCCATTAGTTTTTTAGTATTTTTGTGTGTTCTTTATTCATTTGTTGTAGTGCTTGGTTGAAGAGAGTGTTGGTTTGGAATAAGAGGAATTTGTCAAGGCAAGAAGAGGTAAGATCAAGGTAAGGGGGAGTTTGTATCATATTTATAAATATATTACTTTCCTATTGATGTTCTTTTCATGTCCTTAGGATCAGTTGATGCCCACTTTGTCATTGTGTCAAAGGGGGAGAAAGTTCCTATTATGAGAGTACTTGAAGAGAAAGAAGGTGAGATAAAATATGTTTGTTGACATAAATGATAATGGGGGAGATTTTTGGAGAGTTTTAATTCATATCATTTTTATGTCATGGAGTTTTCTTAGTGAGTTGATGAAGTGCTTTGATAGCCTAAGTAAAAATGAAAAAGTGTGCAATGTGCTTATCCTAGTGTGTTTAATGTTGGATTGGTTGATCTTCAATTTGGCATGGTTAGAGATGTTTAGGGATGACTTTGATATATTTATCATGTGAAATTGGTCCTATTAGTGGTCAAGGATGTTCATATATATTGTTTTCATGAGTGGAATTCATTTGCTAGTCCATAGTTTTCATCTAGACATTTTGGGTTTAGTGGCATAAAATTTGAGCAGGCAGTTTGCTGACATCATCATTACCACATGTGAATGAATCATGGGGAGTTGGTAATATGGTTATGATAAAATTAATACCTAGTTTATATGTGATAAATTTTAATTCATACAATGAATCCTAATAAAAGATATGTTTGATAATGTTTTCCCATAGCCAAATTTGCATGAGGTAAGAAAGAGATAAGTAAACATTTTAATGATGGAATATAATGCACATGTGGACATTTCATAAAAATATGATAATATGGGTTTGTTTATTTTTTATCCTAGTTTATTTATGATAAATTTTAGGTTATGCAATGAAGTTCATCAAAATATATGCATGTGCAAAGTTAACCTTCTTGATAAGTTTTTGACATAGTTGGCTCTGTGGAATTTTTTTTTGAGAAGGCATTTTAATGGTAATATATCTCACTCATGTGAAGGATTAAAGAGTATTTTTTCATATGGTTATATTATCATATGTAAGGAGATCATATCTTCCAAATTTAAGATCATGTAAGTGAGCGAGTTAAATGTTATTGAGGTTCAAATTTAAGATCATGTAAGTGAGCGAGTACAATGGTCCCCATACTTAGTCAGTTTTGCACAAGGTAAATTTCAAGAAAATATCAAAGAGATTGACAATGAAAGTTTTCTCCATGATGTCAAGAAGTAGTGAAATGGGATGAATTTCTTTAGGTTTAATTCTGAGCATACATAAAAGATAAGGTTTTAATGGTTCACGTTTGCTCATACATTTGAGACCGATGGAGTGTAGTAAGTCAAAGTGGTCAACATATTCAGTTTTTAACATCATTAAAGTTTGAAATACTAAAAAAAAAAATATAGAGAGCATGATTGGCCAATCTAAGTGAGGACACAAGATGATAGAAAAGTGGTCAAGGTTTAATTGTGACTGTTGACATTTAAATATTTGAAATTTACAAAGGGGAAAACTAGTCTACGATATTTTTCCCATAATTTTTTATCCAAGATGAATTTTCTAATGGTATAAAAATAAAAGATTTAAAGGACTCAATGACACATTTAGTGAACCTAGTTAGGTTTTTTTATTGTTATTATAGATAAGTATGTTGATCTCTAAAGTTTACTATATGTTCACTTGTATTTTACAAGTAATCTAATAAGGGTAATTGAACTCATTTTGATATTGTTTTAATGTTTAATGATGTATTAGCTATTTTGGAGTATTGGAGATTGCATAAGGATGATCTTTGTGCATTATTAAGTCTTAAAAACATTGTATGTAGTATGAACAAAGGCTTATAAGGTGATTTTGTGTTCACTCATAATGATTGTATGTATAGAGAGTTGTTTGAGAAAATTGTGCTTAAGCAAGATGGTAATGTGATGGATATGGAAACTTAATGAGGACCTATAGGTCATGTATAATGGGTCCATACTTTTGAAAATCTTCCTATGTTCTTTATTTTATTTAAGAAGTGTCAAAGAGCTGAATGGTTCTCCATAGAACCTACAAGTTACTTAGGCCTATTTGAAAGTGGATTATGCTTAAGTGTGACCCATGTGAGATGACTTAATGGTGAAGGAATGTATTATGATAGATAGGAAATATTTTGATCTTATTAATTAATCAATTCTATATATATAGTGAAACTAAATGTGATGGTTTGTAGGGCTTTATGGAAGACCTTTGAGAGAGACTTGTGTAAGGTGGATGTGAGAGTTATGGATAAAAGAAGAGGTAGTGTGCCCAATTGGATGAGTTGATAACAAGAATAGATTAATGACTATGTGTATGACTTGTAAGTCAAATTTTTAATGTTAGAAAAGTGATCTTATAATTTTAAGATATGTGAAGAGGTTTGAGTGTGCATATGAGGATAATTTGAGTGAAGAATGAGAGAGAATGTGGCATGCCTATGTGAGAGGCTTGTATGAGATAGAGAGGGTGTTCATGTAATGGTTAGATAAATAAAGATCCATCATCAGGTGTTGAAGACATCAATTCTAAGGTGGAGGTGTTCACTTTAAGGAGGGTCTAAAGGACTTGATCTTCATTAGGGACAGTTACTCCTTGTGAAACAGGTGTTTCATGAAAGGCCTTTGGTCAGGAGGACATGATTAATGTTTGTTGGTCTAAAGGAGTTGACCAGTCTCTTGTTTGTAATTTATTATAGGATAATAGTCCATGTGTTTTAAGATTAATAATAGTTTTTAATCTCAATGAGGGTTTCCCATAAGAAATATGTGTTATGTGTTTGATCTTGTGTATGTATTGAAGAAATGAACTCTAGTTTATGTTTCTTGATCAAGTTGATATATGATAATTGTTTACTAGTTTGAAAGGACTAGAATTTAAATTGAAATATCTAGGCTCACTGATTCACCCCCCTTTCAATGATTCTACCTCTTAAAAGTAATCTTTGTGTGTTATGGATTTGGATTTCTCACACAAGATGAAGGATAATATCCTAAAATGGTAACCTTTGCACGTGATGGAGTCTAATTTCTCACACAAGGTGAAGGGGGATAACCTAAAATTATAACCTTAAAGTGTAGTGTAAAAATCAAAGGAGGATATCCTAAAATGGTAAAATTTGAGCATGGTGTATAAATTAAAGGGTCAGGATGAAGATGACATATTAAAATTGACATGGATTAGAAGGTTTTCAAAAAATAGGCTCAAAAAAGGTGACATTCTCAAACAAGATGGAATATTCATGTCCACCATAAAAATTCTCTACCTCACAACTAAGGCCACAAAATACCTTATGATAAGTGTACCTTAGCATCATGTCTAGAATATTATTCTTTAAATTTGCTTAAGATATGAACAATGTTTTTTAAACATTTCAATAAGATATGTTCTTTGATCTTTTCTAAAGAAATTTCAAGGTAACAAAAGAGACTATAAAAGGAGGGTGGCAAGGAACCACACATAATTAAAAGAATGATGTTCATGAAATTACTCAACCTTGGTTAAATTTGAAATTGTATGAACTGAAAGAGGGTATGATAACTCAAAAATCCAAGGTGAAAACTAATACACCGAAGACTAGATTTTTATGATATGTCAATACCATAAAATCTAGTTAAACTTTGATGAGTTGTTACTAGAAAACTAGAAGAAATCCCTTTGGATTAGGAAGGAGACAATACAAACTAAGAAAATCAATATGTGGAAACATGAAATAATTCCTAAGTATAAAACTAGAACCAAATGGGTAGCATAACACTACCACATGGTAATAGGAATAGTAGTATAAAGTATGTTCTAGGACTCAAAGTGTGAGTGATACACAAGATGACTTAAGTCCACCAGTGATGAGAATGATAATGAGTCTATAAATGGCCTTCAACCCAAATTGTAAATTGAACCTAAGTTTCCTCAAGTCAAGTGCAAATGGCAAAACCCAATTTAAAACATCAACCTTATGAAATTATAAAGGTGAAATTTCTAATTGAAATATCAATGAAGGACTTAAAGAAAATATGACAAGTGGTTTAGACTCAAATTGGAAGCATAAATTCACCAATTAGATGATATGACACAATGTTTAAGATGGAAAATTTGAACAAAGAAAATATTTATTTTCATGTGGACATGATAACGCCTTCTTTTTCAAGAAATTATGGACAATGTGTTTAGTTATTGACATTTGTTAACAATCATGTTTTGACTCAAATTAATACCAAGTAATCTAAGACCAAAATAGATAAATACAAATTATAAATAATCTTAATCCCTAAACTGATAAGGTGTGGCAAAGTGGGGTTGACTAAAACTCTAAAAGTTTTTGATCATCTAGATATATCTAATGTGTACCAAGTTTCACATTAACACACAAGAGAAGTAACAAGTCAATAAGATCTACATCAAATGGCTTGTTATGAAAAGGTCTTGTCCTTTTCACAACCACTACATCTATCACATGCTCAGTATAGTGTGATGTCTAAATTGATCATACATTTAAAGCTTATCTTGACACTAACATAGATGGTTTAACTACTCAAACCATCATCCCAATGGGGAAATCCCAATTTATATACCCACCCATGGAGAAGGGTTGAAGGTGATGCTGAGAGATGAAGCCTCGGATCAAAGCTTCCCTATAGAACCTATGGGAGGTAATGAAATCCCCCTCATAAGCCAAAGCATAAAATTAAAAAAAACTAAGTAAAAAGGCTTTATAGTTTGTTTTAATATCACCCAAACCATGTAGGGTTTGGGGAGAACCTATTCAACTTCCTTTTTACACCTTGGACAAAGGCACAATTTACAATGAAAATGACACTTTTGATCCCATAAGTTCTCTATAGGAGATAGGGGGAGAGCATACATGAACAAATTCTTTTTTTCTCAAAAAATTTAACCAAATAATGATATATGACTTATACAAAACAAAAATTTAAAGTGAATTTTGTTTTAAAGAAATGAATTGAAGTGTTTGGTTATGTTATTTGGCCCCTTGGCCTTAAGTTATAAAAAAAATTGAAAATAATCACAAAAAATTCAACATAAACATGGAATTTTAAAATTTAAGAACCAAAGGAAAGTTACAAATTATTTTTAAGAACCAAAAAGAGGTTAAAAAGACTTAATTAAGCTCAAATTGGTCACTCTCCATACTGGTCCTACATAAAAAGTTAGATAGTCTTGTTTAGATTTGAAGCACCTTCACTTTTGAAAAAAGTAACTTTGAAAAACATGCTCTCAAGTCTATGTTTTTTGAAAACAGAGAGACCATCGCCGATTCTTGAAAAACCATTGTTGATCATGTTTTAACTAATTTTGGTAGGTCAAAATCTAACCACCAATGGTTACCTTTAGACCCAAAAACATCAACATTATATTTCAAAAATAATTATCAGCTTTGTTAGCATGAAATATCTAAAAGGAAAACCTTCTAGATCACAAAGTATATAAAATCAGAGACTTAAAGATTCAAATTAACCAATATAACTATAATTAAGCTCAAAAATGTTTTAGGTAATAAATCATTTCAACAAAAACTTAGCAAGCCTGTGATAGGATAAAAACTCCAAAAGACACCTTATGGATGGTGATTTGGTTCAGACGAAAGACTCAACAAACCTAAATTGTTAGAAAAAAACTTGAGAAAATGCTCAAAATGTAAATTTTTAAATGTATTTTCCCTTGTAACACAATTGAGGTCTGGCGGCCTTAACTGTTGGTAGTCACTAGGAACGATCGACAATCACTATGTAACTTGTAAGTGCACAAAAATATTAGAAACATGGGAAAATAAACATAAAAATTATTGTTTAGGGAATTTTTAATGACTAAAATAGAAATTTGAAATTGCCATGATGTCTTCCTTGCTTGAATGGACTCGATGGTTCCACCAAGTGTGTCAAGATGTATGATTGGATTAAAAGGTCGTAAGTTAAACATTAGTCATATAAACATAAAGAATGCATAAAGAACTTGACAAACTAAGACAACCTATTCTACAAGGTATGTTAATGATAATGATGAACAAATTGAAATAAAACAACACCAATTACCTTCTTAATTGATTCTACCATTCAAGAGTGGCTCTAATCATGTTTTCCCCCTTGATCTAGTGTTTTTGTCTTTGCCAACAATAGATTCCAAGCTCCTCCATCATCCTAAGATCATAATGTATAACCTAGGCTTAAGATAAGGAATCTCTAATTTTCCTATCAAATGAAGCTTGCATGTAAAACACAATGATCAACACAAAAGGTTGTGGAGATAATTCAAGTTTGATATAAATTAGTTAAAGAAATGATGGTGAGAGGCCTTCTATTTATAGATTTTCCAAATCGGCTAAGATAAACCATGATTGTACATCTCAATATTTATATGTGTGGACATGAATTAATCTAATATTTCAATTAAATTCATAAATACCCTAATAAATATTTGGAAGGAAGGGGCATTAATTAGGAATGGGTGCCCATAAACCTGATATTTATTACATTTATGGCTTATGGATGCCACCCCATAGATCATGTCACTAGGTGATGTGGATATTAAGAATAAATTTATAATAATTAAATAATTAATAACCTCCATGGAAAATCCATTTAAGCTCTTGATTTGAGTTAATTAGCTTAAACAAGATTAATCAATTTTACTACAATTCTTTGGAAATTGGTGCACAATTAATCAAATTTATCAAAGGTTTATATTACTGGGTCATAATTTGACTTGGGAAGAATTGGAAGGTGATGTTAGATGTGTTGGACCTGTATTCTCATTTAGGATGTTCCCAACACAAAATAGCAAAGTTACATGATGTATACTAACGAATTAGATGAAAAGAGTGATCTAGGGCACCAAAATGCAAAAACATCATTTTGACTCAAAATGAATTGATCAAAGTTAGGAATCACATAAAATGCATTTCCCCATTTAGGGATACATTAGCCTAAATCATCACTTGTATATGACAAGCTTGAACCATTTAGCATATTTTTAGGGATTTTAGCCAAAATTGGGCATTTGAGTGAAATTTGAGTAAGATTGACCATTTCAACACAAATAGTGTTAGGAATTGGATGTCAAAAGGTTGTATTAAATATATAAAAATTATTAATTCTATATTATGACTATTTTTTACCCTTCTTACATTTACATCATTCAAGGATAGTAATATATATATATATATATATATATATATATATATATATATATATATATATATATATATATATATATATATATATATATATATATGTATGTATGTATGTATGTATGTATGTATGTATGTATGTATGTATGTATGTATGTATGTATGTATGTATCTAACACAAGTTTTTAATAAGAGATGTACATAAGACTGACTTTCAATTTTGGACTAGACCTATGATTCCCCATATGTAATTGTATTATGCCTCAAATTATGTTTGCCTATGTGCTAGATCCAGATAGTAAAAAACCATAGTTCCTTTAAATTTTACATCTTATAACCTGGTAAAAAGGGGTTATTAATATGATTTGAGCTAAACCTAACAAACCTATTTATTTCTAAGTTTTTCCTACATATACAATACTCCTAAGATGGACTTAGACTCACATGTAGTTCTCACTCCTATGCGTGTGTGCATATTTGTAATAGTGTGACTATATGTTCTTTCTCCTAGTAACCCTTGATACAAGTGATGCAATAGTATATTTTACATTTTGAAATGTTTAGATACTTGATTTAGTGTTATAGTGAAATTTAATATCTTGAATTGAACATTTATTTCTTATTAGAGAGTTTCCTTATCAAATTGGATGGTCTATTAATTATACCACAGCCTCTGTATATGTAAGAACATTTTATATTTGATTTATAACCTAGTAACATGAAAACATTCAACCATAATATGTGAAATGAGGGATAAAAATACTCACAAAGTGAAATATCTGGAAAAATATAAAAAGATAAGTCTGGATAATTATGTCGAAGCTAGACACTAACATTGATGCTAGTCTCTAGGACAGACACAAGTGTCCAGGGGCTAAAAGAATAAAAAAAAAGGCACAACAGGTAGTGATTTATATAATAAAATAGATGAAGATAAAAATAAATATCACACATGCCCAAGGGGAAGATAAATCAAGTGAAATAAGATTTAACCAAAGAGGTCCATGAGAAACTACATCACTAGATGTCTAATTCTTAGTAAAAAGGTATATACATACAAGAAAACTATAAATATATGTATTTTTACCAAAACGGATATATAAAATAGGTAGAATGTAAAAGGTAATATAGTATATGAATGTAGGGATGGATTGAAAATTTTCCCCAAGTGTCGAGGTACTTGTGATTAATGGATTATTTTTCCATGACGTTGGAGATTAGTTTTCATCATGGTACTTGACCAAGGCACCAAAAAATTAATTTTCATAATTGGACGAAAGTTTTTCTTATTGATTTATGACATCTATATTTATTAGAGGCATGAAAGATTTAGTTACACATACACTTTACTTATCTTTATCTAATACCTACTTTGGATAGATGTGATGCTAGGACCATGTTATTGATGCAAAATTTATTGATGTCCATATGAAAATTGTTGACTCACGAGTTATATTCCTATATACATCTTGACCAAGTATATTTGTAAAACCTAGGAGAGAGAATGCTACCTATGGAGGTAATATATGGTATGGGTTGTATTAGTTCAAGGATATAATGGTGGTGTATATGAATTGATCATGTGACTAGAGATAAAAGAAGAAGGACTGACATGTGTATACATTGTCAAATATGCTAGACATTCTATGTTTTATTGGTACTATATACAAAAGAATTTAAGTTATCTAAGATTATTGGATTATTTTTATTTTTGATTCATTTACTTGAAGAAATATTGGCCATCTTGACATTGTTTTGAAATAATTTTTAATCTATTGATATAATTAGATTTTGACTACCCCCTATTGCCTAATTTTGGGATTCACTAAAGGATTTTTTTTTTTTTTTTAATTGATAATTTTTTTATATTTTATTGTCCCATAGTGTTTATATGATATTTTCACTAAGGGAAGATTCTTTTTGAATAGGCTGAACATTTGACTTGGCTTGATTTTGACTTCAATTAAAGGTGATTTCAAAATTATGCATGATATTTTGAATATGATATTGGAAATTTATATTTTTGGCACATATTATATTATTTGAGGAAGAGTCCAATGATGTAATTTAATATTTGTCCTCATGGAGGGATATGATTAAGTGATCATCGATAGGAAGAAAAGGGTTGATGATGGGTGTAGGATATGTTGTGATGAGGTCAATGAGTGGTGGTGGGGCAACATGATCCTCATAAAGGTTCCTATGAGACCTAATTTAGACATCAAATAATATATACTAAATATTCATGAAATTATAACTAAGGTTTATTGTAGGACATGCATATAATGCAAGATCAAATCCACTCTAACAATCATTCATTGGTAAATATTATAAGAACTCTCTTATGGATTTATCATCTTAGCTTAGATCAAAAGATATGTCTTATGATTGGTTGACATATTAATATGAGGGATCCTTAAAAAGTTAGGTTTACTTATGATATATAACATCAATCAAGCACAATGGTTTAGATAAGGACTTTGATTCAACTACTGGTGTTGAACATGATCTTGATGCAGATAATATTAGAACTTCCCCTAGTACTAAATTTGATGAAAATGATGTGATAAACTAGAATATGATATTTTTATTTATTCCATAGTGAGGGCCTATTAGATGTAATTATTTCATGCAAGTATATTCAACACTTTGTGTTTGGTAATTCAGGATTTAGGATGAACAAACTTGTGGAAATGGTGGACTTGGTTGAATGGGTGAAAGGAAGATGGTGGAAAAATAATGGTCTCATATAAGATAGACTGATGGAGGGAAGACATATTAGATGAGGAAGCATTAAAATCATCATAAATGGACTCATTGTTGAATTATTAGGGTTTTATCAAATATAGGTGGATCATGGAAGATGGGTTTGGTGTACTCACCTTAGTTTGAGAGTGGAAGGGCTTGATCATGATTTTGGCATATCTATTCTGGTCCACCCATTGATGAGGATGCATTTCATTCACCCTAAATTTTAATGTCACCACTATCAGTGAGATTTTGGATGAAGTTTTTAAAATTTAGGCATCGATTAGTAGAATGCCCCTGGGTTCTATGATATTGACAATATTTATTTTCTGTATACTAGGAGGGCTTAGGCATGTTTAGATTATTATGTTTTATGGGTGGATAAACCATTATGTAAATGGATACCATTTTGTTAAAGAGGGATTCCAAGGATATAGGAATGTTGAGACCAACACCCCCTATCTTTATATTTTTAAAGGAGGACCTCTATATTTATTTCTAAAAAGTTTATATTCTAGATTGAATGTGAAAATTGTCTTATCTTGGATTTTTAGGCAAATAAATTTTAAAAGGGGAACATGTGATTTGATGTATTTGATCATGTTTAAATTTCATGGTTCAAAATTGTTAATAATTATCTTCAAGGTGATTAGTTGTAGGTTCCATGGAAGAAGCTAGGGTTCCTAAGGAAAAAACCCTAAAGGGGGTTTGAATTTGAATATTCATAGAAAATACTGGCAATAAATTTTATTTCCTTTTGATTAAATGATCCTAAGTCTAAATTTATATTAAGCTTCAAATATGTTTTTTTCTTTAAAACATGACCGAATATTAATATAAAACCTTAGTCTAAACTTTATACATGATCAGATATTAATTTTAAGCTTATGTTCTTTTATAGATCTAATAGTAATCGCTTGTCCATTGGATTTGATCCAATAGTGTGACAAGCCTAAAGTATTTTAAAAAATCATAAAGTTAATGATTTGGGCCTAGTAAATATCTAACGGTGATTGTTTACTCAAAAAATTTAATCCAATGGTGTGAATTAAATCTGACACCCAAAAGGATGTTAATAGTTGTTAACCACTTGGGATTTGATCCAATGGTTCATATTACCTCAGAGGTTCTAATATGATGGTGCACATCAACCTAAAATATTCAATATATCCCAAAGGCTTTACGTGTGACACTCGTTCATTGGACTAAGAAAAGTTTAGTTTTTTTAAATTGACAGGTTCGCTCCTATCATTTGATGTCTGTGAGAACATATTTGATGGGACTAAACCCATAAAATTTAACATGAGATAGAAAGATTATATTGTCTTAAATTTTAAAGGTTTTCCCCCATCATTTGACATCGACAAAGATGTGTTTGATAGGACTGAACCCATCAAATATAACCTAGATAATCCCCAAATCCTTGGGAACTCTTGATGGCTTTACACATGGCATTCATTTATTGGATCAATAAATTTCACTATCCTAAATTTGATAGGTTCACTCCCATCATTTGACATTTTTGAAGACATATTTGACATCATCGAACCCATCAAATTTAACTAAGACAACCCCCAAAGCCTTGGGAACTCCATTGTCTTAAATTTGACAGGTTTACTCCCATCATTTAACATCTATGAGGATGTATTTGATGTGATAAAACCCATCAAATTTAACTTAGACAAAAAATTTTAAATCCTAATAAAAGGGAGAATTTCTAAAAAACCTTTTAATGAATTATTAGATTTTTACAAAGATGATCTTAGTATATAAAGATTTTAGCTTAAGCCATTTTGTGTGTTTTAAACATAAAATTCTAAATGATGTTTTTAAACCTAAAATTTATATGATCATGTAATTGGTTAAAATATAATCATCTTGTTGGATCCAATGGTGATTGCTTATTCACTGGATGTTATTCAATGGTGCATCGAGCCTGAATCATTTTTAAAAAAGCATGTAGTTAATGGTTTGGCCATAACTAAGATCCAATGGTGATCGCTTTCTCACTAGATTTGATCCAATGGTGTGATGAAGTTAAGGAATTTTTCAAAGGCCTCACAAGCTTAACACATTGCATAATCAATAAGATCAAAGATCAAGAACCAATGAAATGCAATGCCCTAGATTTAGCTTTTCAAAGCAAAATAAAAGGGACTTTTGAAAACCAACAATCACTCTTCAAATAGAATTTATGAAAATTTACATGAAAGTCATGGAACCCTACCACATAGGCTCCACGTAAGCATGGAGGATCAAAATGAAAGATATCTCATGATTAAAAATGTAGAAGACATGATATTAAGGTTTCATCATATCTAAGGCATGTATGAGATCAAAGTTGGATGTTTTGGTCATTAAAGCCAAAAACCTTGAACCCTCTATAAAGACGGCCAGAGTTTATTTAATTGATTATATGAAACTTGAGATAATTGTGAACTAAATTTAGAGAAAGTGCCTTAGTAAGAAATTTTATAGATTTGCAACTAAAATATAGGTAGGCAATAGATGAATATTGAAATAGAGATTTATCTAACTTTAGATGGTTAAGGAAGGGTATTTAGAGACATAGAGTTAGATTTAATAGCATTGAATATACATGGAATCAGGAATTGGTATGAATTATTCTTCTTTGTTGAGGAGTTATAATCAATTTCCTAAGAAGAAAAGAGGAATGATTCAATGTACTAAAGATAAAGGATTTAGTATCAATTCAAATGGTAGGCCTTCATCATGCAGTTGCTAAACCAGAGGTAATACATTGCATTGATCTTTTTGTTCCTATTTTTGTTGACTAAAAAATAGATGGAGAATGTATTATTCATGAAGTGTCAACAAAGTTGCATGCATATCTCCCATGGCCTTTGAGACTTATTATAAGATCCTTTTACCTCATGTCGATCTCCCTTCCTTGAGAGAATGGAAAAATTACCAAAACTTTGATACAATCCTCTCACATTGGTTAATCCAAGGTTCTCATGTTTTTAAAACCTCAAATGGTGAGATTCATATTGCCCAATTCAGGGAAGGTGTTAGGATAGCTATGACTTTATTGAACAAAGCCTTTGGTACCTATTTTACTACTTATTTAAGTAAGGTTTAGGTATCTTATGTCCATTGCATGTTGGAGTGGAACTTAACCCCTCTTATTGGAGACTTAAGAAGTTTTTTCTTGGCCAAACAATTTACAGCCATCAAGAGAAAGACTTCCAAGCAACTCTTTATGATGTCTTACATCTTGGATTCACTCGTAGCCTCTATTAATTTATCTAGAATTTGAAATTGGACCCCTGATGGTAGATCTACCATTTCACATAATTATTCCAAATTACATATATTTAAATACATGAATCACATTCAATTCATATGTGATGGTATCTTCCCAGTCATTTTTGAGGCAATCATTGGTATCCCTATGCCCAAGCTTCATCCTCTAATCAAAAGACAAGTGGAGACCATGGGGGATGTGTGGTTCTATCCAAATTGCAATATAATAAGGATAGAGGTCATCATGATCCAACCATACATATTAACTATATATGTTCCTAGTAAGCTTGTAGATCAATAAATTGCTTATCAAAACATCTAAGGAATGGATTGGCACTGCAAGAAGAATATAAAAGCTCAAGTTCATCCCTTTCCACTGGACATTGGTAGAATTTTAATCAAGGATTGGAAATAGATGGAGATTATGGTGGTGCATAAGAACTCTTTTGATTTCCAACTAGATGATCTTAATATGTGGGACCCCAATGATAGAGTGGCTAACCATATTTTGGATAAAAAGGTCCCAAAGGCTGAGTACAAACATCAACCAGGTGTGGGAGATGGTATTTAGACAAAGACAAGGAACTTTGAAGAAGTCTTATCTAGGGTTAGAAACTAAACCATAAATTTAAAACATAGGCTAGTCAAGTATAATAAGCCATCAAGATAAATATGGTGGTTACATCTTTTATAAAATCACTTGTTTCTAGAACCATCTGGGACTACACATCAAGAAACACCTATTGAGGGACAATATTTTGAGCCTTAGTAGGGAAAATTAACAAAATCATCCCAGTTTGGGCAACCTGAGGATGCAAAGGGAAAAGGTAAGGATGTGATTCAAAGGTCCAGCATTGAGCATAGACCTAGCGAAGGTCCCCAAGTTCAAGCATCCCCACCAATGCCTTCTTCCCCAATAGAGGTTATGAGCATGATTGATTTGGAAACTATAGAAATAGTAGAAAGTGCCCTTATTAATAACATAGCTTCTTATGGTTTAGATAAGGAAAAAGACCCATCTAAGGAAGCAAGCAAGGAACTGGTTCCATTAGGTAGTTAAAAAAGATAGGCATAATTTTCCCTATTTATTTTGGCTCCAAGAAAGAGGCCTATGTTAGCTTTCACTCACCCTACTAATGAAATAAACCTCTTTAATGATTAGAATCCTATTTATGGACCAATGATTCTTTATTGGTTTATTTATGAGAAGTTGTTGAAAATACCATCTCTTTCTCCTTCATTGGTTTTGACATGACTGGACATAGGTGTTCAAGATAATGTCAAGCCTTGGATTTAGGATATGTTGAACAAACAAGTAGAGAGAAGCATCTAGATTCTTCACAACAAGGAAATCCAATGGGTTGGTACCCTAAGAGCCTCTAGGATTATAAATGTAGAGATTCTTGAATAACCATAGGTGAAAGAATTTAACCCTCAGGTCCAATTTAATCTAGATACATCAACTCTTGAGAGAGTGGAGACCAAGAAAATTACTGTTGGTATTGAAGAGTTCACCTTTCAGATGGTGGAACCATTTTCAGGCTTAAATCCTATTACAAGGTAGATAAAGGGGAACATCCTATTTTTCAAGAAGATGTAGCTAGTATGGTAATAGCCTAGTCAAAAATGACCTTGGCTGGAGTTCAACAAATGAAGCAAAAGATTCTCAACATGGAGATAGAAAAGTAAGATTTGGAAGCTTAAGTCCTCTTGTCAATTATTTAAAATATATTGTAAATGTTGAATATATCCTTGATGGATGCATTCAAGAATTTGAAAAGCATCAAGTCTAGATTGAGTGATTTAGACCATTAAGCTGAGATGGCATAAGAATTAATAACTTAATGGTAGAATTCTCAAGCTCAGATGGAGGAGCTCATCAAGGTGTATAAGACAAAGCAGGTATTGGATTTCAAGATTATCAAACTTAAACATCTAGACATCTTCCTAGTAGTTTTGATAGATAAACAAGAGGATTTGATCACCTAGAAAAATGATATTAATGAATTTTTCAAGAGAGACATAGACTTGCTAAAATTAATTGAGAAGATTTTGGGGAATATATTAGATAACCCTTCTCAAACCACTATTATAGGCTTGATTGACGATGAAGAATTCAAGTAGAGGGTTGGTATTCACATCCAAAGAATCAAAGACATCAAAGGTCATTCAGTTAAGGACAAATAGAAGACCCTTGATACCATTATTTTTTAAGGGAAGTAAATTGTAGAAGCACAATGTATCAAGGAACTTGTGTCTTGGGCAGATAGTGAATTTGACATGTTATTAGATAAGGACGAAGATTGTCTAGTGAATCTTGTAGTGGATTTTGAGTTGATCAAGGAATAATAAACCAAGGTGAAATACTTCCTGAGATAGGGCTAATTGAAGGGCCCACCAATGAAATTCTTAAGAGATTTTTCTTTTTGTAAAGTATATGCTAGTCTATTAGCATATACTATTTCTTGTCACATTGACATGTGACCTTTCACATTGTATCTTTATATTAAGGATAGCTATCCTTATTTGCATATTGATATTTTGAAATTTAACTGGTTACCCACTTATGTTTCTTATAAATAGGTAGATGGTTACCATTTATAAAGGATATTTTTTGATCAATTGGTACTAGGAGCATTTAATACAACTAAGGAATTTTAAAAAGATTGTCTGGATAGTTTTTTAAAATGTATATGCTATCTTTTAATTGTGGAAATTTTTGTTGAATTTGATTGATTCTTCTAGGTTTGAGTCACATTATTTGTCATATGGTAGTTAATTTGTGTTGAACGCTAGATTAACTATAAAGATTTCAAGTATACTTCATTTTATTTGCTCTGTATTTGGATGTACTTATGTTAATCAAATCATAATAACAAACCTTTAAAGTAAACTTGGTTCTTACTTATGCTTCATACTTTTCCTCTAAATATTCCTTGATTTGTGATGTAGTTTGAGCTTATGTTATTTTATAGCATAAATTGGTTTAATGTGTACTCAACACAATTTGAATTTTGTCATAATATTTGATATGAAAGCTTGCGATCACATTTCTTCCTTCATTACCCTTCCTTTTCCTTATTTTTTATCAAGATTCACTCTAGCTTAAAAATCATTGTTAATAATCATTTAGTTTAAATTTTCAAGTCCTTAAAACTTCTAAGTATTCAAATTATGTAGACTCTGGTGGCTCCCAACCACTAAATGAGATAAATATTATGGATAGTTTTCATACTTTCCTTCTATTTCATCATAGACAATCACTGAATAGTCACAAACTATAACTCATGCCATGGACTCTAAGAATCCTAAAATGAGAAGTGTTTTTCAACACTAAGAGCACCTATGGTATAATTTGAAGCATCAATAAGGAAGAGGAGTGTATTTCATATGTTCACATTTTATCTTGGTCATGGAAGTATTTTAATTAGATATTTGGGGTGATGGGTTTGCTAATATGGATTTACATTTGCTAGTATTAGGACATGACCTGGGTATGAAAGGTTTGATGATGATTGCGTAACATCAAGAATAAAGGTAAACTAACATGGATGTGTATGGAATGGAGGTAATATTATTTTGATAGGGCAAAGCATACAAGAAGTAGGTTACCCATATCTAGGATCTACAAAAGGAGTGCATCCTTATTAGAAAAGATATATTTTTCCAATAAGGAAATCTCTAAATCTATTTTCAAGGCCATGGATCAAGATGGGGTAAATAATAGATGATGTAACTTGGCATCCCCAATTAAAAGGTGTGGGGGATTGAATGAAAATTTTAAAGTATGAAAGTGGGATGATGAAATATACTTGGATCAAAGGCTTAATTCTAATTAGATTTCAAATTTCACTTGATGATGTAAAATAGGATGCAATAATCTTTAGTGAATCAAATTAGGATGTGACCTAGTTAAATGTTAGATAATTAGGCTTGGTTTTATGGTTGATGAATAAAATATGAGGCAACACCCTTGGGTTTGATGGGGGGATAGGTTTGACTAACCAAAGAGATAAGATTAGGTCATGAATGACCTTTGATGGGGTGTTTGACTAAATTATATAATTTATACTAGATCAAGAATAAGATAGTTTTCCCAAGCAGTATTATATGTACTATTTTATGGGATTTGATAGATCAAATGAAAAGATAAGTTTGTTTGTGATTTGATAGGATGAATGATATCAAACTTTACTAGATATAAATCCAAGTAAACATATGAGGGTGACTCTTATAGGATTATCACCAATCTAAATTAAATTTGGTGTATGATTACATAATTTTATGGGATTAGGAGTGTTTATTCAATGAGTGTGGATGGAAAAGCTTAGGTTATAGGATATGTGATAAATTAAGACTTATGTAAATGATGTGGTTAGGATAAGGATGTTGGATTAAATGACCCAAAATGGACTTTAGGACTAGGGATGTTAGGTGAATAGGATATAGGGATGCGTAGGATTGGATATGAAATAGGTGGGATAAATGTTTATATAATGATGAATGTTGATATATTACTAGGTATGTCTCAAGTTTTGACAAGGGACTATAGGATATGATATGACTAAATAAAGAATCAAATATGGGGATGGGATGATAAGGTATGACTCAAATATGATTAGGATAAGGGGAAAATAAGATGATAAGATTAAAATAAGGTCAAGAGATGATTATTATGGATAATAGTAAGACTAGGTAATGAATGATAATGATATGATATGGGTGATGAAAGGTGATGATGGGAAAGACACGTGATGATTGGAGGCAATTCTACAATGTAATAAAGGATGATGGGCATAAACTAGAACAAGATAAAATTATGTCAACAAATAAGCGATGATGATATTGTGAGGAGGGGACTATGTTTAACCTAGGGGTTAATTTTTTGTGTGTTGGTACATAAAGCATGAAAATCACATGGGTCTCAGCAACACATAAATAATGCAAGCAAGACATAAACCTATATCTAATGACTGACACTAGAGTGCAACTCAACACCCATCCCACCTAATCAATTCATGATGAGGGGAAATTTTCAATAATTAATTTGTTAATTAAATTAAATTAAGGTGGTCTCCCACCCTATCTCATAATATGTAACTGGTGAGTAATCTTGGGTGATGTTGTTTCCCTGATAGTAGATTCTTGTTATAACTGAAGGTCATAATCTAGGTTTAAACAAGATCATTAGGGAGTCTCATATATATACAAGGTATGGAGTATCCTAAGTCTATATAGGGTGTTGTATAATTCATAGTATTGGAAAGTTAACTCCTCATTTCATGGGATTTTATATGGGGTATCCCGCTTAGCCTAATTCAAGTTATCCTTGATAGTAATACTCCACTAAAACATGGAGTGTGGTCTAATACACAATGATGAAGTCCACATTACCATCCCATAATGACTAATGGGGATCAATTCCATATAATGTTTACCATAGAAATAAAGATGTTAAGGTTTTTTGGTTATTTTTTATCCTCTAAGAATCATCACTGAGGATCAAGGGGGAGAGTATACACAACCTTAGCCTTCAAGAAACAACTAGGTAGCCAAAAAAAATATTTAACCTAATTATTTTAGTATTTTTACAAGCAATGCAAAAAAGGGATAAAGATGATTCAAAATAAGGTTTTTAGTCAAGTCTTGGATTGATCAAACTGAAAAAAAAAGATTAGTAGATTGATTAAACTTGTTTCAACTGATCATCCTATCAAGTACACAAATTAGTAGTTTAAGCTCAAAAAACTTGAAGGGTGACTTGAAATACAAGATGTTAGACAGAGACATGATTTGAAAATATTTGACCTAAAAAATAATTGTTTAGTTTAAATCATGATCATGGATAAGTATTAATAAATCACTAACATATAAGTTTTTGATGTGTCACACTATAAGCATTGAACAAGGCGCTTGGGTGTGATGGTATGTGTGGAGAAGCCACCATTAAGGTAAAGGAGTTGTACCCCTTTCAGGGTCTTAAGTACATCCTAGAGTGTGTTACCTATCTTGGTACAATGTGGGATCGAGGGGTAGTGTCCCTAACACCAAACATAATTTGAAGCCTGTGGGGTCCTTATAATTGCTCAAAATTCACCTGATTTCACAAAAAATTCCTCTTCCTAAAAAATACACTCAAAAATGAAGAATTTGGAGAACAAAAAAAGGGTTATTAATTTAGGTTTTGAAAACTTAATGAGGAGGACATGTAATGAAAATTTTATATTAATAAAAAAAATTAATTCAAAACAAAGTCACTTTTGTATAGGCCAATCCCACTTCCACAACCTACAAAATGCTAGTCAAGTTAAATATCACTAGTGATTTTGTTATAAAATACCCCGCATTATACCTATATAAAGCCACTAATTATTCCTATGAAATTTCTAATTAACTAGATAAATCCTCTAGTTAGTTAAATGAAGTTGTTTCTCTACTCGACAAAACCACAAATATAACTACTATCAAGTAGTGGATTTGTGTTAGTCATACACAAGCCAAAACTAAAGACAAATAATGCCAAAATAGTCATCACATAAAGTTATTAGATTATTATCTAGTGATTAATTTTAATTAATTACCCTAAAAAGACTTCACAAAGATGTATTAGCAATTACAGAACAAAATTGTTTTAAATGACAAATCTATGTTTAGGGTAAACAAAATTGATTTTATCATTTATGAGTAATAATGAATTTGTTAAAAATTATGAGATAGACTGAATTAATTTCAATAAGGTAAAGAATAATTAATACACAAAAACTAATAATGTCTTAACAAAACTATGTTTATTGACAAGCCTTAATAATGGCTTTGATAAAACAACCTTGTAGAATAAAATATAGTAATACAAAGTCACAATTATACAAAATGCAATTGATACTACAATAAAAAAAAACACTATTTGTAAATATCTATATTATTATCTTCATACTTGGCCAACCTATAAATAAAACCATGAAAAATTCATGTTTATATATCATAAAATCACTTTTACAACATACAAAGTCACTATTTTAAATCAGATATGTTAGCAATTTTATTGTTTCTTAAAATATTATTATTTTTAAACTATAATACTACTCTTATAATTAAGAAAATAGTATTCTAATTTAAAATATTTATAATTTCACATAAATAAACTATCCAATTTTCCTAACTTAAAATATGCCCAATAGTTGTAGCAATAAGTCACGATACAAAATAGTGTCTACAAGAGCAGAATTAGATTTTACAAAATCACTCGTACATAGGACAAAGTCATTAGTCACATACAAGTGCTAATTTTATGTGAAAAAATAGTTTTGGGACTACTTGATATTCTCCTAAGAGTGACTACAATTATACTAAATCATATAAACACTTAACAATCAAAAGTTATAGGGTTTTATTTCACTGTGGTCACCAAATGTAGTTATGAGAACTTTAGAAATTGTTTTAAATGCAGACAATATGATAATGGTTTCAAATCAATTCTAAACTCAACTAACCCTCAAATATTGTGATAATTAAAGTGAAATACATGCAATAAAACATTGAAATATAATACATTTATACCTCAATTATAATCATTCACCTCTAATTTAGACTAAGACATGTGCCAAAATAGACAAGATTGTGATTGCTCCTTGTAGACTCATAATTTTTAGAAATGGAGTCTTGAAACCAATTGGATGATAAAAAAATTAATAGCATGTATAATTGAATTTCCTCATTGCATTCTCATGGAGGATGGGAAGGTATAAATAGAGTGAGGAGAGATATTTTCCAAATAATTTGAAATTATTTAAAAGGATATAGAGAGAGAAGGGTGTATATCTTTCTAGAGAGTATAAGGCTCTATATGGTTATTAAAATAAATTATGATTATCAGGTAGGGGATTAATGGGGTGATTAAACATAGGATTTGTAGTAGAAAGTGGGGATAGGTGAAGGTAAGTAAGATTGAAATTTAAAATTCCATTTTAATGGATAAGTGGGGTTAGGGAAATATTAGGTGATTAAATGGGGTATAATATGAGAATTTATTTATGTGGGAGGATGATATAAGGTTAGTATGATGTATAATAAATAGGGTGTTAAAATAGAACTAGGATAGGGGACTAATAAGACAAATTAGACAAGATACATGATTATTAGATAAAATTAGTGATAGAGGTAAAATACAAAATTTAAATGCATACATAATAAATCTTATTGGTCCATGGATATATTCATATGAGTAATTTGACATTCATTATTAATGGGAGAAGTAAGTGCACTTTATTTTGTTCCTTATAGTCTTGGATATGTAGGAAAAAATCAATTATGAAGGGAGTGATGTAGGTCATCTCAACTCATTATAATCCCCTCATTCTATTACATGTTTTAAAGATATCAAAGTGCCATAAAGGTTTCCAATAAAAGTGATGATAAACAAATATTTATGCATGGAAAACCCCTAAGTATGATATCTCATATTTCTCCTCATCTAAAAGTATAATAGGTGCCGTTAATTTTTAAAATGCACATTTGACCTAAAGATGTCCATGGTCAATAGAATCTAGTAAACTACAAAATTATCTCTACATTACTATCCATAAGCGTCTTCTACTTATTCTTATGTTCTATGATTTAAAAATTATGTATTTTTCTATATTTGTTATTTATTATCTATCATAATCAACTCAGACATGTTTGGGGTCCAAAAACTAGAGTGTACTACATCATTGTCCACTTACAATAGACCTATCTATATTTTGTTAATTTTATTTATTCTAATATTGAGTTTGTGTAGTCATACCTTATTCTAATTTTTGTAGTTAGGCATTTATAATAGTCAATAGAGATCAATGTTTGAGTTAAGTATCTTATTACTTTCCTAAAATATCAATTTTACATATTTAAAAAAATTTCAAAACCAAAATAATTAATCATTTATTTAGATTTATCATTTATGATATTTATAATTTTACCCCTATATAGTTACCATAATAAATTTGTTAATTCATTTTCATGTTTTGGGAAAATATATTGGTGAACTCGACCCTTTGTTTTCATGTCTCTACTTTCTTTTTTCATTTTTTTTTCTTTTGATTTATTTTCCCAATAATTATGTTCCAAAAAATTTTAAAGATCATATGAGCTATCATTATTAGAAAAGTGGTTAGTATTTTCCCCATATCTTGGTGTGAGGTGTACTTCCCTAATACTCAAACTATTAGACAACACTATATTTCCACATACCTCATGGTATAGTGGAACTTATTAGGGTTATGTTTTAAACCATATGAAGCATTCATTAATTTTTTCTTGTAATGAACCAATAAGTAATTATTCCCAAGAAGCCACTCTCAACATACCCCATAAGATAGGATAGTGTGGCTATCAAAAAATGGAATACTTCATACTTAGTTCCTTTATAATTATATTCAATTTTTAAAACTGGTATCACTATATTTGAGAGCCTAAAAAGCAACCACACCCTTGATTAGTTACACTCTCTTTTGATGTATGTATGATTTAATGACATAATGCATATAACAAAATAACATTTCTCAGATTGTAGTATAGGTCCTAGAAAATCATAGGGCTTAACTTAGTTTTTCTAGAGAGATCATGTAGTTACCACCTTTTCAATTTAAATGTAGACCCTATTATAGGGACAACAAGAATGTGGTAGTTACACAATCTATCTTAATTTATTTTTTATGATGTAAATTGATTTTTATTTGCCAATATGAGCCCAAAATATTAAACAAACAAATGGACATTAACAATGAGTGTTAATATAAAGTGATTCATGTTTTTAAAAAAAAGTTCAAAAGAGAAATCAAGATAGGGAATGAAAGAAGGTTTTATTTGTAACAACAAATACCAATAGATCCCCTTTGGTTCTTTTGACAATAATGCAAATAAAACTAAAAGCTATGAGATCCTAGTGCTTAGACTTAGAATATCATAAGTGAAATGATGATTCTAGGGTGAATATAATGCATATATCTAAAAGGGATGCTTTAAAATACTACCTACAGTAAATTACCTCAAACATATTTACTAGCATAGTAGGAAGAAAATTGATCATACATAACAAACTTTGTTAGCCTAAATGAAAGCAAAAACTAACAAGGTACATTCAAAACACTAAATCTATATTTTAACCATTAAATAAATGAGATAATATATCATTAACAAAGATTAAGAAACAATAATACATGAAAGTAATGAAAACAATGAGTTAATTAATGGAATTTTATTTCTCCTTACATTAATCCCACAAAATTCTATCTTTGAATTACAATGAAGGGGAGAAACCCAATATATAGGCCATTTGAATTCCTTATTTAGTTACAAAATAACCGAATAACATGGCACCTATCTATATACAAGGTCTCCCATGTCATAAATTTAGAAATTATTCCTCATCCAAAATAGGAAAATATTTTACAATGAAATTTTAAGGACCTTGGCACATGATTATTTTATCAGATGGAGCCCAATAAATGGTTATTTTATTCCTAAAGTTTTGGGATAGGATCTCTATAATGTATTTGATGATGAAACTTCTACTATAGAAGAAGATGGAGTGTTCATGCCTAATGAGAAAGAAGACATTCTAAGAGGGGATAAGAAAGTGGTGGCTCTTATGATGGTAGTTTATTTTTGGGCTTCAACTATCCCTTTCCAAGTTTTCAAGAATTTCCTATATTTTCTATCGATCAATCTCAAATTGATGATTGGCTCCTTCATCAGCTTGGATAAGAGTCTAGCCATTGTATCATGTTTACTTAAGAGAGGTCCTATAACTTCATTTATGGATACAATCTACTCTATCCTTTGATTGGTAGAGGCTACCAATTATACAATCTATTATTTGAAGGTCACCCCTCTGGCTATGGCTTATTTTTAGAAGTTCACCACAAAGTTCTATAGTTAGGCCTTAAAGGCATCCTTGCTAACAATGGAGCCATCCTTATTATCAAGGTACATGATTTCATAAATCATTCATTAGGGTGATGACTTTATCACCTTATTATGTGAGATAATCACCCAATGACCTCATCTCATTGATCCAATGGTTTATGGATTTCCTCTTACTAATTACATAGGACTGAGTGATACTCAAGTCCTCCAAGGGAATCAGGTTTAAGTCCTCAAATTTATTCATTCTAATCAACCTCATCAAGTTGATTATTTTTATTTCATATACCCCATATATATATTTTGACTTGAGGACTTTATTATAAACTTCAACTCCCTTTACCTTGTATTAAACCAAGGTATTCAACATATCAAACATCTCATTCATGACCCATTCCACTTTTTCTATAGTCTAATTTAGTAAGGTGGCCTTATGTTGTTACTCCAAATTAGTCATTATTTGTTGTACTCCTTTAACTTATTCAATAGATACATCTATAATTTCTTGGAGAGTTGAGAGGGGGTCCTCTTCATACTGCTATTGTTGGCCTTGTTTAGCCTTCTTTGTATTTGTCAGCTCAAACAAGATTTCCTCTAACTCATACATGATTTTTTGGTCTAGATGGGTGACCATTCTCTTGGTCACACTCTTCATTTCCCCAACCTCCTTATCAGATTTCAATGTAACCTAGGGAAGGTTTATTATGACCAAATATGGGTTCCTCTTTGTAGCTAATTACATTTGCTTAATCCATGTCTTGTCTAAATAACCACTTGGGGGATTTAATGATGGATGTAGTGGATAATCTAGAGTCAAAACTTAGAAGGAAAATATTTTGGAGCTATCATTGTTCATGACCAATACAAATGTAGAGTTGGGGGATGAAGAAGCATTAGTGCTAGTTGAAGATATAGCGTAAAATAGGGGAACTTGTAGAATGACAATAGTGGGCCTCTTCTTAGGAAGTTGTGGATTAGTTCTAGGCATAGGCTCAGACATGACTAGGGGTAAATTGGTCATTATCAAGACCCTATAGGTTGATGATATGGTGAAGGGGTTGAAGTTGTGCAATAGCATCATTACAAGCTTGATTAGAGGTCTGGTGAGAAACCTATAGTGTAGAATATTGACATGTTCTGGATTTGGGGGTTGACCAAATATGATCAAGGGATGTTTATAGAGGAAAGAGGGAGGTAAGGAAATATGTTATTTACTTGTAAAACTAGGTCCTTATTCAGCAGAGGAAGGGGATGCAATGGCTAAGCTAAAGTTAATGGTGTATGATTGATTATCACCTCCATTGAAGGTGTTGCTAGTGTTGAAGTAGTACCTTGAATTTGGGATAGGCTACTAGATGGGATCCCTAAGGTTTAATCCTACTCAACTTGTTTCCCTAAATGAGCTCCTCCTTTCTCTGAAGTGGGAGATAATGACTGGAGTATTCTTTGACTGAGTTGTGGGATTGTTAGGCCTTCGTATTCAACACTAGAAATGTGGACTAAAGATGTTAATGATTTATCCTAGGTATCTTATTGTTTGAACACCTAAAAAAACCTACAACATTAATTATTCCTTTCACCCATGGAATATTCATAGCCTTCAGTCTCTAATTCACCACTGCATCATTATCTATGTTAAGGTATAATTGGTATCCATATTCAGCCTCATGATGGTATGTGATGCTGAGATATTTCCTATTTATGAAATAGTGATTGAACATAAAGTGCATAGGGTTCCATTCCCTATCATTATCCTTATCCAAACTAAAGGTGGATATATATTTAGTAGTATCGATGATTGAGTGCTAATTATCAACTTTAAATCAGTCGATGTTGGTTAATTATGGATGGAGTAGTTCATTTTTTTATTCTTATATAGTTCATTTACTCCTTTGAGTAGTTGGAAGGAAATCTCCTACTCAGCTAGCTTGTCTAGTAATATGGTGGGAAACCTAAATAGCGCTATCCTAATTCCCACTATGATTGTAGTGTAGTTAGGATAATACCAGTAGTCTCCCAATGTGTTGACCATTACTTTGATCTCCTCATACAACTTGGGCATAGTCTTCTCATGGATGGCCTTGTATATAATTGGGTAAAACTTCTCAGTAATGGACCATATTTCTTACCTATACCTATAAATTATAACCTTCATGAAGACATGGGGCATAGTCCATTTTAAGTTCAAGTCCAAATTGGTAAATTGTAGGAACTTTAGATGGAACAAATCGCATAAACCAAGTAGGACATCATATAGAAATGATTTCCTTGATTGGTCATGGTCTTCGTAATTTGGGTAGCTAAATTGTAGGAAATAATTTCCCCAAGAGGGGGAGTGGTGGATTCATCTATGATCATGGATAAAAGTGGAACCCACTTCTCATCCACATGGCCAATGTCTTCTACTCCATGTAACTTGTTCATCATTGACATCTCCATTTTCACCCCATTCCTAAATTAGGTGATGGGGATTTGATTGATTTTGGATGTGCAGATGAAATTCCATGGGTTTTCTACCCAACTTCTCAAGACTTATATGATATTATGTGAGTTAAGCCATTAGATTATATTTTATTGATTGTAAACAATTTTAGGCTTGGGAAAATCATAATATGCCTAAAATTTTAACCCAATTATAAAGGTGATATCATTACTTGGATTGAAATATTTGATCATATGATCTATACAGCTAGACTAGATGAATACTTGGTGGAATAAGTCCATGGAGTACCTCTGGGTTGGATGCATCCTTGTGAAACCCTATAGAATTAAGTACCAAGATGTCAGACCTCACTTCTACAACACTAGGATCTTCCTTGTCATCATTGTCTATTCAACTATTCTCTCCACATGGTATAATAAGTCATTTTAGTGTTTGTCCTATGTGGACAACGTCATGGTATTGGAATTAGTGTCTTAGAAGATTGTGTTTATCCCAAATAAATAAAGAGACAAAACCTATTTTGAATTGGTGGATTCAGTCATTTTATCTTCTGCCATGGATTTAGAATTTTGATTAATAAGATCATGTGTTGTCTTGATTTTGGATGAATTCATATAAGACCTTTAGTAAATAACATAGAACACTTTAGAGTTATTTAATAAATAGCAATTCAAAGTGAATGCAAATCTTTCAGACTGTGAGCTTTAAACTCTAGATTTTTGGAATTTTGAGATGTAAGATATGAGTCATAAATGATAATTATCTTATACTTGATTTGACTAAAAACTAAGGTAGCTCTTCATTTTTTTCTAACGTATCTGAAAATCCACTTTTGGAAATTATCTAATCACTTCTCTCAATTTATCCACATGTCTTCCGATCATAGGCTTGACTTTTCTTTTGATGTGACTTAGCTTTATAACCTCTAAAATGATCCCTATCAACATTCAATTTTCACCAAAAATTGGCACTTTGTTGATGGATATGTGCTTTTTAGGTGTCATACTTGACAATAATTTGACACTTGGCATTACCTTGTATACCTTAGCCTTTTATTTCAAGTACTATGTTACTCAGGTGTGATGCATGATATTATTCCAAGTGGCACCTTTTGATTAGCACACACATCCTTTTGGTGTTGAATAGTTTGACCCATTTTTTATTTCATTTGACATGGTCTTTAGATCCCTTCTAGCTTCCAAGTGGTAGGCTTTCATTGGCTCACATTGTCACATGGCTTTGTTATATGAAATTTTTAATGGATCCACCTATTGTGACATTTTTCCATGCATCATATTTTGATTAGATCATTCTTTTCTAGGTTGGGAAACTTCCTTTGATCATGTATTACGATGAGGTAATGGATTCACATGTCACCATCCCATTGGTCTTAGCTACTAGGTAGCTTCCATGTAGCATCCAACTAATCAAGATTGGGTGATTCAGTGACATGTATCACCTTATTGTGCATTCATGGTGTTTTTAGATTTGAACTTTACTTCTTAGTCTAAGGGGCATGAAGGGAATGACTACCTTCCAAGTATCATGATGAAATTGGATCACTCTTTATCATGGTACTTTGAAAGTAACTAGGGTGTCAAAAGGTAATGATTGGGCACCATGTGGCATGATCTAATGGGTTTGCTCTCCTTCATAGGTTGAAATGTAAAAATTGAATTAAAACTAGCATATTCCTATTGGATCATTTGGTTTTGAGACTTGATAAAGTATTAGGACCCTTATAAGACCATGATTAGGTTCCAAGTGGCATGCTCTTATTGGATTACTAGCTCACAAAACTTTTGTAACTTTCATTTAAACTAGAAATGCCATGACCAAGTGAAAAATGGTAGGCACCCATTAGATTATAGGGTCATAAAATTTTAAAACTTATTTAAGCTTTAAATACCATGATTGGTGAAAAGTTTCATATTCCCATTGGGTCACTGGATTACGATCATTCTCTAAGGCTAAACCATATGTGTCTAGATTCCAAACTTTATATAGTTGAGTGACTGATGTCTGAGATGCCTCCACATGTCAATTAAGGATGAACTAGCATTAAGATCTTGAACAAAGATAAAAGATGTGAAATTTAGTGATTTATATGATAAATAAAAAAGGGGGCCAACTCAAATTCATAAATCTCAAGTACATAATCTAACTTGGACCCTCTTTTAAAATTTAAAATCAAGGCACATCCCAGTATTAAATAACATTTTTTTTAACATAACCAAGGAAATATTATGGTTCAAAACATTAATTAAGTGATTTTGATCACATTTTATGGATTATACATTGGTTTTAAAATTATAACCCCTTTTAAGAGCAATTTTTAAACAAGTTATATAATTAGAAAACTAGTGAACATAAACATTAGTGAAATATTTTTAAAAGGCGCTTGTTAATATTTATCATGGACCAACATGAATTTTAATATTTTAAAACCATACAAAGGGTTTTCTATCACATGGAACAATGGATAAGGTATTTCCTTTTATATGATAAATAAAAAAAGGGGGCCAACTCAAATTCATAAATCTCAAGTACATAATCTGACTTGGACCCTCTATTAAAATTTAAAATCAAGGCACATACCAGTATTAAATAACATTTTTTTTAACATAACCAAGGAAATACTATAGTTAAAAACATTAATTAAGTGATTTTTATCACATTTTAGGGATTATACATTGGTTTTAAAATTATAACCCCTTGTAAGAGCAATTTTTAAACAAGTTAGATAATTAGAAAACTAGTGAACATAAACATTAGTGAAATATTTTAAAAAGGTGCTTATTAATATTTATCATGGACCAACATGACTTTTAATATTTTAAAACCATACAAATGGTTTTCTATCACATGGAAAAATGGATAAGGTATGTCCTAGGGTAAATGACCCAAAATTTGATGGGGTCCTCATTTTCCTAAAAATGGGGTGTGTTAAACTCAACACTTTCCTTCCCTATTTTTATTTTTTAAAATTTAAAACCCTAGTCATAATGAACACATATAGTTGAATTATTTTAAATTTTATTATTAGATGTTATATTAGTTTCCAATTTTTCATTCTTTATCTGTATGCATTGATCAAATATGCAAATCTTAATAAGGCTAAAATAAATAATTAAAAATATCAAGCCTTAATCGGCCCACCTTTTTCCATAATAATCTTAATATATAGACCTTATTACGGTTTATTTTAAATATTTTTATTAATTTACTATGGATATTGAGATTGATAATGTTAATACATAAAAATATACAAAAAATAATGAAAATCAATCCACAAAATTATCTTGATGCCAACCCACATAAGCTTGATGGATTTCTCTACATTGGGAGAAATGAGAAAAATAAATTAGATTCAACTTTCACTTCAAATTATGATTCTCTAGTTACTACTATTTCTATTATTCCTACATAAAACCCTATAATTACATGTGTCAACATCTTTGGGTATGGGGGAATTTCTTGGATTAAAACATATTAACATGCCTATTTCTATAAGGGCATCATCTACATCGTCTATTATTACTATGCAAGGTGCACTTCTAACTTTAGCTAATGTATCCTTTTTTGAGAAAATTATTATATCCTTACATGCTAAGAGTTTACAGTTAGAGAAATATTTTTTTAAAGTAATCCATGGAATAGATTGTCATACTCTACTTCATAATCTCTTAGCACCTGAAATACCCTCTTCCCCACTACCAACAAGTTTTATAACACCTAATCTACTACTTTATGAGGGTAAAGGTGATTATGAACAACATTATCATTTATTCCATGAAACATTCTTAGACTATGATTAAAATGATAATTTACTTACCAAGATAGTTCCAATAAGTTTCAAATATTACTCATTTATATGGGTTTATGATCTTCCACTACAATTACTTATAACATTCAACCCATTAGTATATCAATTATTACCACATTTCTTAAGTAACATAGGTGAAAATTTATCTTATGCATAAATTTATAAACTCAATCAAGGGTACAAGGAGGAAGTCAATGAATCTATTCTACGATAAAATAATATGCTGTCAAAGATGAAAAACTCTATGTCATGTAATAAATTAAAATGTAATTTCACTCAAAACTTATTAGCATCAATCCATGAATAAATAATTTCTGATAAATTCAAATACTTTGATGATGAATGGCATACTATTAAAAAAGAGAAGTTAATCTCTTAGTATTAAACAATCTTATGCACTAAGCACTTCATCTACATCAAATGTCAAATTTTTAAAAAATCCAAAATTCAAATTCAAATATAATGAGTATTAAAATTAGTATAAGGTAATAGCTAATGAAATAGCACAACCCTCAAACAAGATTCAATTGGTATCTCCACATACAAGTAAATTTAAAATGTTACTGGAACCTCCTCATATCATTGATTGAAATCCCAACATTGTACCACATTTATTTAAGCTTGATTTTACTCGTCCTCAACCTAAGGGATGTATAATTGGGCCACAATAAAGGATCTAATATATAGATTCAAATGCATAATGAAATTACCTGTGTGTAGTATAAAAATCAAACATGAGCTTAAAAGAAGTAATTACTTAATAATAATAAAATCAAAATATTAGCATTAACATCATTACCCATAAAATATTTAGGAGGGTACATTATATAGGTGAAAGATAAACATGTCCTCACTTCCTCATGAATATGGGATTATATTTCACAATGACCTAAAATACACCTAAGCAAGCTAACTAAATATGTGTAGGGAAAAATAATTAAATAGAATAAAAACCTATAATAACACCTCCTAGTTAAGTGTAGCTTAGATGGGTAGTAGAAGTGGGTCTAAACATAAAGACATGATGAAGTGCCTATATAAAATAAAATTCCATCCAAATGAGGATGTAAGAGTTTCTCAAACCCTAAGAAGATCCCATAAATTAAGATACTTTTTCTTAGTGAAAGGTTTAGTGAATATAGAATCAATTTGATATGTTGGATGGATGCAACAGAGATCAATTAGTTTCTCATAGATTAGATCCTAAATTAAATTCATGTGAATCTCAATATTCATGGTCCACTGATGAAGGATCAAATAATTAAAAATCTAGATTATTCTTTGTTTGTCATAGAAGATGACTATTGGTCATCAAAACTGGATGCCCAAATCAATGACAATCCCATGAATCTAAATAGCCTTAGTGTTAGAATTATTATATCCTATGTATTCCAGATTTGTATAAATAACAAAATATCATTATGATTCTTACTTGACCAACTAAATAGACCTAAACCATGGGAGAATCTATAACCTAAAGTAGACTTAAAATTCTAAATATTGCAAGCCTAATATGAATCTATAAAATTAATTAAGTCAATGTCAATTCCCACTCAACAATGAATCCAAAAACTATGAATACATTGAATTTAGTGGAAAATATGCTTATCTTATTTCTATTGTAGCTCATGTGTTTCTTTAATAAATCTAGATATCATGTCCACTATTTATGAAATGTCAAGTTTAATGTGCATAAGGTAGATGAGACTGTCAATAAAATGTTAATATGAGGTAGCATCAACTAAAGGAGATATAAAATCATCCTCAATATTCACACTAGATATAAAAGGAGTCAAATATGTCTTATAGTGAACCATGTTAAACCATGCAAGAAAATCAAGATCATGCTTGGATTATGTAATTGTGATACTAAAGTTAGACTAAGAAATTTCAATCCTAAGGAAATAGAGTAACAATCCCAACTCTATCTTTGAAAACTTGTCAATAAAAATAGTTTTTACTACTGTGATGGTGGATGAATAACTATATGTCACCAATAGGTCATCCATGTAGAGAACTAGAATCAACATTGAATCATCCTACCATAAAATGTAGATATCTAGATCATAATGGCATATGGTGAACCCAATCAAAATAAAAATGAATCCATCTTGGAATACCAAGCTCAAGGATCATGTCTGAATCCATATGTATATTTATAAAGTTTTCAAACTAAAGAATAATCTTAGATGAATCATTATTGTTGATCCATTTATATCTCCTCTTTGAGGTCACCGTGAAGAAAGGAACTCTTCACATTTATCTAATGCACATCCTAGTGATGTGTTGTGATAATAACAAGAGTGAGTTAGATTGATTTTATTTTGGAAATTGAGGCAAACGTCTTAGTATAGTCAATGTTAGGTATTTTTTAAAAACCCTTTACTACCAAACATGCTTTGAACTTGTCTATGAACCCATCTTCTAAAAATTTTGTTTGGTAGATCCACCTACATTTAATAAATTTTATTCCCTTGGGAAGAGGCACTAAATCCCAAGTGTTATTCCTCTATAAGTAATTATATTATTGTTCTATAATAGTGTCCCACTCAAGAGTGATTGGTGCCCTATGAAATGATTTTAGATCAAAATCAGATGCAATGAAAGCATGTAGGGCATTATAAAATTATGAATGGGTTCCCCTATTGTCTTATAGATCTCCAACCTATTATCTTGTATGTTATTATGTCTATCTAGTCCAAAGAGTACTAGTGCTCAAACATTTAGGAAGAGATTCCTCATCCTCTAAAGATATTATGAGATAAAGAGGGGAATTATCATCAATAATATCATCATCATAACTATAAAAATAAGTTGGATCATCAATAAGTTGATAAGGTGGATCTAAATTATCATAACTATCATCAAATATTAGTGTTCCTAAGGAAGGGGGAGAGGTGTTGAGTTTAGTGTTTGAAGGAACCTATTGAAAATTAACATTCCTCTCAAAAAATAATTCATGAGTGGTGGGATGGAGAAGCTTATATCCATTAACACCCTTAGGTTATCTCAAAAGATGCAAAGTTAACTCTGAGGTTCTATTACTTTAGGTTTCTTCTTTTAAAAGTGGGCCATGGAAGGAGATCCAAACACTCATAATTATTTCACTATGGGTTTTTTATTGTTCCAAGATTCAAAAATATAAACTCCTTGCAATGATTTATGAGGAACATACTTTTGGATATAACAAATATAATTGATCACTTCAGCCCAATATTGATGTCCAAGAGACTTGGAGTGTATCATATAATTAAAATTTTCCTTCAAAGACTTGTTCTTGCACTTTATAACACCATTTTACTGAGGACTATATGGAACTATACGTTTAATTTCAATCCCCTTTGATGTACATACTTACTCAAAATAGTTATTGACATACTAACCACCATTTTCATTATGAAAATTCTTGATGGATTTACCTAATTCTTTCTCTAAAATCATCTTGAATTCTTAAAAATGGTCAAAGACCTTAAATTTATGTTTAATAAAGAACACCCATGTATACCTCAAATCGTCATTGATAAAATTAAGCATGTATTTTATCCTATTGAATGAAGATTTTATAAATGGGCCAACAATGTCATTGTAGATAATATCTAATATATTTTTATCTCTCTATGATTTTCCATTATCATACTTCTTCTCAAGATGCTTTAAAAGTATATAACCTTGAAAAAATCCATCAAAAAACTTGACTTGTGGCAACCTTAAAAATATTTTATGATGACTGAGTTCTTCTAGGTAACAATAACTTATATGGATGAATTAATCATGAAATAATTTATTAACCCCATCTAAATGAGTGAGTAATGTAGTATAGGGTTGATCAGGTGAAAAATGTGGGAAAGTATACAATCATGACTGGTCATATGATTTCCCAAGTGAAACAATAGAGTCAATTTTAGATTCTTTAATAACTATAGAATTAGGTGTGAATTCAAATCTCTTGCCTGAACAAATGTGAGTGATCTAATAAATAGATACAAGATTGGTGAATAAAGAGGTAACACATAGAACATCATGACTATCCCATCATTCACTTTAACTAATTCACTCCCATTAACTTCTATATAAGTATCATCACCCATTAAAATGGAAGGCATAGAACAAGGCTATAAGGATGAGAACATCTCATGTGATGAAGACATGTGGTGTGATGCACAGGAATCAATAACCCATGTGTAAGGTTGGGATGTAACTACAATAAGTGATTTTTCCTAATCTTTGTTTGTCTTGATATATTTTGCCTTACAAGATTCTTGTGATGACAAAATCTGATTGTAAGAATCAGGGACACTGATATTGTCCTTCTTAAACATCTTTTTTAGTTAGTCAATCTTATTCTTCATGCATTTGGATTAATCATGTCAAAATATCTTGTTATATCCACATGTGACTCACTTTCTTGGATTTCCCATCTGAAGAGGAGGACTCTTTTAATAATTTTGACTTAGCATAAAATTTCACCACCATTCTTTACTCACATTCCTTCTTGTTCTATTTCTTCTCCTTACTACTAGAAGCCTTCTATTTGTCATGATTCATAATTTAGGCTTTTAATTTGGAGGACTTAAATGTACCCATTTAAATAAGATCATCTTGCTCTCAAGATAAGTCAACAAAAAAGTCATCCAAGGATGGAGTGGTCCATGTATCTTCAATGACATGCTTGGTGACATTGAAGGTAGAAATGAAGACACAATAGTTTGAACTCAATTTGACAAGAATTTAAAGAATAAATTGATTTTTATTTTAATGCCACACAAATTCAGCTATAACCTAAGTGATTTAAACTTTGCAAATACATCTTATATCATATCAAAATCACCTGGGCTCAAAATGATGAGCTCATTTTTTAACTCATGACCTCTCATGACATGTTTTTTTTAGACTATTTTTTCAATAAGTTCTACACTTGATTTGGAGTTTTTGTAGATTTGATATAAAAGAGCAAGTTATGAGACATAGACAGGCATAGAAGATCATAGGCTTTGTTAAATATTTTATAAAACTTCACCTTCTATTCTTCAAGTGTCAGTTATATTTCTTTAACCATCATGATTTGATGTAATTTGTTTCTCCTTAAGATTATTTTCACTTTGACTTTCCACTTGGGATAGTTTAAGAATGTAAGAATCAAAATTGAACTTAGATCCATGGTGCATAAAGGAGGTATGTGATGAATTGTGTTTTTTGAGAGATGATTATATGAAACACCCATGAATATATAGAGGTTAAATTTTATAACACATGTGAATATCACCAATTTTTAGAGCTAAAAAAATCACACTTTAAAAAAAACCGATTCCTAAAATGGATATGTCAGTTGAAAGTTATGGAAGCTTGAATATTTCTTGCTTCCCAAAAAATATAGATATCCACTTTGCATAAATTTGAAAAATTTTGGTGTGAAATTTTTTTGGAATCAACTTCCCCACAAAAAACACTTATGCCCCCTTGGGGAAAAATTTAAGCAATTTTGGGTTGGAAATGATAAGGAGCTTAACTCCCATATGCTTAAGGGCTAAGACCTATATTTGGTCTTCTCAAAATATTTAGATCTAGTAAACCTCTTAAAAATGACTAAAGACACACTAAATATCTACAAAACCTATAAAAACCTAAAAATTATTTTCCATTAAGACTATAGATTATACGAATTTACACAAAAGTACTAAAAATCTTTAAAACCCTCCAAAAATGGCAAAAATCAATTGTCATAAATCTAGGTCATGTTTATAGCCGATCTCAAGGTTTTGACATGTTAGAAATTTGATGGTGCAAGTTATTTTTCATAAAAACCTACCATATTAAATATTATCAGTAGGAGACACCATTCTCTTATTATTTTTTAATATCTAGATCAATAGAGGACCCTAGAAGAAGAGAAAAATCTAAGAAAGGGTGAATCTCTAATATGCTAGGTCAATAAATGGTAGACATTTGACATGAAAAATGAAACAAAATATTTTACAATAGGAAGAATAACATTCATCTACCAAAAGAATTCTCATACCATGTTAGATTGGACCAAAATAAAGAATATGCTAGATAGAGTTAAATGTATGAAGAAATTAACTATGTAGTAGTGAAATCAAGCATGAGCCAAACAATCAAAAGATTTCAGTATTAGAATTAACATCATTAGCCATAAACTATTTAGGAAAGACAATATAGAAGTGAAATATAAACATGTCTTCACTTCTTCATGAATGTGGGATTATCATTCATAATGACCTAAAATAAACTTAATTAAGATAAATAAATATGTGTAGGTGAAAACCATTAAATGGAATAAAAAGCTATACTAAAAAGGGATCTAGTATTAATGCATATTTCAATTGCCATTTATGCATCAGACATTCCATGAACAAGTGTTACAAACTAAGGCATAATATACAAGATCTTAGTGATGACAACACTATTGAGGTAAGCTCAACCATAGAGAAAGATATACCACAACAAAATTACAATGAAAAATTTAAAAATCCTTTCCTTAATCATAATACAATCTAGAATGTGGATATTTTATAAGTACATCATGCTTACAATGCACATACTTCCTGTAAGTCATATGGGCATCTAATAGATGAAATCATTGGAATATTTACATTAACATTACCATAATGTTCATTAATCACATTTTATGATAGTGAAATCAATGATGGTGATTTAGATAAATAGGAACTATTTATTAGAGAATACATGAACAAAAAACTACTCATAGTGTCGTGATTGACAATGGATAAAGTTAACATGCATGAAAAATGACATTAATTTATAATCTGTGATACATAAAACAAGATTCATGATTTACATCAAATGTTTTTAAAGCATTCAATGGGCATACATAATATATTTTTGAACATTTTATTTTTACCTTATCAATTGGGTCTATCAATAGTGGTAACTTCATTCCAATTCTTACAAAGAAGAAGGGTATTCATAGATCTTATATTTATAGATATACCATCTACAGTGCATAGATGCCTCAGATACATACATTATATTCAAATTTTTAAAGTTCAAATCATCCCATATGAGTACGCTCTACCTTTATTAACAAAACCTCCTCCCCTACCACCACCAAAGTTTGTTGTGGAATATATTCATTAGCATAATAATAAGGAAATCAAGCCACCTACGCTAAAGGACACTACAAAGATAATTAGTGTAACCATTAAAGTTCATAGTATAGAATTAGTTTTTACACTTATATAAAATATATCATTACAACCAATTAAATGGAAAAAGGTATACCTTCCATAAAATAAATCCTCATCCCAAAAATTTTATCAACGAAAAAATAAATATAAATATTGTACAATGTATCTTAAAGAAATTCCTAAGATAATTTAGCATACTCCATAATGAACAAAGGTAGTTATATAATAGAATTCACCAAATCTCACACCTTCTCTAGTTACACATATGGAAACATATTATATAAGAAATTATCAATATATTTATGATACCACACTTAATCTCATACATGTAGCATTTTCATTCATGTAAAACTAGGATTAAACTTTTTGATTCAATCATACACTATAATCCTCCCATTTATGGGATCATAGGCTAGTTTCCCTTCCAAATATTTCAAAAATATAAAGAAAGGATAATATTTAAAAAATAATAAAATATTCATAATATTTTTAAAAAATCACAAATTAGGTGTTGAGTATGGCATAAGATGTTAGTTTTCTTCTTTAAACATTTTATTTATCATATTTATTGTAGATAGCTTACTATTTTTTATACACATGAATTTTATGAGGTTATTTAGTGTGATTGAGGTCATATATTACATATACATTCCTATACATTGTAATTCCCTTCTACCCAATGTCCATGCCTATGTTGGGGCATCTAAATCTACAAGTTTCACTATAACATGTTATATTTATGACCTCAAATACAATGATGAACTAGAAATATTACATGTGTCTTACAAATCACTCAGTTTTTACATTGTGTTACTAGATATGCTAATTTTATAACAATATGACATTGATATATATGAATAAAATATAATAATTTTCTCTTGTTCTAAGCTCCTTCGATACTATTTATTTCTTGAATAAAAATATTAACATTTATTACTTATTGTGTGTGTCTATTATCCCCTATTTAAAAATATTTTGAGCATTTTTATGAGATCATTATTTGGCATGTAAAAAATTTACACATGTCCATTGATTGTGGTCCTTTACCTTATGGTTATGAAATAGTTCCTTATGGAAAATTTGAACATGTCTCTTATATGTGTATATTTGACTTATTATATGAAATTATTTTGTGTTGTGTATGTTTGTTGAGATTTATTAGTGGTTCCATTTTTCCTATCATGTACTCCTAGGGCATATTCTACTTCAAATATACTTACTTTAAGTACTGCATACTTCAATGCTATATCTATACAAACATGAAAATTGTGTTCATAAATTTAAATATTCTACATACATTCTTCAAATGAGAAAATTTTATTTTTTATGTTAACATACTCTCCAAGATGATGACATATTACTATACGAGCATATTCTTATCATGATATAATTAAATCTTATTTTGAGAGAAGTGACTTGTAAGATACATCCCACATCTCAATAGGGGGAAATAATAGTGGGATTTGTATTATATATTCAAACCTCCATGAGGATATTTGGGACAAAATAAAAATTTAAATATATAAAATACAAGTTTCACAAATACAGAGTACATGTTTTAAAATATTCAAATCAATGCAAAACTAGCATATATATGTAGAATATAGATTTTTAAAGGTTCAAAATGATTCATAAATAAATAGCATGATATATATTATCATAATAATATATATTATGATTTAATATGGCATGTATATATACTCAATTTAAAAATATTCAAAGTACATAGTCATACTGAATGTATGTGTATGGGCATGTCCAAAATAATTACAAGATCAAAGTTATAGGCATAAAATAAAAGTTGGAATTAAGGATATAGATACATATAATTATATATTATTGGCATATATTCATAGGGGGGCATGATACATATTCATGCTAAATATTATTCAAATATACAAGAACTAAAAGTTACAAATTTTATAAGTTTCAAAGTTACAAAGTTTAAAATACCAAAATATACAAATTTAAAGGCAAAAAACATTGATTTGAAAAAACAAATAAATTAGTAATGTGGTCATGATGGGGGTATTAATAAAATTCATTCCATTTTGATAATAAAATACCATAATTTATATTTTTATATAGTGGTGCATTTCAAATATGTTTGGGTGGTGTACATTCAAGTCTAATGACACTAAATGGACTTGGCATAACTTTGAGCCAATCTATCATGGTTCTAGATTTTTGGGTTAGTAAATTGGGTAATATTCCATTTTCATGAGAGTTTGTATAATTCATATTTCCAATTCAATATAATTATTAGTTATTAAAAATTGGGACTTGATCAGTCTCAATTATCCATTGGTTTAAATTCTCCAAATTATTTCATAACTTGGCATGGATATCCATTATTAGTTATAGGTTATAGCAAAATTTTCTTTCACCTATATATAAGTCTAATCTTCCCTTGATATTCTTTTTAAATTTGAAAATTTTAAATTTAATTTTTTCAAACTTTAAAGGAGAAAATTGAATACTTTATGAGTTGTTTTAAGGTTATCTAAATTTGAGTGTCATTCACAATTGATGAATCTAGTCAGTTACAAAGAGTGTCATACACACTCAGGTTCAATTCTTTCTCCTGTAATTTAGAAATTTAATTTATAGAATTGTGAGGGGGAATTAGACATATAAATTTGGTCACAAGTAATTGACAATTTTATTTCTTGACATTTTCCTAAACATATAAATTGTGAAAAAATATATGACTCTTATTCTCCATTCCCCTAAGACATTTTTTTATATGTGAATTTGACCATTTGTTTTCCATTATCATTACATAGGAAATTTCAATTCTAAATGATCAAGTGATCTTAAATCACCATCATAATGTATCTAGTTATAAACTTAGGTCCTTAACATTTCTAGACAAAGTCACCCTAGGCAAATATGGGAACAATGCACCATTATCCACTTAGGTCAGTCAAATCCTTTATCAAATAACAATTAGTTCATGAATTTGAAATCATCATTTTAAGTCTTCCTGTGTGTTTCACATGATCAAGTAAAGTAAAATGACAAAATATTATTTTATAAATACATGACAAGAGTGATTATTTATCCACACTTGTTATTAACTTGGTACAAACACATACACTTATGCACATTGAACAAAAATTCTCTATTTCTCCTAAGTTCTAAAGCATTTCCAAGGAATGACCACAAGCCAAGTCATAAGCCTTCTAAATAAACACAATATCTATCATTTCCAAGTATCTAAGCCATCTTATATATGCCTACATATAGTTAAAGGATAAAAATTATAAATTAACTCTAGGCGGGAGAAACTAAATCAACTTAATTTCCCTTCTTGGACTATTGGATACGTGTGATGAATCATCAAGGGGGTGATTGAGATCATCTCAACTAATTATAATCCCTTTTTTACATATAGTTTTTCAAGTTATCAAATTTACCTAAGGGTTTAAAATAAAATATAAGATAAAGAAATATTTATATGTTGCAAAACCCTAAGTGAGATATATTTTATTTTATTTCATTCAAAGGCATAACAGGGGCATAAATTGGTTTAACTGCATAGTCAACCTAGTTGATTGTGTAGTAAGTAGAATTAAGTGCACTACATCGATATTTACCTATTTTCCTCTTATATAGTAAAATATTATACATCTTATTTTTTTCATCATTTATAGATTTTTTATTTATCTATCTTTTCCTATTTTTTCATTTATTACAATCAATTTAGACAAGTCTTCAATCAATAAACTAGAGTGCATTCTATTGTCATTCAATTACATTGGACCTAACCAAATTATATGATTAAATCATGCATAATTTTAAAGGGTTAAGAAGTGTTTTGGTATATGTCATAAGGGCCCTTGTGAATTTCAACCATTTGTTTGTGGTCTAATTTTATTTATAATTCATGTTCTCCTTTTATGGACATAATTCAATTTTTCTCCCTTACAGGTTAAAATTATTTTTTGTAGTACATATCTTACCTAAGATTTATAATGTGGCCACCTTTGTTATAATTAGGAATATATTTCATTGTGTAAAATCCATTTGTGTAAAATTTCATGAAACTAAATTTTTTATTACATTTTAATGTCTACATTTGAATTATGTAGTCACTTTGATAGAATTTGGGTTTCTCTTTGTTTTGATAAATATTACTTTACCAATTTCATATTAATCTAAGTTGTAGTATATTTTAATTATAGACCTGATCATAGTATAAACACAATTCTATAAACCAACACATCTAAGGGATTCCTCTCATTGAATTCTCTATTTGTGAACTATGTAGTCTCTTTGGGCTATGGTTTGAGACATGTTATGTTAGACTAGGAAATGATTAATAACTAGAAATATTCAAATACACTAGACTCTTAACATGAAAAAAAAGAGTCTTGTTGCAAAATAAGAACCAAACATGAGAAAAATAAAATTTTGTATTTAGAATTGATGAAAAAATATTTGAGGAGAGGAACATCAAAAATATGAGAGAGGCATAAAGATATATACATTTGGCAATGTGAAAACATGTCAATTTCCAAATAAATAGTGATCACAATGTACAAAATGTCAACATTGTTTTTCAAATGACAAGTGAATCCACACCAACAAATTTGAGTAAAATTTAAATGTGCATGTGTAAGTAAATACCTCATAATTACACCTATGTGACCTCATTATTACACATAATAAAGTTGAATACATGTATAGGAAAAACTATAAAATGGAATTAAAAAACTACACTAAAAATTTGGGTGTGATGAATTTTTATTCCCAATAATGATCAAAAGGATTAAAATTCTATTCAATCCTTCACCATACAATAGGTGGCCCAAAAAATTCAATGGCTGGTTACAACACAATTAGTCAGGGGATGATCTTATAAATATGAAGGCTATAGATTGAGCCAAGGAAAAATTAAGTTGAGAACTTTATTATATATGTCAAATATTAAAGTATATAAGGAAACTTTAAAATTTTAATGGGTATGTGTATTCTATACCAAGGGGAAGAAATAGGCCATTAGTTATGTGGTTCATGACCAATCGGTGGTATGGATGTGGAAGAATATGGAGCTATGTGTAAATATGCAAATAAATAAAACAACATGTGGATCATATGCGTCATGAATAATATATATTAGACATGTGTTGTAACATTATTAGGAATAATATTAAATTAAAATGAACCATGTCAAAAAAAATCCATGGGAATGGGGTCATAGGATGTTTCCAGATGGATATTGGAGGTAATTCATTAGCATGAGGCTAAAATTAATGGCTATATCCACTTGAATTAAATATAATTTGGACATAGATTAGATAATGAATAATAGAGTGAAAATTTATTCCATATAACTTTGTGATTCATGAAAGTGGCCATATGTCACTCTAAGAAGGTACAAAAGTGGTCCCAGTAAAAATTTGGGAAACTATGGGGTTTGCATTGCTTAATTTTGCCTCATCCAAGCCTCATCAAGTCTAAGATCTAATGGGTTATAAATAATCAATGGGTAACACATAAAAATAATAATGAAATGTAGTCCACATATCATTTATAGGCTCTCCATGGAGTTTAGGGCATCAATAAACCCATGACACCATAGCCAATAATATGCATGCATGTGTTACAAGGTGATTAGGCATAAGAAAAAGTGAATAGAAAATTAATTCATGAAATATGAAGGATATGTATAATTATTATGCCTCGTGTGTAGTTTAAATTACATGATAGAATGGACTTGAACTCTATGGTCATATCCATGTCAACCACCCATCATTTGGTCAGAATGGACACTATGTAATTTGAGCTATAGAGGATTATGTTCCATCCATATCTTGGTTTTTATTGAGCCATTTTGAGTGTGGTCGGTATCATTGGAAATATATCATAAGTGGATATAAAATTATAAAAAAAATTAATGGATTTGATGAGAGTTAGAGGACATGATTTCATTTTAAGATCACAAAATAGTACTTTCAAATACCAAAATAAAAATGCATATATTAAATTATCAACTAGAATTAAAGTGGTTATTAGATTCATAAATAATTGAATAGGATTCCAATTGTAAACTATAAAAATACAATCAAATTAAAATTTCCTTTTCCAATAATAAAAGGCACTCACCAAAACTTCTCAAGTAATCAATCATTAAATAGTGTCAAGGTTACTCCAACATTTAATAAGTAACAAATCTACACCATAAATTTATAATACATCAATAATAAAACCATAAAAAAATCAATTACCAAGTATCATGGCTAAGGATATTTTTCCTTCATTCCATTTATTTTGTGTTACACCACATGCTCTATGAAGCATTATTTTATCTCTCAAGGTGGATTTTATGTTACTCTGATGATCAAATTTACAATGAGAATTGTTTATTTTAATGAAAATTATATATTTCATTATATTTAATATAATCAAATTTGGAATATTATTTAGTCAAGATAATATCTAAGGCCAATTTTCACAAATCACCCTATGAATAATCTTGACTAATATGTGCTTTTGAAAGGATTAGTTGTGATTAGCTGAAAGGAAACATTTGTCCTCCCCTATGCCATTACTAAGAAACCTTATATAATAATTAAGGTATGTTATGGAGGGAAATTTTTTATAATTTCATTAATATTTTATTCATATAAAACTTTGTCTATGAAATTAAATTGTTATTCTATAAATCTATGTTTGTCTATGTCTTAGCTTATTTGTAACTGAAAGTCTCATATAATTCAAAGATTGGTAGATTTCCATAAAATTAAGCATAATTATCTAATTGGTTGTAATTATATAATTTTCACTCACTCATAGAGTTATGATGACTTTAATTTAGTCTGGATGATTAATGAAGTTATAAAATTTACTTTTAGCTTCAATAGTATGGTGTGTAATAAAATGTATTTTTTCAATCAAATTTGTAGTATTTTTTATGTTTTTATATATCTATCATTCTCATGAAAAAAAAGACTTATGTGTGGGGTTTTTCTATCATTTACTTGAGTTTTTAAATATGATATAATTATTTTATAATTATATTTTCTCTTTTGTTTCTTACTACAATATTCTTTTAAGTTTTGAGATTACTCCAAGCGCCATTGGAAATAATATAATCACCTGAATTGACTAATCATCCCCTACCCTTTTATATGCCATTTTAATATTTTTTATTTGAGACCTTTTCAATTTTAAAATTTTTAAAATGTATCCATTTTCATTTATTTTGGTTCACTATGCTTAAATCAATCTTGTGAATGCACTTAAAATTGAGAAATCTGTGTTAAGCTTGCCAGTTTTAAATATATTTGTTCACTCATGTCTTCTACAGTCTCTATGTAGTTTTTGAATAGCATTGGGTTATTTTTATAATGATATTAAAATTTCATTAGATAATAATTATTACCATGTATACTATATATATGAATTTTTTCAAAGAATTATCATGTATAATTTTTAAATTTTATGTTATTGTGGGGTCTCTTTAGTTAACCTAGCAAACTAGGAGAGTAAAGAGTTAGTCACTACCTATGTTTTTTTACTTAAGTCACATGTTATTTATGAAATTAAGTAATTTTAGAATCCATAATAAAATTAAAATGACATTGTTTATCATATTTTATTGCAATATTTTAAGCTGTAGATGTGAGACTGAAAAATTTGGTGCCATTTTTGGGATCGTTTAGTTGTATTTGAAGGATTCATGGAATTTTTTGTTAATATTTATCAGTCATATTTTATATGAATTTTAGGTGAATTTATAATTTTTTATCCATTATGTTCCAAATATAATTAATAATACCTCATAGCTATTGTCAGTCACTCATATTTGTGTATATTTTCATAGTAGTTGTGTCTCTTTTTGGGTTCTGAACCAAATCCTTTTACATAATTATACATTTTAGTCCAATTTCAAATATGTGTTGTTTATTAATTTCTTATATATCAATTTTTTAAAATATTTAGGGCCTCCATTTTACGTTAAAGGCATATTCTACCAAGAATTCACATTCAAATTTGTCTTCTTCAAGATTTCATCAAAAAATAAGTGTCAAAACCTATGGAGTCCTAGCTAGTTCTTCTTATCATAATTTTTAACCCATTAAAATTATTGATATTATTAGTCATAATATAAATATTTCTCTTTTTTTAAAATTCTTGATTTGACTTGAATATTTTCATCTCATTCTAACTATTCCAAGCCATCAAATAATCTAGTTAGTCCTAAGAGTCATTCTCCACTTACATATGATAGTGGTCCCAAGTTTTCAACCCTTAAACAAGATTAAAATATATTTCATTCTCCATTATATATGAGGAATAAATTATCATAACATAATCAATTAATTTTTGAGTTATATTTTTAAAATCATACCTTCAATCCTAGCTCTCCCAGTATTATTATTCTCCCCACATATTTGAATTATATTTCCCCCATTGATCAGTTAATCCTTGACATAATGTTTATCCAATAAATACTTGGTAATTAATGTGGTGATAATGCAATAAATAAAAATTATAATTTAAGACATCCCTACCCTCTTCTTATAGATAATAGGTATAGGAAAATTAAATATTTTGAAATGTGGGCGTATGTATATGAGGTTTGTATTGATTTGATGTAAAGGTTGCAAAAATTCCAAGGGAATAATATACTCTCATGTGAAAATCACTTGATAAATTTCATTAATATCATAAAATATTATGATGTTGAATATGAATATATTATTATTATTAAGTTGTTTATGTAAACCTTTAAATATTATGCTAGAGATTGGTTCAATGCCTTATCTGATAACAACTTGTCTCATGCCCTGAGATTAAGAGAGAATTTAAGATCCAATATGGGGATAAAATCAAGGCAGTATTCATAATTAGTGACTTTGGAAATATAAATAAACATACTAATTAATGTGTGAAATAATTCAATGGTAGATTCAATAAAATTATGCATAGATTCTTTAAGAATGTCAAGATTAGTGAATAAGAATGTTTGATCTAATATTATGATACAGTTGATTCTAAAGTTTCATTTTATCTTAGAGACAAATTTACTACCAATATAAGATAGGGTTACACCATGGATATTCATATTAAGAACAATAACAAAGCCATAGGCACACATACAAAAAAGAGTGAATTAAGGTTTATAAATCCAAATAAGTATACAATGAGAAAATCCTTGAGAATGGATGTTAAATTCAATAATCTCATTAGAACATTAAAATACCTATCATATAAGGTGGACTGTAATGAAAGTGGCTTTGACCCAATACATATTAAAACATACTTTAGTATCACCCAAAAAATTAAAATAAGTTAATAGCATGAAACATTATAAATGATAAATGAAAGAGGCCACTTCATTATGACATAATGGTTGATCACATAGATACTGAGATATAAATACTTGATCCCCTTGCTACTTAGGTTAATTAACTTGATGAAACACATGGAACATAGAAGTGTGATTTTTTATTTATGCCTCATTCCTCTTACACCATTTTTATAAATATATATCCTATGTTGATTATCACATTGGCAGTGATCAAAATACATATGAAGTTATATGTTTGAATTTGATAAAGATTCAACTAGTATGGCAAAAACTCATGTGGTATAAAAGTTTTATTTTATTTAGGACTCAATTAATATTATGAAATACATAACCATGATTTTGAATATATAAGAGTGAAAATGATCAATAAATATAATGGTAAGAGGTCATTTTATGAGGACATTTAAATTACTACAAGTGTTCGACAATCTTAGGTTAAAATTAACTAAATATGATATATAATATAGATAATAAAATATAAAATGAGAAAGGATAAACTAAAAAAAATCTTATAACTACAAATAATGATGATGAAAAAAATAACCTACCAGTTACAAAATAATGTCATTCTAGTTACTTTAGAGACTAAAAGGTAATATTCCTCTACTTAATAGGGATGTATAAAACATTACCCCTTATAAATATCCATTAAAATATAAGAGGAAAATATTTTAAAGTATACCAATAGTCCCAAGTGAAGGTGTCTCATCTTAGTCCCCCAGTATAAGATAGTCACTAACCCATGTTTTGACATCATATATCCTTGATGTGAATTTTTTCACATTGCCCCCAAAAAATACCATGCCCAAATATAATTTATGTGACATGGCCTTAGTTTTGATCTAACTAAACTCACTATACTTATGATTAAACTAATAATAATAACTTAACATATAGATAGATTGTTTCATTATTTACGTACACAAAAAACCACAATCCTAGGTTAAAATTGACAAAATATAATATATAATATAGAAAATCAAATATAAAAAGAGAATGAATAAACTAAAAAAGGTATCCTAACTATAAATAATGATGATTAAATTAAATAACCTACCACTTCTTCAAAAAATGATGTCAATCTACCATAACTAGATGGACATATTAAGTTAGTTCATAGACTAAAAGGTAATATGCCTCTACTTAATAGTGATGTATAAAATATTACCCCTTCTAAATATCCATTAAAATATAAGAGGAAAATATTTAAAAGTGTACCAATATTCCCAAGTGAAGGTTTCTCATCTTAGTCACCCAGTATATGACATTCACTAACCCATGTTTTGGCATCATATATCCCTGATCTAAATTTTGTCACACTACCCCCAAAATATCCCATGCACAAATTCAACTAATATTGCATGGCCTTGGTTTTGATCTAAATAAATATTAATATGCTTATGATTAAACTAGTAATAATAACTTAACATATAGTATATCCTTCAATTACTTAGGTGCACAAAAAAAAACACTATTGTGTCCACCCCTATTAAATAAGTTAAAAAGGTGGATGAAAATGAAGGATACATATCTAAATTATATTTAGGAATGACACTGGTAGAAATCTAACTTGATTTCAATCCCTTTTATACCACCTTGGTTATCAAATGGTTGCTCTTGAATAATGTGTCATGTAATATCATGCCTCTTACCATGATGAATGAGATCAATACACTAACATGTATAGCATATATAAACTTTTATGCCATGGATTCCCATGAAGTTCTAGTGGTGGGATTTGTAGTAGGCTTGGTGGTCTAACTCACATATTATATTAGAATTTTTTTCCACATATGTAGTGGTGGTGGACTATCCTCCTAAGTGGGGAATGTTAATATCACAAAAAGGGTTGCCTCAGTTGGGGGTAGTGTCCAAATGGATATGTCATAAGCCATTATTCCTTTCAAAGGAGAAAATGTGAGGTTGTACAAATAATACATAATGATACATTTAATTTAGGATTCTAATATTTATTTTAATGAAGTGTTGTGTAGTGATGTGTATGATGAGAAATTTTTAGGGAAAAATAATTTCATTAGAAATTGGGTCAATCTTTGTTATTCTCCCCAAATTTAAAAGTTAGAGTCCTTTGATATCTATGGTATGTTATTTTATGGGTTTTTCTATAGATAAAGAGTATGGTTGTGCATGGTATTATCTTCACCACAAACATTTTTTTTATTTCACAAATAATTTAGATTTTGAGTATAAAAATAATGTGGTAGAGAATGATTCATTATTGTTGGCTCTAAAGTAGGCTGTAAAATTCAAATTAAAGAACGTAATTGTTAGAGGTGATTCATAATTAGTATTTCAATAGGTAAAGAAAGTATATGATTCTAAAAATGAGAGACCTTAGCAATAAATAAATACAATTTGGGATTTATTATAATTATTTAAATCATTCAAAATTTTCCATATAGAAGCATAAATTAATTCTATGGTGCATCAGTTAGTTTTTATGTGTATCTCTACCAAAATAATTTGTTTGAACCTTTATTTATGTATGAAGTGGAATTTTTGGTGAGACCTTCTTTCGCTGACAACATTAACCATTGGTAAGTATTTGAGGATGATAATCAGATAACTAAATTTATGAAAAAACATCTTTGAGTTTGAGGATTAGTTCAAAAATATGTTACCTTACATGGAAAAACATTATAAGAAAGAGGTTATTTTAGGATATAAGGCAATTCAATTGAAAAGTAGCACAATGACTAGTGCATTGGTAGATCTTGAGAGAGTATTTAACAACATTAATCAAATTAATTAAATTATTTTCCTAGCTATGTAGGATAATATGAATAGTATTTTGGGATTAAACACAATACCTAGGTGGATACTTATTGTCAATTGATTAAGGGATCATGAATTAACACTTTTACTAAAACTCTAAGAAAATATAGAGACTATTTTTCATAGTCATATGATGAATTAAAATCATACATGGAAGATATTTTATAGTATTGATCCATTTATAGTCTCATGTAAACCTTTAAGGTATAAGTAACATATTTTTAATTGAAAATTTTTAACAAATATTTAAGAAGAATTGAGAAAGTTGAAGCAATTATGGATTATTCATGTTGTTATGTATTGTTAATGGGTTTTGAACCTAGTCCCTATTAGGAATATGAATGTAGACATTAGGTTGTGAGTGGATTTAAATAAAAATTACACCTTATCTAAAATTTATTATCTACTATAGTAGTTAATTGGGTTATGATTTAATGTTAATGTGGTATGGTTTTTACAGATACAACTAGGTTGTTGTCAAGGAGTCATGAAAGGCATAAGACAACATTAACAATTCCTTCAGGCACCTGTGCATATATGAGGATTATATTTTTGATTATAAATTCAAGATACACATTATAAATGGTGACGGATGATATATTTTAAATTATACCTATTGAAATCATGGTGGTTTACCAAGATGATATAATTATTTTATCGATGATGAAAAAAACCACTTGGATCACCTAGAAAGAGTTAATTATATATGTAGGTAGTATGATATATCCCTTAACCCAAATAAATGTACTTTTTATATAGAGAGGTAAATTTATAGGTCACATTCTTTTCAATGAATTGGTCATGATAAATCTTGAAATCATTAAATCAATATATGTGATCCCTATTCTGCATTCCAAAAAGGGAATACATCCATTTTTTGGATAGATCAACTTTGTTAGGAGGTTTATATTTATAATTTTAAAATATAAACATACTTAGGATGTTATAAAGGATTATATTATAAAATGGAGAGTTGAAGTTGACATATCTTTTGCTTATATCAAATAGGTTGTTAAGAGAACTTGGTGCTGATGATTTGATTACCAAAAATAGTTTAAGCTATTTTCTTTGACTTCTTAACATATAGTGGATACATTATTTATATACACAAATTTAGAGGGTCATGAGAAAACACCTATAATTATGAATTAATATATCATAATATGTTGAAATATTATATAACATTACATAAAAATAAGATTTTGTAATTTTTAAGGTCATGAAATCATTTAGATCCTATATTTTGATCTCCAAGGTAAAATATTTCATTTCTCACACCATGGTAAAAGACATATTAACCCATATTTATACCTCAAATAAGATATATATACTATTTAACAAACTACATGAACTTTATCTTAAGGAGAATACAACCAAGTTTTTCAGGGAAAAAAGATTAAGTATGTTAATAGACAAATCAAAATTTGAGGAAAATAAATTAACCACCATACAAGGGTATATTATTGTGGATAAATATGGATTATCTAAATCACCTTGGTAAAAAAATATCATATATTATATATAAAATATAATCTATCCTCCTAATTTTTATAATTTATAGTGAATAATTATCAAGCTTGTTGCCCATAAATATGTGCTAACCAAAAATGGGCTAGCTTGTAGGAACCCTGAAGGTATTCTCAAGAGATGTGTCAATGAGAATAGAGTTGTTAATTTATTATTGAATTTTATAGTTGGTTATGTAGTGTTCAATATGTAATAAAATTTATAACTCACCAAATTATAAAATTTGGTTATTGTTGGCCATAAATTTTTGAATATGTTGTTAAGATAGTGAGAAAGTGTGATAATTTTAAGAGGTTAACTAGAAGGATGAAAGGGTCCAAGTATATCGAGTACAGATATGTGATAGTAAGCACCATGATGATGACCTTATTGGCACAATGGACTAATTTAATGTGAAAATAGGAAATAGAAATAATCAAGTAGATACACAAGTGAATAAACAAGCAAACACAAACCTTATTATTTAGTTGATCATATAGATTCCATAATGTCAATAGAGTATGCATTTTATTTTTGAAATAGGTGATAAATCAAGTGTTGACCACAAATGGATATTAGTTTCCACTAATTACTTTACTAAAAGGTGTATGTTTTTCCAACAAAGAATGCTACTCACAAATTAATATTATATTTCTTTAAAAACAATGCCATCACAAGGTTAAAGGTTATAGAAAAGTTATTTGTGACATTGCATTATGATTTAAAGTGAGGTATTTATTAAATATATGTGAAATTTTTTGGGATGTATCTTACATATTCCTATAATTAATACCCTCACAGGAATGGACATGTTGATTCTAGTAATGAGAATTTGATCGTAGTTGTGAGAAGGACTCTTTGAATGAAAAAAATGAAGTGTGAATAAAAGATAAGGTCTTAAATATTGGAAAATATAATGACTTCCAAGAATTACACAAGTAAAATCTCTTCTAAATTGGTATATGGGTTGCATGCCACACCACCTATCAATTATAAGCAACGTATTCTCTAGTTTTTGCAAAAATTCGATGAACTTAAAAATAATTATTATGCTTAAATGGTTAATCAAATAATTGAGCTAGACATAAATAGAAAGAATTCACAAGAGAAGTCTGTAAATTAAAATTTAAATGTGAAGAGTCTCCTTAATAAAACATTAAAAAGAAGAAACTTCTTACTAGGTGACTTTGTTCTTTTTTGGGACAACAAGCATGAATATAAATGAAAACATGGATTCCATATGGACTAGAATATAAATATTAATAATATTTGGGGACAAAAAATTCATTATCAATGATCTAGATGGAAAAGTATTAGAGTTACCAGTAAATGGTAGGCACCTCAAACGTTTTTTCAATTAATTGTTGCTTTTCAATTATTTTTACAATTTATATGTGTGGTTTGATCCCTTTCTTTTCATATTATTTTTATTAATTTTTGGTGATATATTTACTTTGAATAAGTGAGTTGTATAATCACAATGTGTGTATTTTTCACAATATATAACATTTTAACTTAAACAAGTATTAGATTGAAGTATTTAGAGAAGTCTTGATCCCAATGGATAAAACACATATGTACTATGATCACACTAATTATGATATCTCTATATAACCACAAGTGGTATCCATCATATAGACATATATAATGTTAGAGCCCAAAATGTGAAATGGAATTTTTGGATCCATGAGACTAAAATATGTAAAAATTTCAAGGGTTAATATGTGTATTGGCCTCTTTAAAAATTTTCCTTTGTGAGTTTCAAAGATTTATTTGTAGTATCCTTCTTATGTTTCCTTATTATCATACTTATAATTCATGTTATAATATTTTAAATAGGTCGATTTCTTCCCCCCCCCCCCCCCACCCTCCCCTTTAGTAAAAAATAGTTATTACAGTTGGATTTACTAAAATTAACATTTAATGCTAAAAGCATGCATTTGTGACCATCTATTATATACACTTATCTCATTATCTATTCCACATATTTAATTCACCATTCATCTACTTATATGTCAGTGACCCTTACCCTTAATTAATTCTAATAAATGATGTCCTTGTTATTCTTTCTGAGTATCCTAAACTCACTAATAAACTGATCATAACTTCTAGCATACTTGTATATACTCCCAAGACAAGTTCACTTATTAAGACTATCCTACTCACCAATAGTGTCTGAATCTTATGATCACATACTCCCACCAAATATTGATTAATTTATTATATTCAAATTTACCTAATAGTTCATCCCCCATGTTTCAAAATCCCCATCCAAGGAATTTACCAAAATCACACTACATAAGTGTATTTTTACTTCATTTATTCATTGGCTAGAAAATATGGTGCCATCATTGAAAATATCTAGAATATATATCTATACAATGAGAGGAAACCACCTATTATTTCCAATTATAAGTCCACACAACCAAATTATCCTTGAACTAAGTCAAAATACAACTCTAACGTCATAATCCATTATTTAAGAACTTAAATAAACCAATATTTCACCAATGTATATAATTACACTAATGTTTCACATGCACCATCATAGCATGAGGGAAATAAATGGATTTTGATCACTCTTCGGGGTGTTGGTATGTATCCAAAACTCAACATAGGGGGTGATGATGTGAAGAACACTTTCATACACTAACCATTATTTACCATTTATTTGTCATTGTGTATTGAGCTAGTGTTCCAAGTGGATAATAAATAACATAATAACTTCTAGAGTGAATCAAGAAACACATATCATGCCCATATGACCTATAGGTCAAGGTGCACATGTCAAAATTTACACGAATTCAAATAAGTTTTTTATAATGTTACTTATGTTACAAATTCAAATAAGTTTTTAGATTCCTAGTTGAGATCAAATCTTTCACAATGGCATGATAATTTCCATTTGTGAGAGGTCACCATTCATTTGTTCGATACAAGAAAATATTAATGGTAAGTACCTTAATTAATTAATTGGTTAGCATTATTTTTTTTAAAAAAAATTATATATTAAAAAATACAAAAAAATACAATACTTTAAAATTTATAAAACTAGGACCTATGCATTCTATGTCTAACTCATTCACATCAGTTGATTTTATGCTCAACAAATGTAATATTTATATATTTCTAATTTTATATCAAATAAACTTCAAAAGTGTAACTGAGTGAGTTTCATAACATAAATTTTATCACTTGAAGATGTAGTTATAGGTGGTGGTAGTGTCTTAGGCCAATAAATTTTACACTAACAAAATCACTTTCACCTAAACAATCATGAACAACACTCTTATTTGATTCCACTAGACTTGTTCCAATGAACATAGGCTCTAATTTTATAGATCCAAAACATTAAAATGCCTTGTAAAACTTGTTTAAATTTCATAAAGTTCACTTTAGGAATATTTATACACATGTTTTATCATTATTTGACTATCCCTATTGTTCATACTTAATTTCAATACATTGTGCAAAATCTATCGTTATTACTCACTTACTTTAACATTGTTATCTTATTAGATACTTGAATTTATGAATATATTTATATTACACTTTTCTTATATAGGTTAATTTCACTTACACTTTAATGATTATAATATTTTTATTGTTTGCTTCATGATTTATGTGTATTCACTACTTTGGATTTTGGGCATTTAAACATGTCCTTATTTTAATCTCTAAGCCTAATTGTACAATTCTATATGTGTGAGTGACATTTGAGAATGTCCCTTATATGTGACCACTTTGTGTCCTTACTTATTTTGTGTGATTTTTTTGTTATCTTTGTTTATGTGTCATGGCCATGACTCTTGTTTACATTTATATTCTCAGTTTGTGATGCCATGATGGATATCATGTATCTTCATAGTTATTTGATGCCATGATATATACCATACATCTCTCCCAAGTTTTTATTTATTAGTTTCATTTTATCAATATATGATCATAATTTCTAAAATATATCTATACATGATACAATGTATGCTAGGTTCTACTTGTATATTATGTTATTATATTTATTAGTTTATTTATGATGATGCCATAATATCTAATGTTTTAATTATTAATCAATATTTCAATATTTTAGATAATATCATTCACATATTTTTACTATTTTGAGATACTTTATTGTGCAAGATTCTTAACTCACCTCAAAATATGGGGCATACCTAGTGCCTTATCTTAGATACTAAGCTGAAACAATTCACTACACAAATAGAAAAATATATATTTTCTCAAATGATAATATTTTATACCCATATTTTCTCATAAATTAATTTTAGAAAATAATTATCCATTTAGACAAGGGTGCAATCCTACTATGTCCATAATAGTGTGTTGTCATCCCAATAGTTATGGAATAATAAATTTCTTGAATGTATTAGAATCAAAGTCAATTACAAGACATTTTAAAATTGGCATCGATAATTATTTTAGATGAATACTTAGATTAGTCTCATATTTTTATCCAATTGTGATGTGGCCTCCAACCACTTCATATAATCAACAATCAATAACTCTCACAAAACACATAATATTCTCACAAAATAATCTCATATTCTCATTAATCTCTCATACAATTCATATAGCTTGAACAAACTATCTCTTCCTCACATACATAAATCTTAAACAAATTTATCTCTAAGATTCAACAAGCTTATTCTCACACATACAAAAACTTGGCCTCATCATGACAAGGAGTATTTTAAAGCTTTCTCAAAAATATTTCTTCTCTACCTAGCCTACCCAACAAGCAAAGGAAAACATACATTTATAGATTTATAAAGGAATAATGAGTGAAAGAAACACAAAGGGGCCCAAAATGGCTCCACCTATTCACATGGGAGAGTATCCAACAAAGGACAAATGGTCTCCCCATGAAATACATGCCACATCCTTCACATGGGTCATGATTTGTTAAAGACAAAGTTCACATGGCAAAGTTGGTTCCACCTCTCATGGAAAATCAAAAGGAAAAAAGGAGATACATATAAGGAATAATATAACTTGTCTCCCCACTAAAATAAACTTTGAAAAGAAGGTGGATTATATTTTTGACCTTCCCTTTCTTTTCCTCACATGACAAATTGATACCATGCCACCTAAGCAATCAAAAATAGTGTTGTGAAACCTCATTAGGATGAATAGTGTCTACCACCTCATCAGTGAAGAGTAACTTAAGAATAGTGATGCATGAATAGTGTTTTCCTACCACATCATTCTCCTCTAGTTTAAAACAACTCAGCTCCTATGAGTTGTCCTGATTGTCCTCCAATATTTGTAAGCAAACACAAACATGAAAACATAAACACACCACTTTATTTGTGGGTGATGCAAGACTTTATAAACCCTTAGATACTCCTACATCATACACCTCTGGTAGATAATTTTATTGCTTGATCACATAGATGGAGTAAGTGGTAAAGCCACTCTTTTGGTCATGAATAATAATGACCATGGCATCCCCTTCTAACACACTAAGTGCACCTTGAGAATATAATTTTTATTTCTCCACTTCCATTTTATACATACCTAAATTATTGAAACTATCCTCATGGGATCACACCTCCTACCTGAAACTAAAATCCTTTCGTTTCTAGGATTACACCACCATAGAAAACTAAAAAATGGCCTCCTCTTCCAAAAGCTAATACATATTTGAATAGATTCACATGTGGGACTGCACCCATTACAAAAAAAAATAGAACAAATCCACCAAGATTTTATATCATGCATCTTATCTTCCCATTTGACATCTAACCCACCAAATTCCATCCACCTCCCCCTAAGGCCTTTTTAACTTTCTTCACAACTTGTCCAACCATCTATTGGATCATATTCCACATCACAAACCACAACTACTTCCAAATCCTCTCTGATGGTTAAAAATATATCCATCTCACTCTCATCATGTGTACCTTATTTCACATCCACCACTAAACTCTCTTTGTGTGCACATACTTGTACAAAAACAATCTTCAAAGTTTCTTCCACAAAAAAATGCAATTCCTCTCTAATGCTAGCATGTTCCTCATGATTTTCATCCTCACAATGAGCTATCAAAATTTATTTATCATCCTTGTACATTTATGCAATATCCTCATCCACGCATTTGTTTTCATATCATACACATGGTTGAACTTCCATCAAAATCTCCTCTTGTTCACTAACTTTCACAATCTCTTCTTCCAATGCTTCTACCATGGAAACATGTAACTCTATTTTGGTTCCCTCTTCATTCTCATGAAACCAATCATGGCTTAAATTTTATTCCTTATTTTTAAAACCCATATGGATGAAATATTCCTTCATCTTATCTTCATCATCTTTCATAAAGATGTCTTCATCAGTGGGCTGCTCACATAACAACTCATCCCTCACATTGCCTTTCATGATAATTTCCTTCTTCTCTTTGTTCAACTCTCCATGTTTGAATTCTTCACTCTTCCATGTGTATATCTCTATCTTTAATGCATCCAACTTTTATCTTAGGGATTACATCATCTCCCACACCATCTCTTCTTCTTTTTCACTCTCACATTCTTGATATCTCTCTAGCAGCAACTAAAACAATCTATCCCTGGTATTCAATTTATTCAACCATTATTTTTCTATTTTTATTATTCCACTCTTATTTTACATCTCGTTAAAACCTTCAAAACATAAAACACATTCACTCTAGCATTTTTTCCTCCTATCAAGATTTGAACTTGCTCTAATATTAGTTGATGTGGACTCCAACCATATGATGGATTCAATAATCCATAAATCTTTCAAATTATATCACAAAGCACATAATCATATCATAAAATAATCTCATATTCTCTTTAATATCTCATATAAATAAAATATCTTGATCAAGCTATCTCTTCCTCACATACATAAAGCTTAAACAAGCTTCTCTCTCTAAGCTTCAACAAGCTTCTTTTCAAACATACAAAAACTTGGCCTCATCATGCCGAGGAATATTTTAAAGCTTTTTCATGAGGATTTATTCTCTAACACTAGCCTATCCTACCCAACAAGAAAATGAAAACATGTATTTATATATTTACAAAGGAAGAATGAATGAAAGAAATATAAAGGGGCCCAAAATGGTGACACCCATTCACATGAGATAATATCCAACAAAGGACAAATGGTATCCCAAATAAATCCATGCCACATCCTTCACATGGGTCATGATTTGTTAAAGACAAAGTTCATATTACCAAGTTGGTACCACCTCTCATGCAAAGTCAAAAATAAAAAGGACATACCAATTAGGAATAGTATAAATTGTCTCCCCACTAACATAAGATTTTAAAAGAAGTTGGATTCTCATTTTGACCTTGCCTTTTTTGTCCTCGCATGAATTTTTTTCCCATTCCACCTAAGCAATCAAAAATAGTATTGTGACACCTCATCAAGATGAATAATATTTGTCACCTCATCATTGAATAATAAATTAGGATTAGTGATGCATGAATAGTGTTTTCTTGCCACATCAAATTATGGGCATCATTCATGACACATATTATAGGTTATCATAGGTTTTTTTAATCAAAAAATAACTCAATGTTACTCAAATCTAGAACATATATACATTATTAAACTTAAATTAGATAAGGGGATTGTCATATCCTTTTGTGGTGTAAGGATTAAGAATATAGTAGTGGTAATGTACAACTGAGATAATTATATCTATAGTAGTCCAATTGGATGCTAAACTCAAATATAATAATAAAATGAATTTATTATGTTTAGTATATAATAAATATATAAATTAAAAATAGGGTATGCACATAAATGATAAATAAGTAATACACTTGGTTGATTCTGATGCTAATACAATGTTGGATATGGAACAAGTAGGAAATAAGACGCAATATGGTTTTAGAATAGTTTTTAAATTCTATATATTAAACTTATAATAATTTTGACACTAACATTATCTTGGGATGGTTATGTCAACACTATTGTCTGGGTTTGATGCATATGTCCTATATTGAATACTTGTTGAAAAGAGATGACTACCTATATGCTTATGGGTTTGAATTTAACTTCACTCTAGTGCATTCATATCTAGGTCATGGACTATCACTCCTCATGAATTTTAAAAACCCTACTTCTTCATCATCATGGTGACCTTGGGGGAAAATGGGTTAGTGGTCACATGTTTTCAAGTTGACTACAAACACCCCATAATTAGAGGGTGTTACCTACATAGCTAATACTAAATAAGATGGCCTCAGATTCTATGTAGTTATTCCTTACATGTTGGTTTGTGTGTGAATCATGAAACATTGTGAAAATAAAGTATAATAGTAACCTAACTTGTAACTTGGAAAATCAAGCTCTTAGGATTATCTTTTAGTACTTTAGACCTATAGATGTGTTGTACCTATGGTTGGTGTAGAAATAGGGAACATTTATTCAATTTAATTATTAATAGATTGATTTTGATAAGTTACCTTGTTCTCTTTGGTATTTTTTAGGTGTTTCTAGGTGAAGAATGAATGAGGGTTGACCTTGTATTTATATCAAACCATTTAGATTAATAAATTGCATTAAATCTCTTAGGTCAACCATTAGGATACATTTTATTTTAAAATTGGATGACTTTAGGGAATTGGAAACTTGTATTAGGTCTAGAAACTAACATCGATGTTAATTTTTATCCCAAACATTAGTGTTTAGGAAGCAATAAAGTAAGTAAAAGTTCAAAACATGCAAAGATGGAAGATAAGTACATTTTAAGCATTCTAAGAAAGATAGAAGACCTAGTTTATCAACATAATATTGGTTAGATTAAGAGATATAGGCCAAGGGGAATAATAAAGAGTAGATGTGAGGCTTGTATAAGTGAGAAAGGTCCAAAACTAAAAGGTTAATCCAAAGTTTTGTTTTTTAAAGTCTACAAGACTTTAATGCTATGTAATCCATAAATATCATCTACATTTCCTCCCCTTTAATCTAGTAATGACATTTATAGTTTAAAATAAAGGAATGTGTACTTGGGAGTGTATTACAAATATTATCTTTGCATGTGACAAACATGAGTGTTTTTATTGTGATTGAGCTAAAACAAAGAGCATGTTATAGTATATAATCAGTGCATATAAGATGGGTTGAAAGTATTTGAAATAGTTTGAAATTGAAATATCAAGTGTTAAGAGTACACCTAGGTGTTGATGTAACCAAATTTCCTATTATAAAATTATTTAAAAAAATATGTATCATTATAAGGATCTAAAAATGAGATTAGGAAAAATATAAATAAATATTTAAGGCACATATATCCTCTGTGTGTGTGTGTGTGTGTGTGTGTGTGTGTGTGTGTGTGTGTGTGTGTGTGAGAGAGAGAGAGAGAGAGAGAGAGAGAGAGAGAGAGAGAGAGAGAGAGAGAGAGAGAGAGAGAGAGAGAGAGAGAGAGAGAGTTGACACCTAAAATTTGAGATTAGCTTAATCGTGCAACTTAATGATACTTATAGCCTAATGAGGTTGGATGATGCCATCAATTCCAACCTAAAAACTTAGAAATACTGAGTGATATTATCACCTCAACCATACCAAAAATTTAACCAAATACTATAGTATATTGGCTCGATAATGTTCATAAAAGTATGTGGGGTATCAGTACAAAAAAATATGTGATGTGATAATAGTCCATAAGAAAGTTTCAAAATCTTAAACTGATTTAAATTTTACAATATTATGCACACATTGTATAACATATGCACCTTAGATATGCCTCATGCTAAAATGGTGTATAAAAATGGTATCAATATATATAATTCTATCACAACTATGAATTTGAATCATATAACTATGTGCCTTGGCTAATTCATAAATCTATGTAAGTGTGGAGAGTATGATTTTAAAACATTCCACCATTATATATGGAGAAATAACTTTTTTTATATAAGCACTAATGAGGATAAAATGTTTCTAAAGCATGCCCCAAATATAATGTGGATATGTTGAATACTAAATAGGTGTGAAGAGCATGCTTCCAAATCATGCCCCCACTGAATCTAAGAATTATGACTGTGTGGAAGCTATACCCATATGACATGCCCCCCCATTGAAATTTAAAAATTATATAAGTAGTATATATTTAATTAGTGTGGAGAACATTCTTCTAAATAATTCTCCTATTCAATCCAAAAATTGTCCTAGGTGTGGAAAATATGCCTCTATGACATGTGCCCACAAATATCCCCTCCATTTAAGGTTGGGGAAAGATACAAACTAGTAATTCCCTCACCTCAAAATGATAATAAAAATTTATAATCTATGAATGTAACAATGTAACATATATAATTAACATGTCTAGGTAGGTATAATATTAAAGTGCATAGAACCAATGTGATCGCATAAATGCCTAATGCACATGATAGAGATCATGGAAATATCTAGATAGTATCAATACAAGGTTAATAAAAAAACACATGCATACATAAGAACACTCAAAAGCAAGTCAAAAATCAATGGTCCAAGGAGAGATTAAACAAGGGGCATGTTCAAATACCACACAATAAAAGGGACATGACTTAGTCAAACATCCACAAAACACAAGAATTACATATTCAAATATCCATACAATAATCAATGATAGATGAAAATGTTAATGAAAATATAGACAGGCATAGGGGTCATAAGTAAAATATCATATGAAAATGATCAAATAAGGAATATGAATAGGAAGTAAAGATACTCAAGGAAGTGTATATATAATTTCATAAAAAACCAACATAAACATGACATAGTAGCCCATAGATCAAGTGTGTTAGGGAAAAATTTCAAGTGTATACCATATCAAGTACCCTATGTAAGATATAATCATGGATAAAAGCATGTGTAAGAACATATTTAATCTAAAATATGATAATGAGGAGTGATAATTGAATCATATAACATGTGTGCATCAAGATCAAAAAATTGGATGCCCACAATGTTTGTATTACATGAGTAGAGGAAAGGCCAAAAATCCAAAACTAAGAATATATCATGTATATTTGTATGCCAATATCTCACCCAAGTAGAAGTGTGACACACATGTGTGTATGTAGGAGTAACTAAGTATGCCATCCATCAACATGGAACTAGCAAATATATGATAAGGAGCTAATAAAACATGTAAGTGTCAAAAGTGTTTTTATAATTTTGAATATTTTTTATTTTATTAATGTTTTAGACTATTTTAAAAGAAAATATCATCATATGATTCCATCCAATGTATGGTCATAGATATTATTCACTATGAATCTGGTGTAATAATATTGTGATGTTGTGGAAGAACACGCATAGTTTTAATCAATATCATAGTAGTATCAATGATGCTCCATGTATGTAAAATATGACTTAGTGGTTGTGTAAAAATAGTAAGAGTATTAGGAGTAGGGTTTCATTCAACCAATCATTAAGTTATCTATGGGTTATTTTGAATATAAATTATAGGGACATGTGTAGGTGCTATGGATATCTAAACATGGTACATAACAAATGAGATTCCAAACAGTCCACTGTATGTATTTAGTGTAATGGTCTCTCAAGTATTAGTTGCCCAATAGAATGAATTTATTGTTTCTTACAATTTCATTGTGAATGAGCCTTAGTAGTATTCATAATTAAATTTTTGGGTATAAGTTTCTCTTTTTCAAGAGGATTCTCATATGGAATTATAGAAACTATAATTCCTTGATTGGCATGAATGTATTTAATACACCCATACATTGTAGAAGTTATTGATAAAAGTGTATGGATCCAAGTTATTCTTAATAGAATATCAAATATTCTCATAGAAGTTATGACTAAAAATTTAGTAACCACATGTGTAGGATTGATATAAAGGTAGGTTAATCCTTAAAATAACCTTATGGGAGGTCCAATCAAATTCTCTAACTAATATAATATAAGGATGTAAATGAATATGAGAATAACTCAAGTGCATAAGTCATTTCATGTTACAAACATTATCACTTTCACCATTATAAATCATAACACTATTTATAGGGTGTTTATGAAGGTATTATCTAATTAATAAAGAATGAAGATTAGAGTCATCATCCTTAATCTCATTATCATTAAAATTAATAGAGGGTCTCTAAACCATATGAGTTATATGTCATGTATAAGTACCAATAATCCCATATAGTGGATGCCCATAATGTAGTTGAGGAGGATGTTCATTATATGCCTTTTTCACTTAAGGTTCCTTATTAGAATGGTCTTGTAAAGGATTGCTAGATATTTTTGTTTATGGTGGTCACCAATTTGTGAGCCTAATTCCATTAAAAGATCCTAAAATATAATCTTAACCAAATGTTTAACCCTAAATTAGATAAGGTAAATTATCCTATCCTTTTATGGTGTAAGGTTTAATAATATATAAATTACAATGCACAAGGGTTATAATCAAATGTAAAATAGGCCAATTGGGTGTTAAATCAAATATAATCATACACTAAATTTATTATGTTGAACATTGACTAAATATAGAAATTAAAACTAAGATATGCATGGAAATGACAAAGAAGTAATATAGCTATTTGATTCTGATACTAACACAACATTAGATCTAGAATAAAATAGGATAGAAGATGATTATATAATAGTCATAAGATTCTATACTTGATGCTTTTAGATATTTAGACACTAACATCAGCCTGAGATAGTTGTGTCAATGCTACTATCTGGGTTCAATGCAAATATCCTATATACAATACTTGTTGAAAAGAGATGTGACCACATATATGCTTCTATGTTTGAATTCACATTCACTATGATGAATTAAAATACTGGTTTTGTAATTCTACTCCTCATCATCATGGTGACCCTGGGGGAAAATGAGTTAGTGGAAACATGGTGTCGAGCTAACCCCAAAGACCCCACTATTTGATGGTTCTACCTACATATCCAACACTCTAGAAAGACTCAAATTCATGTAGTTCTTCGCTATGTGTTATCTTGTGTGTGAATTGTGAAATATTATGTAGATAAAGTACAATAATGACCTAGCTTGTAATTCATAAAATTAGGCACTTGGGATGCTCTTTTAGTACATTAGACTTGGAGATGTGTTATACCTATTACTGGTGTTGAAATAGGGAAACTTTGTTCAATTTAATGATTGATAGATTACTTTTGATAAGTTACCTTGGTCTCTTTGGTATTTTTCAAGGTGTTTCTAGGTGAGAAATGAATGAGGATTGATATTTTTTTATATCAATCCCTTTTGATTAATAACTTGCATTAAATAACTTATGCCAACCATTTGTATACATTTTATTTTCAAATTAGATAATTTTAAGGCACTAAAAACTTGTGTCAAGTCAAGACACTAACATCAACACTAGTTCTTGTCTCAAAGTTAGTAAACAAGGAGTAGGAAAGAAACTACAAGTTTAGAACTTGTAGAGATGGAATATGAGTACATTTTAAGTATTCTAGGTAAGATAGAATACCTAGTTCATCAACATAAGACTGGTCATACTAAGAGATTTAGGACAAAGGGCACAATATAGAGGAGATGTGAGGATTTTAGAATAAGTAAAGCTATATAACCAAGATTAACGATTGAGATCTAAGTTTTCAAAGTGTACAAAACTACAGTGTTATATAATCAATAAATATTATCTACAATACACCAAGATATCATTTGTGGGTATGTGCATGACACATGATCACTCTATTGATTAAATTTTCACAATTTTTATAAAATGAATTTGAACCCATGTTATTATATTTATTGTATAGATTTGACTAAAATAATGTTGTTTTTACACCAAAATTTTACCAATTTTACACCATAATGATATATTATATTTCATACAGGGATTCCAAGCTACCCTATTACCTTGAGTTATGAAATTATGGATTAAAACACATATTTATTACTTAATCAAAATATCATGTCAATAAGGATCAGGACATGCATAGTCCAATCCAAGAGTTTCAAAACATAATAAAATATCCAAAGGTCCTACACTCTCCAATCACTATTTTTGCACCATAAAACACAAGGGTTCGTATACATAACAAGATTTATTCATTCATTTATATTTGATCTATAAGTTTCTTATATTTTTTTTTCAAATTTAAAATGAATTAATGACTAAATATACATGTTTCATTATAGGTTTGGATGAAGCATAGTTCAACATGTGGTCTACATCAAAGAGTATACAATATAGGTAAGCTTAGGTATAACTATATTTTTTTACTCTAGCACTTTCACTTTGTTTAAATATTAAAATAAAATAGGGGTAAATGTAGTCAATATAATTAAAATTTAATAATAAAATAATTCTCTTATGACCATAATGTTATACACACATAGTTCCTTCCTTGTTACATAACTGTAAGCCATCATTCCTCTACTTTTATGTTGACGTCCCTTACCCTTATGCAATTTTGGTACATGATGTTCTTGTTATTCATTTTAAATTGCCTAAGCTCACTATTAGACCAGTCATAACTTCCAAATTAGCTATCTCTACTCCCAAGACAAGCCCACTCCTTCAGGACTATGCCACTCATAAGTAATGTTTGAATACACTAATCACATCCTCCCTCTAAATAACAACTAATTTATTAAATTTAAATTGAATTGATAATTCATCTCACACATTTCATAATTCTTATTTGAGTAATTTCACAAAAGATCACTATATAAGCATATTTTTCATTCATTTGTTAATTATATGGAAAAGAGGCTCCCATGATTGAAAATATCTAGAATATATAACTTCACAATGAGAGGAAGACACATTTTCTTCCTAGTTTGAGTCCACATTGACAAAGTATACTTGAGATAATTTTGAATACACCTATAATGTCAAAATCCTTTGTTGAAAAACTTAATTAAATTAGTATTACAATAACAAATATCATTCCACAAATATTTCACACACACCATTGTAGCATGGGAGAATTGTATGGAGTTTGATTCCTCTCTGGAATATTCATCTTTTATAACACTCAATCTAGGGGGTATTGAGTTCAAGCACAACTTTAGCCACTAACCCAATTTTCCTATTATTCCATTTATTTCTCATTATCTATTGATCTAGGTTCTATGTTAAGAATATGAAGCATAGAAGACACCATATCAAAATGAGAATCCCTTTTAACACAAAAAAGAGCTACATGTGAAGGTGATCCAGTAATATTCTATAGAGTTAAAAAATGGATTAGATTACAACTCACTCTACACATACTAGCACACAATGACCTCATCTAAATAATGTGTCCTTATCCCAGGTGAATGTGAATCAGTGCTCCTAATTCAGAGAGACCTCACTCAACCCCATAATCAATTTGGCATTCTTAGTCACTATATTACATGTTTGAGTTCCAACTATGTTATTATTATTTTATACTTTCTCATTTTATTATTTTCCTATAAATAGTAATTTCCATATTAGTTTGTATGATTAATTATATATCTTGGAATTTTGATTTACTTAGTAGTTTATCTAAATTAGACTTCATTTATTCTATACTCCACAATTTTGATAAAATAATAGTTCATAATTTCCCTTGGATTTACAATGTGCCCACATTTGTTATACTTAAGACTCAAGTTCCTTTCGTAACAATAATTTTTTGTTGATTTCATTATAAAACTTAATTTCACTTTTTAATGTCTCACTTTAAATTACACAATCACTTTGACATACCTTTGGGATTGCATTGTTTTAAAAAATTCTTATTTGGGTGACCTATTTCATGTTAATTTGAGTTATATTCTTTGTGACTTGTTAATATCAAATTATCATTCAAAATCTACTTAATTCAACCTCTTAACACCTATAATTACAATACTTACATGTTAAATTCACATTTTTATCTTCTATGCTAAATCTCTCCTTGCATTTCATGTCAATCCCCTTTGAGGTCAACTATCTAGGCCTTTTGAGTATCATGTTGAAAATCTTTACTCACATTCAAATCTGGCTTTACCTATTACATCCTTTGTCAATATTTAAAACTTCTACATTACCTCTATTATAGTTAGTCCCAATTGCTCAGAATGTTATCCTAGTAATGAAATCTTTAACAACACTATTGGATAGTGGAAAAATTCTATCTAAATTTGTATACACTTATGCTCAACCTTCCAATTTCATGTGAAACTACAAAAACATGTCAGGGATACAACTTGTCCTAATATATTATCAACATAGTCAACCTATCACATTGACATATCTGCATATGGTTTATGTAGTTGATATAATTTCATTTTATACCATTTACACATATAGTCACAGTCCATGTGAACCAATAAGTCATATTTAAAATCAAATAACATCAACTAAATATTAAATAGCATCAAGGTTTATAAAACTTAGTCCACCAACTATATCATTTATACCACTATGCATAATTATTTAGTGGAGTATACCTAAACATGAAGGTTTAAATACCTGAGAAGGTTAAAGTTCATGTTTCAAGATACAAGATGGGTTTCACATGACTTATATTGTTTGTATAATTTTATATTCATTCAACTCACCTTATTTATTCTTCCTTTGTTGTTTATAAACCCTCTATTATGAAATTATATCGTGTTCATGACTATTTTGAAGGAACTCAGATCACAATCACAAAACACCTATTTTCATAACAACCATCTATTCTCAAAGTTTCAATCTTGAATTCATTATTTAGGCTACTCTTTTAGCCTATGTTGGTCTCAAGTTTTCCTACACACAAAAATAATTAATCCTCTCTTTTATACGAGCATGTATTAAATAAAGCTAAAATCCTCACAAATACCTATAAACTTTGAAAAGGTCCAAATAGATCCCTAAGAGAATATGTACACATTTCTAATCTAATTAATTTATTGTAGAATTGATACCTTATTTGGGCACACTACCAATTTATTAGTTTTTGTTGATAGAGTAAAGAAAAATTAATCAAATTCCTAGTAATGCTTCAATTATCCCACAACTTAGAGACATTATAAAGTCTGATCAATGGAAAATAATATTCTTATTTGTAGATCAACTCAAACTACCATCCACGAGATCACATAGGATGTAATAACGGTGCATGACTGCATCCTTTGTCCCAACCAATTTTTTTTTCTGACTTAATTTTCTTTATTTAACTTCCTAAAAACATGAAACATGCATCATCAATATAAAAACAAAGTAGATGTTACCTTTTAAATGTCTATATACATCCATGCTTCTCCACATACGTCCACTCTTCTTTGTCACAGTTCTGATATTACAAAAATTTATACAACTTTCTATGTTACCTCAACATAACCACATATAAAAATATTTTGAGATATCCATTGTCATTCATTAAAAGAGATTCATTAAATACAAATGTCCTCCTTTATTGACAAATGTTTGTATACAACCATATAATTATACATACCCAAAAGCCTTCTTTGATCTCTACCTACTTACTCCTCATCCATATATATATAATGGATTTTAATCCTGATCTCCTTTTCATTATGATATGAATGACATTCTGAACTGAGTTTCCTCCATATGAGGATTTAATCCTTATCCATATCCTACAATATCTCAACTACTTGAGTTATGTTAAATAAGTCTCTTCAATGTGGAGATATTTTATATAAATTTGTTCTTAATTATTATCTTTTTGAATTTAAATCTATCCATGTCTCATACCTCTTGATGAGGTGATTCAATTCATTTTATAGTGAATACTAACTACATCATTATGACTTACAATTTTACCCTTCAAAATTACAATTGGAATTTCAAGTGAAAATCACCATTAAAAGATGATTTCTACATTTAATTCCCTTAATAACATCAAAGGTAACCTATTACAAATCCAAATATAATCATGAAGAGAACTCCTAAACACTCCTTTTTTATTATATTTTAAAATGTACAAGATTGGGGTTGATGCTCCTACATCATACTCCCCATGTGAAAAAAATTTTGAACTCAAATTCAATCACACTTTCTTCCTCTTATTCCAATTCATTATCTCTTTGTTTCTTCATTGGTGACTGGTCTTCTTCAAATAGTTTCTCATAAAGATGAGCATGTAATTCTACTCCACACTTAGTCTTTTTCTTTGAAACTTGATCTGTCAAGATAAGAATACCCTTTTGAGTCTTATTAAGAGATTTTTGCTCCAAAATCTCCTCCTCTTCATACAAACCTACACATACACGACTAAATACACCATTAGACATAAAAGTTTGAGACTTATGAGTCTCTTTATGCTCTTCATTCATTGATTGCTTAACTGAAAAATCTCCCAATCTATTCTCTTGATCATGAACCTCTTTACCATTTATAGCCTGCTCTAAGGCTACCATTTTTGCTTATTGTTTCTCCCAAATTTCATATACAAACATGTCTTGCTTCTCAATACCTTTATCAAAATTTAATTCCTTGATAACACTTGTGCAATCAATGTAAATTAATTATCTTTTTGAAATTTCTTCATGCATATGTACATCAAAATCAACTTCATCATTAAGATACAAATAAGAAAAACTTGTACCTTCTTTTTTACCTTATTTTTAATCACTTTATTTGTGAAATCTAAATTTTTTTTGGATGCCATCATCTATTTGTCTTTGGATTGATTCTTTGACATGCTTCTCTTTATCTCATGATTGTTATAATTGTTAATGTGGCACTGCCTTCATCCTTATCATCTTTTATATCTTCTTGATCTTGATGCTTTTTTTCATTATGCATTGGATTAAGCATTACTTCATTTAATGCTTCCTCCTCATTGATTTATTCATGAAATATAATATTTTTATCCGCATATCTTTGTCCTCAACTTTGTTTTATATTTTTCTACTCACCATCTTCTTCAACTACTTCAATTGTTAAGGCCCTAAAATGAGACTTCTCTTCATCATGTTTATCTATGAGCCTATTTATTGTCTCAAACATTTCATTTATATCATCAATTTATGTACCTTTAATCAAATCATCAAAGGAAATGTTAGATTTTAAAACTTGAAGCTCATTTGCCTCCTCAATATCTTCCTTGTTTAAGTTTCCAATGAAAATTATGAACTAATCTTCATTTCCTATCTCATCTTCTCCCAACATGGATCCTATTTTAGGTTCACAAATTCATATTTCTTGTTGTTCTTTCAATAATTTATGTTCTATTTTAAAGATAATTTTCAACTTATGCCTTCTTCTTATCATTCACTCAATTATCCATTTCACTTTCTTTCTCATCAACAACCCATCAGATAGGTTATTCATGTTTTCAATCATGAGTTTTACTAGTGATATCCTCTATTTTATCTCACTTATTTCCCTTTGTAAGTCTTCTTATTTTTTTCTTCCTTCTCAACTCTCTTTCTTTCTGCTTTCTTAGCTAGTCCTTTGCTTTCATCATTTTTACTTTCTCAAGCAAGCCTATTTCATCTTGATCCATTTTTCTTATCTCACCCAAATCTATTTCACCTTGGTATTTTGATAATTATCCAAGTTACCTCACCTTGGATCTCTTTACAAGAGAAATATCTATGCTCTTTTATTTCTTGAACTTCACAAGCTCTTTACTATCTTTCTAAGCCCTACCTAGATTTTCACCTTTTCCTCAAGCCTTCAATTAGATTTTAAGGATACCTTGACCAACTACTTGCAACTTAACTTAATTGTATCACTATCAAAAAATAATTAGCAACATGCATCAATCATTGTAGCATCAATAACAAAACCATCAAATGAAACAAATTACCAAATTTCAAGATCTATTCAAGATATAATACCAAAATGATAGAAAATTTTCATTCAAACTTTGCTTAATTCAACCTCTTGATACCTACAATTAAAATACTTTCATGCTAAATTCACATTTTTATCTTCTATGTTAAATATCTTCCTGCATTTCTTGTCAATCCACTTTGAGTTCAACTGTTTAGGCCTTTTGAGTATCCTATTGAAACTCTTTACTCTCATTCGAATATGGATTTACCTATTACATCCTTTGTCAATATTTAAAACTTCTATGTTACCTCTGTTACAGTTAGTCCCAATTACTCAGAATGTTATCTTGGTAATAAAATCTTTAACAACACTATTAAATAGTGGGAAAATTATATCTAAATATGTGTACACTTATGCTCAACCTTCTAATTTCATGTGAAACTACAAAAACATGTCAAGCATACAAGCTTTCCTGTTATATTATTGACACAGTCAACTTATCACATTGACATCTCTACATATGGTTTCTGTAGTTGATACAATTATGTTTTATACCATTTACACATACCGTCACAGTCCATGTGAACCAAGAAGTCATCTTTAATACTTCTTGTCTTTCAAAAGGATTAGACACCCAACTGAATATCGAATAACATCAAGGTTTACAAAACTTAGTCCACCAAATATATCATTTGTACCACTATGTATAATTATTTAGTGGATTATACTTGAACATGCATGTTCAAAAACCTAAGAAGGTTAATGTTCTTGTTTCAAGCTACAATATGGGTTTCACATGACTTAGATTGTTTCCAAAATTATATATTCATTCAACTCACCTTATTTATTCTTCATTTTTTGTCTATAAACCCTTTGTTGCACAATTATATCATGGTCATGACTATTTTGCAGGACCTCATATCACAATCACAAAACACTTGTATTCATACCAACCACCTATTCTCAAATTTTCAAGCTCACATTCATTCCTAAGGATACTCTTTTAGCCTCTATTAGTCTCAATATTTATTGTACACATAAATACATAATCCTATCTCTTTCATGAGCATGTATAAAACAAAGATAAAATCCCACACAAATACTTTTAAACTTTGAAAAGGTCCAAATCGATCCCTAAGAGAATATGTACACATTTATATTCTAATTAATTTCGTGTAGAAATGATGCTTTATTCAAGGACATTGCCAATTTATTAGTTGTTGTTGATAGAGTAAAAGAAACTTAATCAGCTTCCTCGTAATGCTTACATTATAAATAATGATCAATGGAAAATAATATTCTTATTTACAAATCAACTCAAACTACCATCTACAAGATCACATAGGACATAATAATTTTGCATGATTGTAGCTTTTATCACAAATAAAAAGTGTTTCTTTGACTTAATTTTCTCTATTTAACTTCCTAAAAACATGAAACATGCATCATCAATATAAAACATAGTAGATATTACCTTTTACATGTCTATATACATCTATGCTTCTCCACATACATCCACTCTTCTTTATCACAGTCCTGATATTACATAAATCTCTAAAACTTTGTATGTTGCCTCAGTACAATCACATATAAAAATATTTTGAGATCATTCATCAAAAGAGCTTCACTAAATACAAATGTCCTCCTTTATTGATAAATATTCATATACAACCATACAGTTATATAGACCCAAAGGCCTTCTTTGATCTCTACCTACTTACTCCTCTATATAGTCTGTATATATATATATATACACACACACACATATATATATATATATATACATATATATACATACATATACATATATATATATATATATATATATGTATATGTATGTATATATATGTATATATGTGTGTGTGTGTGTGTGTATATATATATACATATATATACATATATATACATACATGTATATATATGTATATATATGTATATATATATATATATATATATATATATATATATATATATATGTATGTATATATGTATATGTATGTGTGTGTGTGTGTGTGTGTGTGTGTGTGTGTGTGTGTGTGTGTGTGTGTGTGTGTGTGTGTGTGTGTGTATATCTGTATATATATATATATATATATATATATATATATATATATATATATAGTGGATTTTAAGCATGCTCTCCTTCTTTTCATTATTATATGAATGAAATTATAAATCAAGCTTATTTCATATGAGTATTTAATCCTTATCCATATCCTACAATATCTCAACTACTTGAGATATGTTAAATATGTCTCCTCAATATGGAGATATTCTCTATAAACTTGGTATTAATTATTATCCTTTTGAATTAACCTCTATCCACATCTCATACCTATTGATGAGGTGCTTCAAGTAGTTTTATATTGAATACTAAGTACATCATTATGACTTACAATTTTACCCTTTAGAATTATACTTAGACTTTAAGGTGATCACCTTTAAAATATGATTTCTACTTTAAATTCCCTTAATAAAATCAAAGTTACCCTATTACAAATCCAAATCCAATCATGAAGTTAACTCCTAAACACTCTTTTTTATTATATTTACAAATGTACAAGATTGGGGTTAATTCTTCTACATCACTTGTGGACCTAATTTGAGTATAAACCCAATTTTTTTTTAAATCAATGCATCCACAAGATCCTTATATCTCAATTATCTAATTGTGAATTTTTTTGGAATATATGAGATATGGCTGATAAGATGAAACCACATATTTTTTTACTAATAGTGATCACAAGGAATCAAATTATCTTTAGGAATTTATCATACCACATATGGCCTCAATCACATTCAATAGTTATTTATAATGTAGCTAGTCATATGGATGGTATTATATCTATGAGGTATTTTTTTTTGAGATCAAGAATAAATGAAGTTGGTAACTTAGTCTTTTTTGTGGTCCATAAAAATTAAAAGTGTAAATAGTTTGTGTGGTCCATAAAAATCTTAAGAAGTATCTCGTGAAGTTTATGGCTCATGATAATCAAGTGGATGACATGTGGACCAACCATAGGCTACATAGAAATATGCAAATAAATAAAACAACCTATATATTCCATGCCTTATGATTGAAATAGATTGGACACATATTTTAATATGATTGGGAACATTATAAAATTAAAATAAATAAAATATGTGAATCCCATGAGCCCAATGCCATAAGATGTGTAGTAAGAACTATGGAGATCCTTTGTTAGCATAGGCAGATCTACATTTAATGGTCATATCTATATCAAATTCCCATAATTTAACCACATGGTAATTAATGAATAATATAGTGACAAGGGATTATTGAAAAATGTTTGAATAATAAACATTGGTCACATGTCATTATGAGAAGGTGAAGAATGGGTCCCAATGCAAACATGGTAATATGCAAGGGTCACATTGCTTAATTTTTCAACATCAAATCCTCATCAAGTATAATATCTAAAGGGTCACAAATGAGCCACAAGGAACAAATAAAAATGAATAAGACCATGTATTCCACAGATCATTAAGAGGAGTTCAATGGAGTTCAAGGCTTAGAGAACCTCATAACCACATAACTAATAATATGTAGTCATATTAATGAGCTAAGATGACCTAAAACTATCTTATTTATCTTAATAGACAAGGAGTTGAGTAATTTCAATAAAATATATCATGCATATACTTCAATGAGTAGGTAAGGACTAATGATATCTATAGTTATCATAGTGGGTAACTTATAATGCAAAGTTCAAGAGGAAAGGGTTATAAATCCTAAGCCTATGATATAAGGATATATTTCTCAATACAGATCAGTAAAGGTAAAATATTTTAACTATGATTCAAAATGTGGAATTAAATGACTTTAAATGGGGTATAAGTAAATTAATTAATGGGTAAGTGATTGTAAAGAAGATGAGGAGACATGGTTAGCCAAAATGGGATCTATGTATCTTGAGCAACCCTATATCTATACCATCTTATTTTGTACAAGGAGGATCCAAAATAAGGATAAACACCTACATCCAAAATAAAAATAAATATCATCTAATCTACTAAGGGAAAGAGTATAGAGATATAAATATTTACCTTGGCATGGATCTTTCAATACTTTAATCTCCCCCTTTGGCTCAATTGGAGCTTTACAAGAGATGTTTTAAGGTGAATGCCTTAAATGGTTGGATGAATATCTAGATTTCCTTAGTTAGGAACTCATAATTAATTCTTATATTGAGCTTCAATGACACCACAAGACAATACCTCCAAGATAATGTTATTAACCCTATAAATCTCCAAAATACTTTCTCATGGAAGAAGTGTAAGTGAAAGAGAATTTTATGAATGTGACACATATTATTAGGAATTTAATTATGACCCAAATTTAGACTATTCTAATATCCTATATAAACCCTAAAACATAAGCTAACAATATTAACCACACCAATACGGAAGATTTTGGTTGAAACTGTATAATATCAGATAGGCTAATATATTTAAATTTTAGAAGATAGAATTAGAAATATATCAAGTTTGTTGATACATTACTTGAGAGACTTAATAATTAAACATATGGTATACACTAATCTAATACTTTAGGGTATAGGGAATCTATAAAATCTTATTTTTAAGTAGATTAATAGGAAAGATAGATAAATAATTGAAGGGGTCATATTGATAGAAGTGATGATGTGATAAAATTATATGCAAATATACCTCATAAATTACCATGAGTTAATCCCAGCCCATTCCCAGTGAACCCTTTAAAAATACCACCTAGGTAGATTAATGTGTCAACAAGCCACTACAAGAGAAATCACCAATAATGTGATAAAGTGATAACTATCTATTTTATACATATCTCCCACCTAAATCTCATTTGTATCATGATATATAATTTGAGATTTTTTTTATGATAGAAACATAACAACAAAAAATATCATAACTAAAATTAAATGTTGAAATAACCTAATGTAATTGAAAGCAAATAAAATTAAAATACATACCTTCATCTACTAATCCTTATTAATTACCCATGTACAATAAAATAAGGAAGGAAGGATTCCATGTTAAATCACCCAATGAAAGCTTACTTCACCCAAATCAAAACTCATAATCTAATGTAATTTGGTGATATTAAGGGTTTTAAAAGTATGTCTACAAAATGCTTAGTGGTAAGCATGAATTTAAACAAAATAATTCTAACTTGAATAGGTCGTCAAATGAAGTGCATATGTATATCATTGTGATTTCTTCATTATGATCAATAGGGTTGCATGAAATTACAATATCACTTTGGTTTCCACACCAAATAAGAGTGGGATATGTTGTGAAAAATTCAAAATCTCCATGCAAGTATCGAATCCCTAATTGGAATTAAGAATATATTGATATTTTACGTTAGTGTAAGACAATGCAATAGTTTTATACATTTTTAAACCCTATGCATCTAGGTGGGGAGCCTAGACCAGTTGGTTAGTATTTCCATTCGTGGCTCTACTAGTCATGGGTTCTAGTCTCCCCCTTGCCCCGTGGTACCGAATGGCGTGTCTTGCCAGCGTCGCCAGTCACATAAAAAAGTTTACCAAGTGGCCTGCAGGTTATAGGGGGACCATGCTGTACCGATTTGGTGATGTTGCAGTACCGATTCCTACAGGTAAAACAAAACAAAAAAAAATCTTATGGATCTAAATAAAAACCATGGTTTAAAAAAACCCATAGGTGGAATTACAAGTATAAACATTGTCAACTCAATCTAATTATGTGAAACCTTCTATGAAGTTCCTTATGGTAAGTTTTGGTTACCAAAGTGTGTAGTGACATGAATGCAGTAAATAATAAGATTAGATTCTTGACAATGATTCTCATGTGGATCATGTGAGAATTGAAATATAATTTTAATAAAAAAATGTGATATTTGGGATAATGTGTGTTAGGTATAAAATAATAGCCACTAGTTTTTGATACAATATCAGATCAACTAGAGGATCAGGGATAATTTTAAGAAGGGAGCCCTAAAATATTACTATAAAATCTTGGAAAATCCTATATTTTAGGTATAATTCCATTGGTGAATATTTTGAAAAATCACCACACCAATATAAATCGATTAGAAATTTTTATTAGATATTTCAAAAAACTTATAAATAAATGGTGAATCAAGCATCATATTCAAATCAAAAAATAATGGTGAAAAATACAACTTAAACCCCTTTCCCTAAACACATTCATAGGGAAAATATGCTTGAGGTGGAATAATGATTATGATCAATAAATATGCTAAGTTTTTTTAAATGGATATTTTTCTTTGCCCTATGAAATTGGGGGTAGTCTAACCATTTCAAAAACTTTCCCAAATGAATAAATCCAAGAAAGGAAGATATGAGAGATAACACAAATAATAATTTATATAGACCCATCCCAAACCTAAACCCTAAGCAATTGTGTACGAATCTGAGAAAGTCATCACCACATCAATGCCCAAACAAACATTCACAAGATTTTTGAGGTCTTTTAATCTCGTTACAAGTAAAACAATCCCAAAAAAATGTAAATATCTTGTTGATCTCATTACTAAACAAATAATCCCATTTGATAACCAAATTGTGTCTAATATAAAGGGTTTTGATATAAGTTATAAAAGGGTTTTCACATTGCAAGCAAAGATCTAATGAAAAAAATAACATGACAATAGTTCAAATCCCTTAAACAATATGCACAATTCATTAAAAGTGTGAAAATATTTTCCAATATGTACAACTTATATTTCTTAATCGGATTGTACTTTATTGTTGGCTACTTAGACTCCTCTTTGTCTTCCTCTTGCAATTGTCACTCGCTTCATGTTTCTCATAATATGTATGGATTTTATTTATTACTTGGATTGTAATTCGTTGTTGGCTAATTATACTCCTCTATGTCCTCTTGAAACTATCACTCACTTTATTAATACCACAATAGCAAAGGAATAAAATTTTAACATAAATGAATTTATATGAATTTAGGTTTTTGGGTTTTATGGTTCAAGAGTTTTAAGTAATTTGAAGCACTTATGTAGATTTATTTTAAAAGATTTAATTTGTGTTAATTAAAAAACCAATGGAGAAAGAGGTTAGAGGGTGAGAATTATAAATTTGATATCTTGTTTATGGTTACTTGTTTTTAATGATTAAATTTGTCCTCCTTTTTAAAGATAAAATTTATCTTTTTTAATTCCTAAATTTGATGGCCATATTAGGTAAAAATTTAGTACATACCCATGTAAGTCTCTCAAAAGACACACCAAATAATATAATAAACTAAGTATAGCAATAATTATGATTAAAAATTAGAGTATAGAGTATAAACCAGCTATGGGGCATAGGGCAAGATAACTATAAAATGTGAGGATGAAATATTTGAAAAAAATATTCAAAATATTTTCTTAGTTTTAAAATTATAAACTATATAATAAAGTCTACCAAAATGTCTTAACCAAATCTATATTAGACTTTCAAATATATATTTTTTAAATTAACAAACTATGCCAACTAGAATATAAGTATTACCTTAAACATTAAAAAAAAAATATGGTATGATCTTGAGACTTTGTTGCATTTATTTAATTTTTTCTTTGTGCATTATTTAAAAGAAGTATCTTGCATGTCATTATTTCTTAGAGGAAATAAATTTCTTGTTTGTTTATAATAAGTATGTGGTAAAGACCAACCAGATAATATAATAAATTGAGTATAGAAAAAATAGTGACAAAAGATCATAGTATAGATTATAAACCAACTATGGGGCCATAGGGAAAGACAAGTATGAAAAGTGAAGATGACATAACTAAAAAAATATTCAAAACATTTTTCATTATTTTAAAATTACACACTATATAATAAGGTCTATCAAAATGCCTTAACCATATCTCATATTGGCCTTTGAAATATATTTTTTATTTTAATTAACAAACCATGTTAACTAGAATATAATTATTAGTTTAAACATTTAAAAACAAAATACAGTATGATCATGAGGATCTATTGCATTTTTTCAGTTTTTTCTTTGTGCATTATTTAAAATATGTACCTTGCACATCATTTCTCAAAGTAAATAAATTTATTATTTAAAAAAAAGTATGTGCTAAATACTAACTAGATAATATAATAAACTGAGAATATCAAAAATTGTGACAAAAATTAGAGTATATATTATAAACTGACTATGGGGCCATATGACAAGACAACCATGAAACACGAGGATGGGAAGAAAATATATTTAAATAAATTATTTTCACATAACTTATCATTATATTTATTCATTGCATTGATTTTTACTTGTTGTATGTTGATATGTTCTCAAAATATGTGAAATGGGTATTTTTGGGTTAGTTAGAAATATGGTTGAAATGATCATGAGGTTCTATTACATTTATTCATTTTGTTTAAAATAAATACCTTTCATGCCATTACTTCTTAGAGGAAAAGAGTTTCTTGTTTGTTTAATATAATTATGTGGCTAAGACCAACCACATAATATATTTCATTTTATTTTGTGTATTATTTAAAAGAAGTATCTTGCATTCCATTTTTTCTTAAAAGAAATGATTTTCTAGTTTCTTTAAAAGAATTATGTGGTAAATACCAACCACATAACATAATTCATTTTATTTTATGTGCATTGTTTAAAATAAGTATCATGCATGCCATTATTTCTTAGAGAAAATTAGTGGTAAAGCCCAACCACATAATATAATAAATAGAGTATAGAGTATAAATAATAAACCAACTATGGGGACATAAGGCAAAAAAACTATGAAAAATGAGGATGATAAAAAAATATATTTAAATAAATTATTTTGAAGAAGCTAATCATTATATTTCTTCATTTCAAGAACAAAGATAGATGACTATGCATACAAACAACTACTTTTAGTCTTCTATTTGATAAGAGAATGTGTCTATAGTAGTTATAAAATCTATTATAAAGATACATATGTATTGGAGATGAGTAAATTCTCAAATACATATGTGATGGTTTCTCAATTTATCTATTCATTGATGCAAGCTATTGGTAGAAGTGAAGCTCTGGTGGTTGAAAGATTGGGACAAGAGGTTGGAGAGGAAGGTGCAAAAAATTTATAAGTTGGTTTCCTTATAATTTCAACTAGAAGGTATGGATTTGTATTTATATTATTTTGAAGACTAAGAGAAGTTGTTTTCATGCATAGTCATCTATCTTAAAATGAATAAATATAATGATAAGTTTCTTAAAAGTCATCCCTTTAAAGATATTTGATTAAAACACTCTCTTTCAAATGTTTTAACCATATCCATGATAAAATATGATAAGGTCTACCAAAATTTCAACCATATCCATAATCAATAATGGCCTTTCAAATACATTTTTATTTTAATTAACAAAATATAATTATCACCTTAAGCCTATTATGTCCTAATTCATAATTAGACCTTAACACATTTATAAAACTGGGTAAAACAAACATGTTCTTCCTTCTATATGGTTTTAATGACTAAAAACCTTAATAATAAATAACTAAAACTATAATTATAAACTTGTAAGCTGAAATTACTACATCTTCAAAACTTCAAATCTTAAAAACTAGGTAATATTAAAATAGGTTAATGACATGACTAACTTGACATCCAAAATTTTCTCACCTAATGTATATTTTGTTTCTAGCATTAAAAGCACTACACGTGGAATTAAAGATATGGGGGTTGAGGTTGAGATCCTTTCCTAATTTTTACTAAATTGGTGTCGACATATTTAGGGGCAAAGGAAAAATTTAATGTTTGTCCAACACGTCACTCGTGGGATTAATGGAATTTGATCAAATTTATATGTGATGGTTTTCTCAATATTTCTAGTCATTTATGCAACCTATTAGTGGAAGTGAAGTTGTTGGTCTAATATAAATACTTACAGTTCATTACATTATAGATGCCTCAAATAAATTTGGTATAAAATAACAAGGGAAAACCAAAATATACTTATGCATCTCCATAATAGATTTTTTAACTATTATAGACACGTTCTTTTAATAAAATAGAACACAAAAATACATCTACTTGGTATAAAATAACAAGGGAATGCCACAATATAGTTATGCATCTCTATAATAGAGTTTAAAACTATTATAGACATGTTATCTTAATCAAATAGAACACCAAAATACACCTAATTATTATAATATAACAAGGAAACATCACAATATAATTATTCATATCTATAATAGAGTTTGAAATTGTTATAGACATGTTATATTAATGAAACAGAACACAAAAATACACCCACTTCATATAAAATAATAAGGGAACATCTCAATATACTTAAACATCTCTATAATATAGATTACAACTATTATGTACATGTTCTCTTAATCAAATAGAACATAAAAATACACCTAGTTGGTATAAAATAATAAGAGAACATGATAATATACTTATGCATATCTATAATAGATTTTAAAACTATTATAAACATGTTCTCTTAATATAAAAAACATAAAAATATGCCTAGTTCATATAAAATAATAAGGTAGCACCACAATATACTTATGCATCTCTATAATAGAGTTTATAACTATTATAGAAATGTTCTCTTAATCAAATAGAACACAAAAATACATAATTCTATAATAAAGTATTAACACTTTTCCATAAAATTTAAAGTCGCCCAGTATTAATTATCAAAAAACAATGTGGCTACATGAATCCATAGAAAATTATTTAGGATCACAAAATTTGTTGTCCTTCCTCAATGAACCTCATATTTTAGATGCCTAAATTCAAATTCAACATGACAATTTCATTCTTTTTGTTCTTGACAATTGTTGCATACATTCTCTTCAAAAGTTGTTGGACTTAGATCTAGTATTGTAGAACTCTTTGAATGTAGTTTGATTGAAGAATTATTAGGTAATCCTTTTCTTTTGAATGTAAACTACTAAATTACCAAAGCTCTATCAAATGGAAAATTGAGGACATTATGTCTAGTTGTATAGAGCCTCAAGCAAGTCTCTAAATTCTTGTTAAGCTTATTTCTTAACTTTGACTTTAAAAATGATAGTACACTAAAACATTTCTCATTTTCCATTGAGCCAAAAATCATTATTTGGCATAAATTAGAAAGATTAAAATATTATGAAATGACAACACATAATATTTCACTCAAACTTAAAGTATTCCATAGTCTAGTAACTGAGACATATTCAAAATCATTTTCCACAAATGTAACTTGTTCTAACATTTTTATGAAAAATTAAACAGATTGCTCACTTAGCTTTGACGAATATAAAATGCCTTCAATTTTTCACCATTCAATTATACACTCTTGAAGAAGTGTTAGGCCAAAGTTTTGATTTTATTTTGAATATATGATGAGCTAGCATTTTATCAATATTGAGGGTACACCATAGCCATGGATTGTAGTAGTTCATCTTAAGGAAAATAATCTCTAATCTCTACAGAGAGACATTTTACAATTTCCTTCATGGTGGACCATATATAGGTTATAATCATGAAGAATTGATCCCTTGTAATAGAAAATTCTTTGGTTCTATTAGATTGACCAACTATGTCAAAATCATGTAGGGGTATTTACATTATCACACTTTTGAACATAAATATCCATCCTCATTAAACCATAAATAGTTACCAATATGTTCAATATTTGTCATTAATTTTGTCAACTTAAAAATATTACTAAATGTACATTGCTATTTTTTGAACTTTATTTATCATTAAATTCATTTCATCTAACATGAGTAAAAGGCTACAAAAGGTTAATAATATCTCTATATTTTTAGAGGTAGAATCACTAAGGGGTGAGTTAATTAGTGAGCCCAAATAATCCAAACTTCAATTTTGAACTTGATAATTACTTAACCAATTACCATAAAAATTCATGAAACATACATATCATTCAAATCAAAAAGCAAGAGAGAGAATGAAATATCAATCACATAACACATGACATACATGGGAAACCCTCTTGGGGAATAAAATCCATTGGAACCTTCAATTGGACTAGTATCCTATAAACACAATATCTAATTAAGACCAGCTACAACTAATTAAGGAACTACAATCACTATTTAGTGAAACTTCAATCCAACAAAGTGCTACCACACCTATCTAGTTAAGCTACAACAACAACCATACCTTTTAGTAAGTATTACTTTGCAAGGAGGCTATAACCACCTTAGATGTTGAGCTACTGCAACAAAACCTATGAAAACACTTCCACCTCTGATCTAATGTCAACAACACCTAATGATGGACCTTAGATTATTACACTTCTCATTTCCTCAAACTTAATCTATAAAAGAACTATTCTATCAATAGAATTATGACCTACATGTCATATAAATAGTCCACAATATGTTCTACTCTTAAACACATCATCAGGGCACTCTTCCCCTCATTCACTCTATAAAAACACACACAAGTCTCTCTTAATTTGCTTCTTGGTCTCTCTCTTACCAATCTAGAACCCAACAACTTTGGTTCTATTATTTATAGAACAATCTCGATAATCACTACCTTGGTCAGTTATTAGGCATGTCTTAACCCTTAAAACATCTATCATATGAATATAAGGCTCAATACAATCTTCATAGGTTGGCCATAACAACTATGCTTCACCCTTAAGGAATTACACCTTTTAGTAATGCACTTGTATCCTTTATAGGTCTCATGTGAACCCATTCACTCTTTTATATATTCCTCAATCAAAAAAAAGACATAGGACCCCTTTCAAATACATGGGTCAATTCCATATGTCTTTACACATCTTTGAATGATCAAAAACATCTTAACTCACTTCTACGTATTCTCAAACAACTTAAACACTGACCTTGTGTATACAATCACCATGGATGAACACACAATCAACTTATTAAGCATTGTTCATACTCAAGATAGATTGATCACACCTCTAAAATACACATATATCATCTTCATGGATTCTACAATACTCCCCAATGGCTAATTCATTGTAATACATCGAAAAAACACTAACAAAAGCTCAAATATCCTTCTTGGGTTACTTGTAGAACATATGTGAAATCACAATCAACTTTAGATTTTCATAACTATGTATGTACACACTTTCAAATATTCAAATGTATATTTATAGATGCACCTTGAAGTCCTTGACAAGTTCACTTTTTACTACATAAGAAAATTCAACTTATAACAAATATTATGGTCAAAATATAGAGTTCTAGTTTTTCCTATGTTAAATTCAAATATTTGAATATCAATAGTCATAGTTAACCTTCGAACACAATGCTCGAATCTCATGTACTCTTAGCTCAAGATAAATCTAGCACCATCGATATTGTCCAAGCTTTAATGGATATATTACCAAAGTCAAATGTTAAACATATATAACATTGACCTCATCTCATGCAATCTAGGAACTTTGACTCATGCATTTCATTGATCTATACAGATCAACTAGGTCCTTATCAATCGATGCTCACCATTGATCAAACTACATGAACATATGTTCATCATTGGATCATTATCTTATACCTTTACTCAAATATTAAATGTCATGCACCTATCCTTATCTTATTACCTCTTGACTCCTTGGAGCATTCACATATCATCAATCCTGCTTGAGATTTAACATCTTCAAAAATGAATAAGTATGGGGACCCTATCAATATACATGAGTAACCACTTTTGAACCTCAATAACTTATTCTACGCTTATCCACATGATCTCAAATTTGGAATAGATGATCTCCTTCCTTAGTATAATCCAACCATGTAACATGCTTCTCCTAGAACTCTCACATGTGTGAGATATAATTCCATTAACATGCCTTCTCATAAAATTTTGTCACAAATCCAACCATGTCCAAAACTACTTAAGAGGCCAACTTTGATTAACCATAAATTTTATCACATTTCAACGCATGATCTAAAACATAATGTAAATCATCTCTGATCAAAACTAAACAAACCCATATGATCATATTATCTTGAACCCTTCACAATGCAAGATATAACACCATCAAATTCTCACTCATCTCTTTCTACCACACTATAAAATTGGATAAGTATGGAAAAACATAGTCAATCTTCTTAGGAGCCTAACTTTACATATGCATATCTTTTGATGCACTATATTGTATGATCTAGAAATTAGCACAAATAAAATAGGTCCAAAAATGAACAAACTCATAATATCATTTTGTCCTCATAACTCCACATGTGTGAATGCTAACCTCATCAACATGTTTACTTAGTGATTTCTAACCATATTACAAATTTGTCTAAGTATGGGGAAATAGTGAAATCTATCTTAGAAGCCAACTTTACACCCTTATAACTTTAAATGAACATTGATGCATGACTTGAGATATGGCACATAATAACTAGGGACTACATTTATCATAACCATATGACCATCTCCCCTTGACTCACTACCAAGTGGCAATGGTGACATCATAAAATTATCTACTCAAATTTTTTGTCGCTGGACCCAAAGTGTCTATATGAAAAGTATGGACCACTAGATGAATTCCACTTGTGAAAATAAGTTCTCAAAGCATGGATAACGTCTTAGGGAACTCTTACACATGCTCAAACCTCCATACTCATCCTTGATCCTCTCAAGCTATGTCAATACTAAATATCAGCCAACCATACATAAAGCAAATTAGAACAAGCACATTGAACACTTTATCATATAAGAATAAGCATATTGCACACTTTGTCATTATCACATAGACTATCAAGGCTCTTCATCCACTCACCAAATAAACTCCATGACAACTCTCCAAAAATATCCCCCTTTGTCATTGATGTCAACACCCATCAATAAAGCAATATATATCTCACCTTCTCTCTCTTCAAAACATACCTACAACAAGAACTTTCTCCCCATCATGAACTTTCTCCCCCTTTGACACAATTCCAAAGTGGGCACAATTCGATCTTGAGGACCTAAAAAACTATCAAAATAGGAAAGGACCATCTTAGAAGATGATATAAACTCCCCCTTACTTTGAGCCTACCTCTTCTTATCTTGACAAACTTCCACTTGCTCCATGCCAATAATCTCTTCAATCAAGAACTCCAACCAATGAATAAAAAACAAGAAAAAACTAAAATATGATGTAACTCACTAAGAAAACATTTGAGAGGGACTTCCCCTAAAAACTCTGAGTAATTTCACCTTATGAGCATCTGCAGATCTCCACACACCATGAAAAACCATCATGTAGACTTACCAACCTTCTTTCTCAAGACACTTCCATGACCACCAACTTTATATCTACACTATAAAAAATAGGAAACATGTACTAAACTTACTTGAGAACATATCTCCAAATACTCATACCTTTTTCTTTTGGATAAAATGATAAAAAATCACTCTTCTTCAAACTAGGCCTATCTAGCCTCCTTGTAGCCCTACTTGAAACTTATAGAGCCCAAAACATTTAATAGACACATCTTTAGGACTCAAAACTCCATATCTAGAGCATTCTCATGTGCCCCTTTAAGAACACTAATTTTTAAAACCATGTTCATCCTCTACAACATACTTTCGTCATAAACCTACTAGCTAATTAGCACTCCATATCAACAAAAACTTGAATAAATGAAGAACCAAAACATTCAAATATATGTGAAGCTTGATTTAACCACCCAATTTTCCCATTCAACATATTAAGAAGCCTCAAACCTAAATTCACAAATCAAGCCACTTTTCTAGTAAATCCTAAAACCCTAAAAACTCAAAGCAAATAGGGTCAGCAAACCTCCTTTTGGTCAATGTACACCTATGAAACATCTTGCACACTTGGAGACACCCATCACACACTTTTGGACAAAAAATTGAGCTTCCATACCTTTGAGAACAATCCTCTAACCCATTTTAGGCCGGCTTTCCCTTCAACCAAAAAATAGAGAAAATTGAGAGCACTCAAAAATCTTCAATTGGAACATACATACCTTTAAGCCTAAAAAAAAAAACACAAAGCATACTGAAAAGAAATACAAAAACATTTTAAATAACCATAAACATTTTGACAATGCATAAAACTTATTAATCCACCTAAAACCACCCAATCTGACTCTGTACTATAGTTTCTTCACAAACCTCTGAAACAAGCTCTTGAAATTATTGTTCCCCCTTAACCAAAGACCTTATCTAATTGGCATTATCATCTTGAGAACATAAAATTTATTCTCCAATGAAATCATTCTCTTAATAAGCATATATAAAGACACCTTTTATACCACAATACTCTAAAATAATAACAAATCATCATATTTTATCTCCTCCTTGCTCATCTGATATTTGTAGTTCTTATTCTTCTTTGGCTTTGGAGAAACAACTTCCTCAAAAACTACAACATTATCCTTTTCTTCTATGATTGGATTAGCAATAGATGAGGACAACACAAATTCATTACATACATACCTTTTCAATTGAAGAATCTTCTTTGCAGCTTGGAACCTCATCATTAGACACATATAATTGATGTTATTTACATGATATATGCTCAATAATAGAAAGATGTTCACTTAGATCCATACATACCTTAGGACTAGCCTTAAATAACACCTTGGTCTTCTCCTTGAGCTTAATTTCTTCATTCTGAACATGAACAAATAATGAGACCTCTTGGTACACTTCAACTTTTGAAGCATTCTCCACCATAGAAAATAAATTACTTGGACTTGTAGTCTCATCATGACTCACACTTTTCACTTTTGGATTCCATGTGTTAACTTGCCTTCTTTCTTGAACTCTAGGATCCTGATTAAATCTAATCTATCTTGTAGGCCTTTGCTTGTATATCCCAGCAATGTGACCTCTCTATTCATAATTTTATAACACCATATCTTTTACAAGAAACATATCTTGCCTTAGCTTATTTGGATAGAAATTTTTAGTGTGTCTTATGTCATCACAAACAAAACAACCTCCCTTTTTTGAAGAGGACTCACCTTGTCTAATCTTATGTGGATAATGGTTTACAAAGTGTCCCAGTAAATTCAATGAAATCACTTGATTATATTCACATCTTTTGACTGATGACCCCTATCATAGTCCCATGCAAATTCATTTTCAACATGTCTCTTGCACTCTCTATCCCTATGACCAAATTGATCATATGTATAAGAGTAACCATTGAATCTTGCATACCTCATGGCATTTGGCTATCTGATATAATTTGTCTTTACTTTTCCATCACCTTTATTCCTTTTCTGGTGATTTGTCTTCAAAGTATGATTGTCCTAGTTCGCATTAGTTTTCTCTTTGTATTGAGTTACAGTCTTTTGTTATTCTTCATATCCAAGATCTATCACTAGCATGCTTTTGACCACTTATAATATTTTCTAGATCACATGAGATCTTTTCAAATATTACAAATTTCTTCATCTTACTTTTTATCTTTTCTAGCTCAGATTTCAAAGATTCATTTTTAGAAACATACCATGAACATTCATCCTCTTTAGCTTTTAGGCTAGTAGACATAATTTCTAATTGACAACTGAGATGCTTGATCATGTCTTCTTTATCCTTGGAATCTTCATTAATTATTGCCTCATACACATAGAATTTCTCCACATAATCTTTGAGCTTATATTTCATCTTCTTCTCAATCTTTAGTTCTTTAAGAGTATTCATCAAAATAGTCTCACAGTCCACCTCATCTTGATCATTATCTAAATCACTAAAAGTAGATGCCTTTTGATGTGAGAAACTTAATTCCTCAACCTTAATCAGACCTTCATCCTCAGTAGGACCATCATCTTCGTGATCATATTCAGAATCACTATCTTCACTCTCATATAATGTACTACAAACTTCTTTGTTGTAAAGACTCTTCTTGTTTTTTAAGGATCTCTTCTTGTTATTTTACTTTCTAAACCCTTTCTTCCTATATGTTTTATTGTCTTCATCTTTTCCTTCATCATGTTCTTCATTATTTTTATTCTCATGCTTATGAGGGAACTTCTAAGCAAAATGTCCTATCTATCCATAGTTGAAACATTTGAAGGGTAGTTTACCCTTATACTTCCCTGAGCCAATGTTAAATTTCCTAGTAATCAAAGCAATTAGTTCATCATCATCAATGTCAGATATGTCATCCTCTTTAGATTTCTTACCTTGGAACTTATTCTTAGGGTTTATCTCTATCTTGAATGTAACTTCCTTCTTTGGTGGTATGTCATCATTCTTCCTTATCTCATAGGCAGTAAGTGTGCCATGCAATTGATCCATATTCAATAGAGTAAGATCATGAATATATTCTATAGTAGATACTTTCATATCAAACTTGGGGGATAGAGACCTTAATACCTTTTGAACAATATTAGTCTCTTTAATATTCTCTCCAAGACCTATGATGATGTTTATAATCTCATCAACTCTCTCCAAAAAGGATACCATAGAATCTTATTCATTCATCTTGAGACTTTCAAATTTCCTTCTGTGAGTTTGTAGCTTAGAAATATTAACCCTTGCATATCCTTCAAAAATATTTTTCAAATTATCCCATATTTCCTTGGTAGATGTGCAATGAATTACTTTGGTGAACTTAGTTTTTATAAGACCACAAATGACGGCATTTAGTTGTTCTCAAATAGCTTATTTTTTAGCAACACTAGATGGAAGAATAATATGATTAATATAACCATCTAGAATAGATTACCACACATCAAACCCTAGGGACATAATGTAGGTTTTCATATTAGCACTCCAAAATGCATAATTTGATCCATTAAACATCAGCAATTCCTTATTAGAGAAACCACCTTGTACATTCTAACTAGCCATTATACCTTGGATCACCTTCAACTTGTTAAGCCTTTACCATTGGACCTCACTCTGATACTAATTTTTAGAGGTAAAATTATTGAGGGGGTGAATCAATGAGCCTAAATAATCCAAACATCATTTTTTTACTTTAAAATTACTTAACTAGTTACCATAAGCATTCATGAAGCATACATATCATTCAAAGCAATAAGCAAGATAGATAATACAAGATCAATCACATAACACATGACATACATGGGAAATCCTCTTGGGGAATAAAACCCACTTGAACCTATAATTAGACTACTATCTTATAAACACATGATCTAATTTAGACTAGTTGTAATTGATCACAAAACTACAATCCCTATTTAGTGAGACTTTAATCTCACAAGGTGTTATTACACCTATCTAGCTGAGCTACAATAATAACCATACCTTTTAGTAAGTATCACTTTGAAAGGAGGCTATAACCACCTTATATGATAAGTTACCAAAACAACACCTATGAAAATGCTTCCACCTCTAAACTGATGTCAAAAATACTTGATGATGGACCGCAAATTATCACACTTCTCCTTCACTCACACTCAATCTACCTGAGCACTATTATGTCAATAGAATTATGACCTATAGGTCATACAAATAGTCCACAATCTATTCTTTTCTTCAATACATCCTTATTGTTAGGAACCCACAGAAGCACAATTGATTACCATATACAAGCAACTTAAGATGTGGAATTAACCAGAAGTAACAAGTAACTAGAAACTAGAAACAACACAGAATATGAGAGACAATACCCAATTGTATTAATACTCATCCAAAAAAGAATACAATAAAGAAGATGCCACTTCTTCTTCACACCTCTCAGAGGCTTCCCACACCTCAAGTGTATAGTACTTCTTTCCTCAAAGCTCTCTCTCTTATGGTCCCAACACACAACTCAAACACAGAGTTGGTGTTCACCTCCAACTGGTCAGTATCCACTGCTACCAGTACACCGAGTATACAAACATAGTCAATCGAGTACACAACGCACTCCAAGTAGATCTCCCATGAACTTGCAATAACCTGTAACTCAAATGATCTTACTTATGGAAGGAACTACCTTGCCTTCCTCTTTGCTCTCCAACCGAGTACACACTGTACTCCAAGTAGATCCTGCCTGATCTTGCTACCTGTTGTGTTGCTGTCACCTTGATCCTGCTACCACCTGCAGATCAACCTGGTTCTGCACACCTACAAACCTTAGACCTCACACACACATACACCTGCAGATCAATGATCTTACTTACCATGTAGATCTACAAATGTGGCCTTGCACACCTGCCGACCAAGATCCTACATACATGAAGAATCCTTTTGATTCTCCAAACTAGCACCCATACCTGGCACTTTGGCACTAGGAGGAACACACCTTGCCCTTTTCACACACAGAAGGAGCTAATTTTTGCTCTCTTACTCTTTAGCACAAAATTACAATACAACCCATGAGTCTAATATATAGATCTCATGCAAACAATAATTAGATCTGCAGCTTCAAGTCTATAATTGGCTCTTAACATGTAAACACTCGGTTCATTAACAAACTATTCATAACACTGGCAGTTTCGATCTGCACAGGCGACCAACGTCGGTCCCTATCTTCCTGGAGATGATCGACATCGGCTGAATACTACCGATGTCAGTTGCCGTCCTGTCTACCCCTGACCGACGTCAGTTGGCCTGACCGACACTGGTGACTATGACACTCAGCACCCTCCTTCCCTATTTGCATCAGTGAAGCTTTTAGCTCCACAACCTAACACTTATGACACTCTACCCTTCCTTTTCTCCACAAAAACACACACAAGTCTCTTTGAATTCACTCCTTGGTCTCTTACTTACCAATCTACAACCCACCAACTTTGGTTCCACTATTTGTGGAGCAATCTTGATAATCACTACCTTGGTTGGCTATTAGGCATGTCTTAACCCTTAAGACATATATCATGTGAAGATAAGTCTCAATACAATCTTCATATGTTGTCCATAGAAACTATGGGTCACCCTTAAGGATTACACCTTTTAATAAGGAATTTGTAGCATTTATAGGTCTCATGTGAACCCATTCACTCCTTTAGCTCTCCCCCAAGCAAAAAAAAGACACATGACCCCTTTCAAATACATGGATCTATTCCTTATGTCCTTTTTGACATATTTGAGTGATCAAAGATAACTTATCTCACCTCTGTGTATTCTCAAACAACTCAAACACTGACCTTGGGTATGTAATCACCATGGATGAACAAATAGTCAATTTTTTAAGCATTGTTCATACTCAAGATAGATTAATCAAACCTAAAAAATACACATAGAGCATCTTCATGGAGTCTATAATACTCCTTAATAGATAATTCATCATGAGATATTGAAACAACACCAACACAAGCTTGAATATCTTTCTTAGGTCACATACAGAACATATATGAAAACACAAAAAACTTTGGAGCTTCATAACTATATATGTACACACTTTCAGATCTTTAAATCTATATTACCAGATATGCTTTTAAGTCTTATACAAGTTCACTTTTTACAATATGAGAAAATTCATATTTCATTTAAAGATATGGTTAAAATATAGATCATTGGTTTTCCTTGTGTTAAATTCAAATATTTGAATAGAAATAGTCAAAGTTAACCTTCAATCATAATGCTTGAATCTCATGGACTCTCAGCTTAGGATAAATCTTACACCATTGATCTTGTATGAACTTTAACACATAGACCAAAAAATCAAAACATTAAACATCTATCATGTTGACCTCATCTCATGCAATCTAGGAACTTTAACTTCACATGCTCTATTGATCCCTATAGATAAATTAGTGTTATCTATCAATACTCATTATTGATCAATCTATACAAACATCTACTCACCATTATATCATCATCTTTTACCTTTACTCAGGCATTAAATTTCATGCACCTATCCTCATATCACCACCTCCTAACTCATTGGAACATTCATGCACCATCGATCTTGCTCGAGCTTCAACACCTTCAAAAATGACTATAGGGATGCTATCAATATACATGAGTAGTCATTTTTGCACCTTAATAACTTCTTCTGTGTTTACATGTAAGATCTCAAATTTAGACTAAATGATCTCCTTCCTTAGGAGAATCTAACCATGCAACACATTGTTCATGGAAATATTGTGCATGTGAGATATAATACCATTAACATTCTTTCTCATAAAATTCTATCATAGAGCCAACCATGTCCAAATCTGCCTGAGAGGCCAACTTTGACAACCATAATATTTGTCACATTTCAGTGCATGATCTCAAACTTAGTTTAAATCATCTCTGTTAAATACTAAATAAACCCATATAATTATTTTATCTTGACACCTTCACACATTTAAGATACAACACCATCAAAATTCTCACTTGGCTCTTTCTACCACACTAGAAAATTGGCTAAGTATGGGAAAACACAGTCAATCTACCTGGGAGCCCAACTTTGCATATGCATATCTTCTGACATGCTACAATGTATGATCTAAAAATTAGCACAAATAAACTAGGCCCAAAAATGAATAAATATATATGATCATTTTGTCCTCGTTCTTCTACATGTGTGAATGTTAACCTCATCAACATGCTTACTTACCTCTTTTAACCATATTGCAAATTTGGCTAAGTATGGGAAAATAATGAAATTTGTCTTAGAAGCCAATTTTTCACCCTCATAACTTTGAATTCACTTTAATGCATGACTTTAGATTTGGTACACAAAAACTAGGGACTACAATGATCACAACCATATGAACATCTTCCCTTGAATCACTGTCACATGGTAATGGTGATGTCATCAAACTATCTACTCAAATTGTTTTCCACTAGACCCAAAGTGTCAAGATGAAAACTATGGATTAACATATGACTTGTAATTGTGCACAAAAGTTATCAAATAATGGATAACATCCTACAGACCTCATGCACATGCTCAAACCTCCATACTCATTCTTGATCCTCTCATGCTATGTTAATACTAAATATCAACCAACCATAGTTAAAACACACTAGAACAAGCACATTTCACACTTTGTCATTGTCACATAGACTATCAAGGCTCATCATCCACTCATTAGAGAACTTCCATGACACCACTAGGGAATCATCATCTAACATGGGTAAAAGGTTGTATAAATTCAATAACATCTCTATATCACTTAATTGAAACAAACTATTTGGAGATTTATCTATTATGTGGTGATTTTCCTCCATTATTATCATGAATTATTGATCTTATGCATATAGTCTATGTTCTAGTCCACATAGAGAAATCCATTGAGTATCGACATCTTTAAGTAGTATGTTTCCTTATGTTAAACCTTCAACAAAAAATTGAAATTATTAAAATATTTTTGGACTTATATAAAATCATTAATGGATTTCATGAATAAGATATTCAACTTTTGAGACTAATGTAAAATTACTCATAATTTTGAATTCCAAATTCATTAAATGTGTCATGCAATGAATACCAATCATATATTATGTACAAGAAGTTTTTAACCTTACACAAAGACCACTTCTTTGAACTTTCATAAATGATAATCCATATACCCCTACACAAATGATATTTATTATAATTGAGAAATCACCCATGCCACTAGCCTATTTCAAATTATTCTTGACTAGTTCCAAAAGGTTTTGAGAAGTTGTATTTTCTTTCATTTTATGAATGGAAAGAAAATGAATTTGATAACATGATTTACAACATTATAAACATGCATACAGACCCAAGAAGTGTTATAAATGGTTTTAGCTTCACCGAATGATAATACTCTTTATTCTTGAAATCCTTATCTTCTCTTAAAGAACATCATTTCTACTTCAAAAAGATAATTAACCCATTCCAAACCACTAGTAATTGCCCAATGAGTATTTGTAAAGTTTATGACACAAAAAAAATTATAGTTTGTCCTTATATCTTGGATAATCGATCATTGGTTGAACTTTGTTTAAAATGTGAAAAATAACACAAAGTTGTATAATATTTGACATTTGGTTGATTCTCATCATTTTTTCAAACAAATATACAATGTTTCTTCCACTTGCATGAAGCTTTTGTTATTTTACTTGGTATTCATCATATTCACTCACATACCTAACATGAAGAGACTCTTCTTTTTCTCTCCATAGTATCATTGATTTATCCTCTCCATTTATGATTTTCTTTTCTTACACATTCCCCACATGCGTCTTTATGGTATCTAATTTTAGTTGCAAGAATTTTCCCCTCCCTAATTTCCATCTACATATCTTACATCTACACTCTTTTGGTGGCTCATTAGTGTATTTAGTCAAAATAGGTTCAATGATAGTATATTTAGAAACACTTTCATCTTTAAAACTCTTTGAAATTTCCCATTCATTTGACTTCCTTTTTTTGGAGCTATGATGAATTTCATGAACTACTTGAGAGGTTGAATTATTAACACTTTTGGAACTGTATTTATCTTAAATAAATTGTGTCTTGATCATTGACATTGTTACTTGGATCCATTGATTGAAAGTGATCAAAACCCTATTGAACTTGATCTCGATTGTGATAAATAATGTTCAAATCTAGTTGATTTTCTAAACTAGTATTTATTTTTTCAGGTTATTCTTATTGATGTTTATAAAAATATGATAAGAAGGTATTTCCCTTCACTGAACCCCTTATTAATTTCCTATCACTCTAATTACGAGTAGATATTTTATAAATCAAAAACCTTCAATGCCAACTTTATGTATCTATAATGAAAATCACTCCCTTTAAGGATGAAATCACTATTCCACTTCTTGAATTGACTTTTAAATTGGCATTTTGAAGTTTGGCACCTAAAAGAAAGTAATAATACCATCAAATTTATTTATAAAAATCTGAAAAATAAAATGTAAAAATATCCATTTGAAAATTATATCATAGACAAAAACTAAATCTGCATAATCTATAAATTTATGAATTAAAACATGAATCAAAACACAAATCAATTGCAAATTCAAAACATGGAAATAAGGGCCAACATAAATTTATAAGGACATGTTACAATTTTTTAGTGACTATTTTGATGCACCTTGGATCTTTATTTTTATGGATGTAGAATAGCATTGATTCTAGGAAGTAACAAATGTTTCTAAGATGTGAATAGAGGTTTTAATAAATGATGGGAATAATAATGAATGATATACTAATTAAATATCTTAGTTACCAAATATATGTATATGTGAATCAAATTTTAAATAATATAATCTAACCTATCCAACAAAGTAAAGCCTATAGAATAAGAAGAGGAAATATCTTGAAGAAAAGATTTATAATTCTATAAAAGTGTTTTATCAATGAAAAGGAAAATATAACCACTATTATAATTAAGAACAACTAAAATAACAAACTAACATGCTCATAATTTAATGTCAAATATCATAATTTAATGGCCAAATTTAGATTAGGCTTTTGAGAGACTTATAAAGGACTATACTCAATTTATACTAAGTACTACACATGATTTTAGTGTATGTACTCAATTTGTTTTAGTTATGTCATCCTCTCCTTTCATAGTTGCCTTGCCTTATGGCCTCACGGTAAGTTTATTATTTATACTCTATACTCTGATTTTTTGTCAAATTTTTTCCTTAGTTTATTGTATTTTTTAGTTGGCCGTTACCACATACTCATTTTAAACAAACAAAAAATTGGTTTCCTCTGAGAAATACTCCTTTAATACAAACAAGAAACTAATTTTTTCTTAGAAATAATGGCATACAAAATACTTATTATAAAAAATTCACAAAGAACAAAATGAATAAAGACAACATACCATCATGATCATTTAAACCATATTTACGACTAATTAAAAAATACCCATTTCACAGATTTTGAGTTTAAGCAAAATATTTATAGATATACACAAATTTTTTAATAAAACCAACGTGAATAGAGTTTTTATAAAATATGTTTAAAGAAATATTTTTCAATGAACTTATCATTATATTTATTCATTTTAATGAATAAAAAATTGAGAAACTATCACATATGTATTCAAGTAACCTACTTATGCTTGAATACATATGCATTTCTATAATAGAGTTTACAACTATTATAGACATGTTCTCTTAATCAAACAGAAGACAAAGAGTAGTTGTTTTCATGAAAAGTTATTTATCTTGATTATTTAAATGGATAAATATAATGATAAGTTCCCTGAAAAGCATTTATTTTAAGTTATTTTA